>CM031898.1:7003798-7041753 GCA_018691285.1 Cucurbita argyrosperma subsp. sororia
GGGTGAATAGTTGGGGACATAGGGTGCAAGATAGAATTCACTCCTACCCGCTTTTAGGGATAGTAGAGAGGTTGTTCCCTTAAGTAATGACTCCAGGTCTTGAACAAGGGGCCCCACCCTCTCATTGCTCTGAGAGGGATTCGGTTTGGTGGTTGGACCACAAACCAATTGTTCATTAGAGGATCAGTGGGACTTAAGGAACAAGAAGTAACTTTAGGGGTAAAAACGGTAAATAGACCCAGCTCTAGTTACGAACAACCTGTGAAGGATCGACTTACTAATCATGGTTATATCAAATGGACAGAAATATATCTATAGTGAGGGGAGTGCAAATACTAGTCTATAGTGGAGTGTCCTCGTAGTTAACGAATGTTGGTTAAAAGGTTAATGAGTTTAGCCAATTAATCTCGGATCGTTGGAGCCCATGATCTGTAGATCCATGAGGCCCCCTTGCTAGCTCATATCGGACTGAACCTTAGAATAGTGTGGCATGTGAGTTTGAAGTGTTCGAACTCAAATTAGGAAATATGCGCTAAATATATACGATATATTTAACCGCATTTTGATTTAATTACGAATTAAACAAAAGGAGAGAATTTGAGATATTTAAATATGATTTAAATAATTTAATTATGAATAGGGATTCATAATCAATTTGTGTCAGAATTGATTGGGATTAGCATTTCATTTAATGTTAAATATTAATTAAATTGTTTAATTAACCCTTTAATATTATTTTGATTTGAAATTAATTGTTGAATTAAAATAGAGAATGTCAAAATGTTGACTTTAATGAAAAAATCCATGTTTGAGTCCGTGGAATATTGAGTGTCAATATATGGTTTAACAAACTTGCATGTTTGCCCATAATTCCACAAATTTGAGTGGAATTTTGAGTGTCGAAATTTGGTTTGACCAAACTTGCATGTTTGCCAAATAAACCCCACAAATTTGAGTGTCAAAATTTGGTTAATTCAAACTTGCATGCTTGCTACATAATCCCACAAATTTGAGTGAAACTTTGTGTGTCAAAATTTGGTAATATCAAATTTGCATGAACATGCAAATAAGACTCTATAAATAGGGTGATCAAGGAACATGGAAAGAATGCTTGAAAAACTTTGAGAAATTCTCTCAAAACTCTCTCTTTTCATATATTAAATTCCTATCAAGTTTAGTCACTCACCAGATTCAACAATTTCGTTCTAAGGCCGGAGAATAGTAGGGAAGACACTAGTGGTAGTTCAAAACCGGTTCGTGAGGAAAAAGGAATGTGAACTACAAAAGGTTAGTATTCAAACTCATTAAGTTTTAATACTTTTGAACATGCTAGCTAATTTACTATAATTGATGTACTTAGAGTGCCTAAGATCCAAATTGCTTCTGCATGTGTTATATTAACACCATCACCTATATTTCATGGGCTCCAACGATCCAAGATTAACCGGTTAAACTCATTAACCTTGTTAACCAACATTCGTTAACTACTAGGACACTCCACTATGGCCTAGTAGTTGCACTCTCCTCACTATAGATATATTTCTGTCCATTTGATATAACCATGATTAGTAAGTCGATCATTCACAGGTTTTTCGTAACTAGAGCTGGATCAATTTATCGTTTTACCCCTGAAGTTAGTTCTTGATCCTTATGTTCCACTGATCCTCTAATGAACAATTGATTTGTGGTCCAACTAGTAAACCAAATCCCTCTCAGGTCAATGAGAGGGTGGGACCCCTTGTTCAAGACCGGAAGTCAGTACTTAAGGGAACTACCTCTCTTCTATTCCTAAAAGTGGGTAGGAGTGAATTCCATCTTGCACCCCACGTCCCCAGCTTTTCACCCAGTCTTACCCCTGAAATGGGAGTCCTATTGAGTCGGCAAACTCGAGTCACTCTCACCCATGCAAATCTAAGGATAATCCCGAACAAATAGGAGTTCAAGGTTAGCTCAGGATTAAGATCGAGTTACCTAGGTCATCGAAGGAAAAGAAAATCAGTCTCAACAGTAAACGACATTATAAAGTGAGAGTGATTTTCTTCATGGTCTGATCTTACGCTATACTCATTGCATAGGATGCCCCCATAGAATATGTTTTTGTTTACAAACTATGACTTTTAGGACATAAAACCCAACAAACTCTCACTTGGACTAAAACTCTTAGTGGGGTTTTATAACGTCTAATAGAGAGAAAGACATAAATACAATCAACTAGGGCATCACATACTCATGCCTTTTCTCCCACTTTCCCTAGATTACATAACTTGTAGTCTAGTCTCACTAGGTGCCCTTCAAACACTTTAGCCGTGAGGGGCTTTGTAAATGGATCAGCAATGTTGTGCTCTAAAGGTATCTGTGTGAGGATCATATCTCCTCGTTGCACAATCTCCCTTATGAGATGATATTTGCGCTCAATATGTTTTCCTCGCTTATGGCTTCTCGGTTCTTTTGAATTTGCAACTGCTCCACTGTTATCACAATAAAGAGTGACACGAAGACGCATATTTGGAACGACTTCCAAATAAGTTAAGAAATTCCTAAGCCATACAGATTCTTTTGCTGCTACACAAGTAGCAACATACTCCGCCTCCATGGTGGAATCAGCAATGCAACCTTTGCTTTATGCTTCTCCATATTATTGCTCCTCCGTTCAGAGTGAAGACAGATCCTGATATCGATTTACTCGAACCTACATCGGTCTGAAAATCTGAGTTAGTGTACCCTGTAAGGATTAGATCCTTTGCACCGTACATTAGCATATAGTCCCTCGTTCTCCTAAGATACTTGAGGATATTCTTAATGGCAGTCCAATGATCACGTCCTGGATTGGACTGATATCTACTGACAATTCCCACAGCATAGCATATGTCGGGTCGGGAACATAGCATGGCATACATCAGACTACTGACTGTTGAAGCATAAGGAATTTGTCTCATATCCTCAACTTCTTGAGGTGTCATAGGACTTTGTTCATTCGACAAATGAACTCCGTGCATGAAAGGTAATAATCCTTTCTTGGAGTCCTGCATCTTATATCGAATCAATATTTTGTTGATGTACGATGGCTGAGATAATGCTAATGTTTTGTTCTTGTGATTCCAAACAATTTGGATTCCAAGAACAAACTGAGCCTCTCCCAAATCTTTCATTTAGAATTGTGTCGCAAGCCAATGCTTAATGTCAGTCAGAAATCCCACATCATTCCCAATGAGTAGGGTATCGTCAACGTACAACACTAGAAAAGTTACTGTAGAGTTGACTATCCTTTTATAAGCACAGGGTTCGTCAACATTCTATATAAAGCCATAAGATTTGATCGTAGTATCAAACTTTATATTCCAGGATCGAGATGCTTGCTTGAACCCATAAATGGATCTTTTAAGCTTGCAAACCCTTTGGTCGTGATCCGATTCAATGAACCCCTCTGGTTGAGCCATGTAGATACTCTTTTCAAGATTGCTGTTTAGAACGGCTGTTTTAATATCCATTTGTCAAATTTCATAATAATAAAATGTGGCAATGGATAAGAGTATTCTAATCGATTTAAGCATAGTAACAGGAGAGAAGGTTTTTTCATAGTCCACCCCCTCTCTTTGGGTATAACCCTTTGCTACAAGTCGAGCTTTAAATGTCTGTACCTTATCGGTTTGGTCTCGTTTCCTCTTGTAGATCCAATTGCAACCAATAGGTTTTACCCCATCTGGTTGATCTATAAGTTTCCAGACTGAATTGAAGTACATTGACTCCATTTCAAGATTCATGGCTTTGATCCACTGATCTCTATCTTATCATTCATTGCCTATTTATAGGTCAATGGATCCTCAACACCATCATCAAGTATGTTGACTTGAGTTTCTGCCAAACCCAAGTAACGATCGGGTTGAGTTATAACCCTCCCACTACGTCGAGTCATTCTCAACTCTTGAGAAGGATGTGATTGACCAGAAGTGTCAGCTCCATCAACAACTCTTGTTGAAGGACCAGCCTGATCAACATCTCTTGTTATTTTATCAGTAGCTTCTTTAGAAATCTCACTTAATACTAGTTTGTTGCGAGGTTGATGATTTCTTACGTGGTCTTCCTTTAAGAATGTAGAGTTTGTTGATGCAAACACTCTTATTTTCTTGAGGGTCATAAAACAAACCACCTTTTGTCTCTTTGGGGTATCCTATGAATATACATAATTTTGAACGATATTCTAATTTCTTGGGGTTTTGCAACAACACATGTGCTGGACATCCCAAAATCCTGAAGTGACGTAAACTACCTTTACGCCCTTTCCATAACTCATAAGGTGTTTCTGAAACACTCTTAGAAGGAACCATGTTCAATATGTATGTAGTAGTCTCCACTGCATATCCCCAAAACGGATTAGGTAATTGAGCGAAACTCATCATAGATCGAACCATGTCTAACAGAGTTCTATTTCTCCTTTCTGATACAGCATTCTGTTGAGACATACTAGGGGCTGAGAGTTGAGACATTATTCCATGTTCTATCATATAGTCCTGAAATCTTAAGTCCATATAATCTCCACCTCGATCTGATCGAAGTGTTTTAATAGTTTTACCTAATAGATTCTCAACCTTAGTCTTATACTCTCTGAATTTTTCAAGAGTTTCGGACTTGTGATGCATTAGGTAAAGATAGCCATACCTTGAATAATCATCAATAAAACTGATGAAATATTCATACCCTCCTCGTGCTTTGACATTCATTGGACCAAAGAGATCTGTATGCACGAGTTCTAAGGATTCTTTGGCTCTATAACCTTGTTTGGAAAACTATCGTTTAGTCATTTTACCCTTAAGACAAGACTCACATGGAGGTAAAGAGTTGACTTCTAACTCATTTAGAAGTTCTCTTTTAACCAATCTCTCAATCCTATTGAGATTAATGTGGCCTAGTCTTAAGTGCCAAAGATAGAGATTTGGAGAAATCTTTTGTCGTTTATTTTAAGTTTCATCAGTTTTAAACATCTCGGTATTTAAAATAGCTTTTGTTTCGCTCGGTTTTAACATATACAAGTTGTTTTCTAGTTTTGAAGAACAAATATGAATACCTCTTTTGCAAATGAACACTTCATTGATTTCAAAAGATACGTTATACAATTGTTCTAATAAACAAGATATAGATATTAGATTTCTTTTCATTCCAAGAACAAAAAGTACATTATCCAATATAATGAATCTATCTCCAACAAACAATTTTAAATTTCCTATTGATCTTGCGAGACAATCTCTCCTATTCCAACCCTGAGTGTTATCTCGCCATCTGCAACATTATCCAGGAGCTAGTTTTCTGGAAAAAAGAACAAATATGATTCGTGGCCCCTGAATCTAGTATCCAAGTTGAGTTATCATACAGTACTAAACATATTTCTACAACGAGTAAATCATATTTACCTTGTTGTGTCCTTTCGGCTTTTTTCTCTACAAGGTATTTTGGGCAATTTCTCTTCTAGTGCCCGTTTTTGTCGCAATGGAAACATTTTCTTTTATCTGCTTTTTTGAACCTTGTGTTTGCGGTCAGTAGGAATCTTATTTTTCCCCTTACCCTTCTTCTTTATCAAAACACTTTTAGAAGTTGAAGGTCCAAACTTATTTTTGGAGGACGATCCTCGTAGTAATTTCTTAGAGATAGCAACATTTGCTTCTCCTTTTTGTCCCTTGTAAGTTAAGAGGGACTGATAAGTCTGTAGCTCATTGAGAAGAGCAGTCAAGTTATATTCTATCTCGTTCATCATCACATTTGTGCGGAATTGAAAGAAGCTCTTCGGAAGAGACTCCATGATAAAACTCGCTTGACTCTTCTCATCAACGAAATCTTCATTTTCTTCTGCCACATTGAAATAGACCATGATGTCCAGGACATGTTCTCTCTAACTGAGGTCCCTTCTTTCAGACGGTAGTGGTAAATGTATTTTATGGCATAATGTCTAAGGTAGAAGGACGGTTGTCCAAACATCCATTTAAGAGATTCCCTAATCTCTTTAGCAGTACCCATGATATCGTATTTCTTAGCCAAAACATCAGATATGCTGGCTAAAATGTATGCTCGGGCTTTGTCATTTGCCTTTTTCCATCTTTCATATGCATCCCGAACTTTTCTGTTTGCATTTGAGTTGGGGTTTGGAAGACATTCCTTAGTTAAAACAAACCTTAAATCATCAATTACAAGTATAGTGTTTAGGTTTGATTTCCAAGTTGCGTAATTGTCACTGTTTAATTTCTCAGTAGCGAGTAATTGTACTACTGAGTTTGTCATGCTGTGATATAAAGAAAATTCTATTAGTGATTTGATTTAATCCTGTTTAATCCAATCAGGTTTAGCAAATGTAATGATGTACCCAAAAATTATTAATTTACAACGATACTTTAGTGAGTCAAAGCAACTACTACCGAGGGGCAGTCTATCACTCCTTCATTAAACCAAGACATTCTTGACTTAAACACTAATCCCAGAATAACTCTTGTCCCTATATTGTTTTATTTATCGTTGTTTTGGTCAAGAATATACTAACTCTTAGTAATTCTTCGTAAATGTGACCCATCAATTTCAGACCTCAGAGATCGGCCAACAACGCTATCGAATAAAAAAACCAAAGTTGGGAATCGGCCAACAACTCTAGGGCAACATGCAGGCGGAACATGGGAATCTCATGGTGCAACCTAGTGGTGGAGACCATAGGACATGTTGATATACTTCCTTCTCCTACTTACTATAAATACTTTCTCTATTCACCTCGTTATTGACTCATGCAAATACCTTCCGAATGGAGGACGCTCCCAGGGTGACACGAGGCAGAGCATGAATCTCACGGTGTGAATTTTTTAGAGAGCGTGAAAGGAAAACGATGTATCTCATATACCTTTTTCCTCCCACTAAGTATTTTAGACGGTTGAGTATACTTATTACTTAGGTATATTCCGGCTAATTAAATATAATTTAAGTCTAGGTGATTTTTTTAAAACTTATATCACTCAAGCATGCTCATAAAATTAGGCTAACTAAGCTCAAGTATTAGTCCGATCTCCAGGTAGTAGGTGTTCCGTAAACCGTCAACTTACGTACCTCCAGCCTTAGACAAGATTGTGCCAGGTGAGCTTTCTTGTAACCGCAATTTTATAAGACATCGACCTATTTTAACTATTAAAATTGATCGTGCTTGGTTCTTAACCCTAAGTGAGCATGCACTTATCTTTATTATAGATTTTAACGTCTATCTCGTTTTATGACCTTGAAAATAACCTATAACATGCATCTAACATGCTTTATATAACAATTATATAATCATCCATTCCATGCAATAGTATAACAATTTATATTTATCACTCATGGAACCCTCAACATGCATACTATAAATTATAACACTTTTAACATATTTGGAATGCATAAAACATGCTTAGCCTATGGTGGGATTTTAAATCTATATGACATACTTTATGCATATACATTTTCTATTTAATTAAAACATACATTCATAATGCATAATTAATTAAACACACTAAAATGGATTGATTTTGGCATTTAATAGCTAGCAATTAACTAAATTATTACATTAATAATTAAAAATAACTTGAACCTCTCCCAAGGATCACGAACTGGGCGAACCAACCCCTAAAAACGTTGAACCGTACCCCAACGGCAGAAAAAACACCTGAATTGCCTCTTCCATCTTCTTCTTCGGTTCAACTTGCTTTCTCTTCCATTTTCGATCAATTACAACCTAAAATGGACTCTAATGACTCCATACAAATTACAGACCTTTCTTCACTCATTAAAGCCCTTACATAGGCCAATTACAATAATTGTATCAAATGGAAGCATAAAAAAAAGTTAAAACCAAAAACATCCACTTTAGCAACCATAAAATTTCATTCATGAAATGGTACCCACCATGCTCAAATTAATGTAAATAAAGTTCCTAAAACTTGCTCCGATACCAATTGATGGAGTTAATATAACACATGCGAAAGCAATTTAGATCTTAGGCACTCTTAGAATATAAATTATAGTAAATAACTAGCATGTTCTTAAGTATTAAAACTAAAGGTCTGTAAGTACTAACCTTTTGTAGCTCAAATTCCTCTTTCCTCGCGAACTGGTTTCGAACCACCACTAGTGTCTTTTTTCAATTCTTGACAGAGTTGGATGCATGGTAATTTTTAACACACGGCCCACGTACGCATACATGGACCCATCAGACGGATCGGTATACGTGCCCCTTAGGCCGGACATTGTCGAGCACAACACAATACATGTCACTCGACCCTCATAAAAGAAAAGGTCTTCATGATAACATGTCGAATATAAATATCGAAGGTATGCATCCGTACTAGCATAACATAACAGGGAAGTATCCCGATATACATGACATACATACATGCACGAGGTCCCATGATTTTTATTCATAAGATAATATTTATTTCATTTCCTTTCTCCTTCCCTCCATGACATATTTCATGTATGTATCACGCATACATTGATAAACATCACATGGATAAACATAAATTTTTTCTACCTTATAATTTGAGGGGCCTGGGATGGCTGTATAGAAAACAAAGAAGAGAGAGGAAGGGAGAATTTCGGTTTTTGTGGAAGGAGGAAAAACAAGAAAGTAAAATGGATGCCAATCGGACACTATAATGAAAAATTTGGCAAAAAATTTATCTCTAGTCCGAGTAAGAGGTTCGATGAGTGTCAGTTTTTTGTTGTAGGATCGTTCGATTTGACTACGATGTTTCAGGAAAGGATTCTTACAAGTTTCGTGTTGAAACTCGACCATGGTTTGTTTCAGAATTAGATTCGAGAGATTCATAATTTCGATAAGAAAATATATTTTTTCCAAAATTTGAACTCAATTAGTATGGTCTCTATCTTCCTAACAATTAAAAAAAGGGGCATCGAATTGGTTGATTCGATATCTTTATTTTTCGTGAAGAAACCGAGTCATTTCTAGTTTACGATTGGAAGATAAAAGCAATTCAAAAAAAAATAGATTGAAATGCGTCGCTCTGCGAAATCTAGAAAAATTGAACGTCGGAAGAATCGACCGTGGATATGCAGCTGCTGGCGACGAGATAGAAGCGTATTTGCAAAAAGTTGAAATGTATCACAACGTGGCAGGAATGACGGGTCAACCAATCAACGAGGACGTGTTGTGAGACACCACTTAACTTGCTAAACCGCATACGACCCAGTCTACCATCTGTAACTCAAACAGTACCAAAGAACTGGAGTTCGATCTGGGTGCTCAAAATCCTACCCGACCTGTTCACTAACCAACGACATGCGTCCTGTGACTGTACCTCCGCCAGACGTGTGGTAAACGTGCGTAGAGAACATCTTTTGTGCTTGAATATCGCATGGTATGCGCACGTATAAAACTTCTTTAGTGCTAGTAAAGCACGTTAGCGCGTGTATGGACTTTCTTTTTGTCCTATAATCCTGCTCGAGAAGGCACACGACAAATATGTAAGTAACAACATGAAAATCTATGAAGCCGTACTTGTACAATTCGCTTGCGTATGAATGCATGCTAGTAAAATTAATCCTAGGTAGCTATTCTTGATTAACAACTACCTAGAAAAGTTACTAAGAGTGAAAACAGACTTGCTAGTGGTTGAAATTTCTTGTCTTACCCAGTATACTGTCTTGATATACTTTACTATCGGTGTAAGTAATCATGCTATGACAGTGGATGAGATGTTTATTTAGCAGCACTCTGGGTGCTGGATGGAAGTTATCGCCCCATTGAGCATGTGTGACTCCTGGTGAATGACTGTTTGATCCCTCCCTTTTGAGAATAAGCAACAGAATCGAGTTAAGTCTAGGGTAAGCACGTATATTGGTGGGTCAAGACTTTGGATTGAACACCTTTAGAGGTCTAAGACCAATGGAATCATGAAGGGCGATCAGAGGGTGAGACAATATTATAACAAAATAGTGTGCGCACATAAGTAATTTACAGCACGACAATATTTAAAACACAAAATAAGAAACGAACTCAAAACATTTTAAAACAAAACAGTTGAGGACGACGGGTGAGGTTATTCTATGGCACCTGCCCAAGAGTCCACTCCTGACTTCGACCAGCTCCTTACCTGAAAAAAATGGAGAATAAGGAATGAGTACAAAGATGTAACATTTCATACCTATCATACCATAACATGTACTATCATGACCCGACTTTTGAGGCTTCGAAAGACTGAATCATGACTAACAAGACGAAATCGAAAACAAATAAAAATAAAAAGAAAATAAAATAGAAGGTAAAACAAGAAAAGGAAATCAAGGACACCAAGATAAAATATAAAATCAAAGTCAAATGTTACAAATAGTAATTACAAATTTAAAATGAAATACAAAAGACTCTAAATATGAAAACGGACAAAGGACTCTAAAATACCAACAAGGTACCGACGCTCCGGAACGACACCCCTCTGTGACAGTGCATCTCTCGAACACCTCCCCGTATCGACTGATACCTGAAAAAAAAGGAGAGAAAGGGGTGAGTATAAAAATATACTCAGTAAACCTACTTTTAGGCTTTTTTCGCATCCTTATCTTGGTAGGTATCCACGATCTTTCTCGGGTTTCTAAGGAGAGTGATCTAAGCTGCAACTCTCTTTTCTGTATCTTAGGAGGTTTGCCCATCTTAAGAAGTGAAATGATTAGTGTCCTGAGGTGAGGCGCAACCTTATAAGTAAATCTGAGGGGATCGTATGGCTGGATCTGAATATGTGACTCTCTCTGAACATAATCCGTAGAGGTTAGTTAACGACCCTCACACGGGACATACATCCACTAAGTTCGGGGTGCGACCCCCTGTATGCCGGTCAGCTACTGAGTCATCCTGTGTGGCTCCACGTCCCCCGCTTAGGGACGGGTTTCTACGGCCCAGGAGTCCTATTCAAAAGACCCCTTAGCTATCACCACTAGGTCTGGGCACCTGTCACATTTCCCTTTCCGGATCTGCCAAGCTCAACGATCTCCGTACCGGAGCTCTGTCTCGACGGTACGGTATCGAGGAGAGAGAGAAGTGGAGGTTCTGATGACACTATCTACACTGCTCAACTCTAGCGGGCTACCTATAGTTACCATGGTGACCTATTATTCTTTTTAGGGTGGAACTTGGTGGCTTAGACTTGGATTCATGTATCTCTAGGATTTTCGTGCCTGGTTTCACAACCTATCGGGTTTGGAATTTTGGGCTCTAGATCTGCTGGTAATCATTTCGCAGGTCTAATTGCACGGTATTCTAAAGGTCCCCCAATCTAGGGTCTCGTCTTAGCCTACTTAGTCACAAGCACCCTAATCTAAGCTCATAATATCTTCCTATTCATCAAGAAAGATAACACAAGCAATCATCATGCATAAGAGTTAACATACAACAGTTCATGCAATATTAACGAACGTTCTCAATAGGAAGATAACGTCCATCTTTACCCAGAACGCAGATTTTACAAGTTTTCCATCCTCCTCATGCATACATACTTTAATAGAATCCCAATCAAAACAGATTTAATAAACATTTGATATCTAGCTATCCTTAATCATTTCATTTTCGCAGTTTCCATACAAATATGCTAGGTCCGGCTAGCTAAGTTTATGGGTGGTAGCATGCATGCTCGTTCCTAGTGGTTCCTACAAGTACTGCTCGTGGGAATCCAAATGGCTAGTCACATGGTTGATGCGTGCCTTCCCAAGCTCGAATTATTTGCCAGAAAAGGTTCCAAAAATTCTGGAATTTCCTTGATAGGTCCTAATTTAAGTTAGACTTAGATCAATACCAAAACCGAAATGAAAAATAGTCGAACGGAAGTTAAATTGGGATAAAAATAGATCTCACATGCTGGTTTACTGCCCCACGCGCCGGAGGGATTTCCCACGCGCACAGACACGTGCACGTACGGACGCGCTTAGATCAAACTTGGGATCTATGATGGTCGCTCTTAGATACCAAGACAATTAACTCCAAAATTAGCTTGATCAAAACTAATTCAATTTATCTGTTTAAACATCATACCTAAAGTAAGGTTTGGAAAAGAATAACCATCAAACCTAAAGTAAGGTTTGGAAAAGAATAACACCAAAAGGGTATCAAGAAAACATAAAGGTTTTGTCTGTATTCAACAATTCATGCTCCTCAAACATGAATATTACATGTCTTTAAATAGGCCCAAAAGATAACCCTAACATAATAAAGTTCAACCACCAACTACACATGCTATTAAATACAAATTGAAGAAAATAAGGCATTCATAAATTATTTTAATTGGTAATTCAGCTACCAATGGCAAGTCTTCTAATCACTTTCCAATGTCAGCAACTCCATTATTTTCTTGATTTTATACTTGTATCTTCTTTGTATTGCTTCTTGTAATTGCTCGTACGGGTACATGGAAGTGATTAGTTGTCGGATTCATATCAGAGGGGTAGCACCCCCTCACCATAGGTTACTTCATGCCTGTGGGACGGGTTCACCAGTTAACACTCCCATGGATGCAAGCAGACCAACACTCACCATGTTCTTCCCCACCTTGTACCATTGCAAAGGCTAAGTTTTCTGCCCAGGTCTTTGTATCAAGAGTGTGGAAACTCTAGGGACAAAAGTAAACAATTGGTTCCCTGCTAGGTTAAGGATGTGATGAGAGATTAGAAGTAGGTTGCTTAATCGTGACGAGAGGGTACTCTAGAGTTTAGAAGTAATAGAGGAATTATGGACCTAGGGAATCATGTATCTCGTTCCCCCTTCCCTCGTTAGATGAATTTGGCATATATTACTACACATTTTGATTTCCCTCTTATTTTATACACATTGATTGGCAAAATTTTTTCTAGAGATTCAGGGTGTGACATGATGAAATCAAAACCCATAATGGTTCTCCCAACAGGCATTGAGTAATTCTTGCGAAAGAAGTCTTGCGCAATTCCTATTTGAAGCTATAATTCTAGAATTTTTTGAACTTATCTGTTCTACCTCACCTTAAAATTTCTAAGGTTGTCGTGAAAGGTTTGAAAGTTCAACTTAAAAAAGTAAATCGGGAATTTAATACCTTGTTGGACTTGGGTGCTATACCATATGTAATCTATGAATTGCTTTCTCTATTTTATATTTTCTACCGAAGTATTCATATTTTGTTGTCCATTTTATGAGAGTGTTTTAAAAATCAATGAAATATTTATTATTCTTGGGCTAATAACTATTATCTATTCAAGGAATTTTGTTATTGAAAATCTAATAAATCTCTAAAATTATCCCAAAATTACTCTTAAATTGTGTTGCATAACGGAAATTAGTTAAATGATTAAGTTTTTTTTACAGCCATAGCATGCATTTACGTAGTTTCTTGCATGTAAGTATGTATATTTATTCACATGTCCAACCCAATTTGGTAGTTAAGCTAAAGGTTGATTAGGAAATGATAAAGAATATTGTCGTTTTCTTTCTTTTCACGGTGGCTTTAGTTGGGGCTCAGGTTCCAAGGGTCACGTTACCACCACCAGGACCTTCTAGATATTACATTCATGTGGTTAACGGGCTAAGCAAACTTGGGTTGCTTGTGCATTGTCAGTCTAAAGACGATGACTTGGGGTATCATCGCTTGCTTAATCATGGAGATGGTTACCAATGGAACTTCAAAGTTAACTTTTGGGGAACAACCCTCTATTGGTGCAAATTGGAGACACCACATGCATATGTCTCTTTTGAAAGCTTTTGGCCTGAAACGCAGCACTTATGGCTCCGTGATAGGTGCAAACATGGAACAATAGGAACTTGTATTTGGACGGCTAAAGATGATGGAATTTACTTGAGGAACTTTCTTGCTAATGTTGATGAATTGATTCACAAGTGGATCTATAAAAGATAGAGAAGCTTTATTATCTCCTTTTTGTGGAATTATCCTTGAGGAACAAATGAAAAATAATGAGATAACACAAAAGGTTGTTGTTGTTATTTATTATTTTTTTTTGTATGAAATGTATTCGATATACGTGCCCCTTAAGCCAGACTTTGTCGGGCACAACACAACACACGTCACTGGACCCTCATAAAAGAAAAGGTCTTCATGATAACATGTCGAACATAAATATCAAAGGTATGCATCCGTACTAACATAACATAACGGGGAAGTATCTCGATACACATGACATACATACATGCACGAGGTCCCATGATTTTTATTCATAAGATAACATTTATTTCATTTCGTTTCTCCTTCCCTCCATAACATATTTCATGTATGTATCACACATACATGGCTAAACATCACATAACTTTACATGGAAAGATGTAACATTTCATACCTATCATACCATAACATATACCATCACAATATATCATATCATAAACATGTCACTTATCATTTGTCTCGTACCATAACATATTTCATATCATTTTCATATCATATCACAATGTGTGTATATATATATATATATATATATAATTCAGGTGTCATATCATAATCATATCATATCGTAAACACTTCATGGTCATATCGTTCCCTAATTTATCGCAGCCTTAACATTCTTATACCTATCACAGTGATATCGTCTCATGAACGTACCTTAGTCATATCGTTACAGGAACGTATCCTAACGCTATCGTTCCGTCAATCTATCATAATCCTATCCCTTTTTACCCATAACCTAACCATATACTTTTATCAATCGATTGTGACCATATCGTTTTTATCAATCTCTCATATCCATAGCACTCCTATACATAATCTAACCTTAACGTTTCATCAACATATCTTACTCCTATCATTACGTTACGTTCAATGCATCATTTTCGCATCCTATCTCAAACATATCATTGAACACATCGTACCATAAGTATTAACATACAATTCAGATATTATATCATATGAATACCATATCATAAGCATAGCGATCAATAAACAATTCACACATATCAATATATATGACACATGTAGAACCATAGGGCACGTGTCAACATCAAATATAACCATGCCGATAGTAAGGCCACTTACCTGATTAGCTTAGGCTGGTGTCACCAATTTATCATTGAGAAAGTTCGATTTTGTCCTTTATATTCAAGTCAACCTATATGAACCATGACATCAATTTCAATTTCAATTCTCTAAATTTTACAATGGTACCTGTGTTAGACTTCATGCGAGCATTAGAGACTTTATGAACGGAGTCTTGGAGGGTTATATTATATATATTGGTACTAAAAGAATTTGATGGAGTTTCTTGACATGATATTTCTTTAGTTTTATCTTTTAATGTTCACCAAATCCTTAATTTTTTCTCTATTAAATTTCCTCTTTTTCATCTGCTTCCCTTTTTATTAATTTTAATTATGTTCACCATTTACTCTATGAAATTTCATCTATGTATTTTAAAAATTAACCGTATTTATTTTAATTCTTTAAATTTCTCCTTTTTCTTTTGATCAATTCTGGCTCCCACACCTTCTATTCTATCCCTATTTCTTTCTTTTTTTTCTTTTCTATTCTATTCTATTCTTTTTTTTTTTTTGTTAACAGGTTTACAATATCTCCTTTTTCTTTCTTTTTCTTCTTGTATTGTTCTTTTATTTTTCTTTTCTATTTTGTTAACAGTATTCTGGATTTCCATCCGTATTTCATTTTTCTCGATCTGTGCTAATTAAGTGTCGTGAACTCGCATAGGTTTACTTGGATTTCAAAAGGAAAAATTGAACTAGCTCCAAGTACGATTTAGAGACTTCAACTTAGTCAATGGGTCAACCAGTCAACGAGGACGTGTTGTGAGACACCACTTTACTCGCTAAACCGCACACGACCCAGTCGTACCCTCTATAACTCAAACAGTACCATTTTTATTTTTTTTGTTTGTTTTTTTTTTTTTTTTTTTTTTTTTTTTTTTTTTTTTTTTGTTACCATTATTGAATCTCCTCCATAAAATCTTAGCTTCTTAGCTAAGGCTCGAATATAAATCAAGGAAATAAAATCCCTCAAGTGGTTGGAGGAATAGAGTTTCAGAGAGAATTCCACATTAGAGAAAGTGTGAGAAACATATTAACTTAGGCCAACGATTATATTTATAAATATATTAAGTGAATTTCATCGAATAATATATTTGAATATCTAATATATTAGGATATGATATATTATTTAAATTATATTTAAATGTTATAAGATATCTCATATATATTTAACTATCTATCTTTCTTACTTGTCAATACCCATCATGACTTTTGCGATTCCCTTTATCTCCCATGACGTGTCTTTCCTTCTATTCCATAATAAACACGATGAAGATTCCTCCTGTGAACGATTATAATTACTTCCTCGTTGAGGTTGACACGGAGAGGAAGAGGTTGGAGTCGTCTGTTGAGATCTGCGATGAGTAAGTTTTCCTTCTCTGTCTTTATCTATCTATCTCTTACTCCCACGGTTGTGTGTATTACCGGCAAAAATTGGAGTGAAAATAGTTGTGTGAATAAGGGGTGTTGGATTCCTTTTTCTCTCGTGTGTTAACAAATAATATATTTTTCAGAGGTCGATGTCGATGTAATACAGTAGTGAGTATTCTCGCTTGTCACTCAAGAGACTTGAGTTTGAACCCTGACAATAATAAGTTTAATTTTCTTTTGACAATTTTAATCGGATTCAAAATTGGATTACTTTTTGTAACGGCGATTGATAAAGTCTGGTGTGTTAACAATATTATATTTTTCGAAAGTCGTCGTTGTAGAGTGGTGAGTATTCCCCAACGAGTTTGATCCCCGCAGCGACCGATTTTTAATTTTGAGAGGTCGATGTAATACGCTTGTCACTCGAGAGACCTGAGTTTGAACCCCAACAATAATAAATTTAATTTTCTTTTTGACAATTTTCACCGGATTTGAAATTGGATTACTTGTTCCGAATCTTCGAGTGATAAAATCTAGAGCGTTAACCACTTTTTCAAAGACGATTGGTAAAATCTAGAGCGTTAACAAATAATTTAGTTTTTATGAGTCGTTGTTGAATAGTGGTGAGTATTCTTGCCTGTCACGCAGGTGACCTGAGTTCGATCCCTGGCAACAGCGATTTTAGTTTTGTTTTTTCCATAGTTTTAACGGAACTCGAAATTGGACAGCGGTGAACCTGTCATGCCGATAGTTTGGGTTCTGTCATGCTGGTAGTTTGGGTTCGATCCCCAAAAACGGATTGCTTTTCCTCAAAAATGGTTTATGAAATCTTGCACCGGTACAACGGTGAGTATTTCCACTTGTCACTCGAGTGGCCTAATCGAATGTCGGAACTGGATTACTTTTCCTAAAAAATGGTTTATGAAATCTTGTGTTAACAAATAATATGTTTTCAGAGGTCGTTGTAATGGTACAATGGTGAGTATGGTGAGTATTTCCGCTTGTCACTCGAGTTGTTATGTTCCAGAGGTCGTTGTAGTGGTACAATGGTGAGTTATTTCCGCTTGTCACTCGAGTTATTATGTTCCAGAGGTCGTTGTAGTGGTACAATGGTGAGTATTTCCACTTGTCACTCGAGTTATTATGTTCCAAAGGTCGTTGTAGTACAAGGGTGAGCGTTCTTGCTTGTCACTCGAGTGGCTTGAGTTTGATCCCCAATAATAACAAGTTTAATTTTGTTTTGACAATTTTAATCGGATTCAAAATTGGATTACTTCTTTTAAGGGCAATTGTTTTGATAAGTTTACTAAGTTCCTTTCATTTGACTATATCTCGACCATCACAATACAAACCTTACTAAATAAAGAATATATTATGACTCTATGAATTTTTAGAATAACTCTTGCATGTTACTTGGTTCACAAGCTTAAGATGACATGTTACAACTTATGCCTCGAGAAATAAAGAAACTTAAAAACTTATAAGTTCTACAACTACCAAGGTAACAAGAATGCTAGGTACTACTCAAGGGTAAGGGACGAAGGTCTTCAGACACAGAAACTCAAGAAACTCCTAAGACCTCCCACCATGCAGAATGTTCATGACTCAGACTACACTGCTTAGAACGTATGAAGCCTTGAGCGTAGGTATTCAGACTACGTCGCTTGGAATGTATGAAGCCTTGGACATAGATATTCAAGCTGTATCACATGGCAAACACTAGATGAAAGATTTTAGACTACGCTACTTGGAACATATTAAACCTTGAGCGTAGGTATTAAGACTATGCCGCTTGGAACGAAGGAAACCTTGGGCATAGGTATTCAGGTTGTATCACAAGGCAAGCCATGGATGTAGAATCAGACTACATCGCTTGAAACGTAAGAAGCTTTGGATGTAGGTTTTCAGATAGTATCACATGGCAAGCCCTAGATGCAGGTTCAGACTATGTTTCTTGGAATGTATGAAGCCTTGGATATAGGTTGTCTGATTCAAGACTGATAACATAAATCCTATGGGGAGTGTCTTGGAGAACGAACCAAGAACCTAAAAAGTAGTTATGAACGAGACAACGATCAAGGACTAGAACATGGATCAAGATCTAAATTCTAAAATCAAGAACCCAGAACCATAGTACTAAGGCCCTTAGATCAAAACCAAGGTTGAGACCTCAGAATCCTAGGACCAAGGTCCTAAGGATAGATCACGATAAGAATTCACAAGTCAAGATCATAACTAAAGGGGCCTAAGTACTTGCAACAAGAACCCAAACAAGAAAAGAAAGAGTATTATACCCTAGCATACCAAGGACACGATTAGGAGCCTACAAGTAGGCTACTTATTGAGTCTACTATCAGCCTACATGCTATTTTGGAAATCACTAACAACCCGCATGATCAACATCCTTCTTTAGGATAGAGCCATTGGGCAAGACAATCAGATAAACTATCAAGTGACATATCCATAACCAACCTCACGCCTAAGTCAAAGGTTCCATACTAGAGTTGAAAGGGAAGTTGAAGCTCTGCAGACACTGTATCGACTACAATTACCTACATGCTAACTTGAAAATAACATCTGACGACTTTTTTTCCATAAGGCACTTGCTTTAATTATTTTTTTCCCTAGAAACTACTCCATTTTTATTGATGAGTAATGCATTTAATAAATAGGAACTATATGAATAAACATCTGATCATATCCTTACCGTCATAATGAGATTCATTTTAATAAAAAACATAATTTTTTTGCGATTGGATAACATAAATTATTACCCAATAGTTTTCACAAATCTAGTATATAACATCTAATCATCCACTTTCTCCATATATTTCTACCCAACCTAAAAAAAAACAAAGAATTCGAACATATAAGATTATAAGTAGTGAATGAGAGTATAGGTAGAGGAGTAACCACTTGGATACTAAAAAATATAGATTTCAATCAATTGAAATTGTCTATTCAAATTTTAACATTCTATAAATTACACCTATTCAGATAAATAATTTTAGAATAATCAAATTGTCTCTGTTTAAAACTAAAGGGTATGATAATAATATTTTCCCATAGATTTTTTTAATGTCCAAATCAAATAAATGAATGAAATAATAATACATTCAATAAAAAAAATTTGTCACTAGTGAGCCTTTGGTGCAGTGATATGATTCTTGCCTATTAATTCTCCTTTCCTAATCGAGGTACATACATGAAATTGTAGTAATGCAAAATATGAGATAATGATGAATAGATATCATATCTAAGTCTTAACCATATATATTATATATACTTATACTCCTAAGATCTATAAGAAACACATATATTATTTTTTAAAGTTCATAAATTTATTACACACAAATCTTACAAATATTTGGTCCATAGTATAGTGGTTAAGACATTGTCAAATCTTGATGGGTCTTTTTTCATATTTCTTTACTTAAATTTTAATTGGTTGAAACTATCTATACAAATATGAAAGTAATGTCTGAAATCTATTCGCAAACCTATGAATAGCTTTTGAGGGGCCTTATTTTCTTCACAAAATTTCTTCACTATATTTCCTTCCATCTAAAAAGATTTGTTTTGGGGCAATGTCTTAAAACACTTGGTCTTAATTTTGGAATTTGATCATCCATCAGCAACTTATTCAAAAAAGAATAATTTTTTTTCCTTAGGCAACCTGATCTAGGATGTATTAACTCTCGTTTTCTTCATCAAAAGTGCTTAATTTTAGAATTTCATCATCCGTCTGCAACTTATTCAAGTAAGCATAATTTTGTTTCCTTATGCAACCTAATCTAGGACGTATTAACTTTCGATTTCTTCATCAAAAGCGCTCAACTTAATCTTCTAAAGCTAAAGAAAGACTCAATTATGAAGAAAATGGATTGTAGGTAAGATTTCCATCCTTACCCCAGAATTTTACACAAAAATAATTTTCTTCAATTGGACACACTCTGAGTCATGTTAACCTTCGTGGTCTTCTATGGAAATATTCATTGGAGGTGCAAAAATCGAACATGATATGTTTCTCTTGACAAATTTGCGTGTAGGCTCATATTTAATGTTCGAGCTTCAACCTTCTTCCTTTAATAGCGGACAAAATCGGGAAGTTGTGTTTGAGGCACCTTCAACACTTTATTTCTTCCCTAAACTTGTGGGTAATCTCATTTAGAAGGAATTGAAGAGAATTTGGAGGAAAATGGTTGGTTATGGCTCCCAAATTTGGAATAAATGCGATAGTGAGAAACCGAAAATCCAGAGGCTGTAACAACTCATAGTTGAAGACTCGAATTAGCTCGATTCTTTTTCAAAACCAAAACTCCTACTTCAGGTTTTATAGAGTGAGCTTAAACCAACCATAAAACTTCTAGATTGCCGTGAATTTGAGATTGAGTTCATAAAATTTTTGCAATATATATTCTCTATGATTAGTGGGCAACTAATTTCCATTTTGAATTTCGTCATTGGATTTGATGAGTTGTGTCTCTTCTATAAGATACTTGGATTCGATTCTTGTTCTTGTCTTTAGAACTTAGACCGTAAGTTCTATCATAACTTTCTAAGTTCTTTTCATGATCTACCCTAAGAAAGAACCTTGGCTCTGAGATATGAGGTCTTAACCTGTGTTCTGATCTAAAAACTTTAGCTCTAAGGTTCACGGTTCTAAGTCCTAAACACTTGAGTCTTGTTCCATATTCTAATTTTTATTCTTGTCTTAAGCTTAGCCTTGTTCTAAGTTCTTTCCTTAGTTCTTCATCTGTTGCATAAGACATTTCCTCTAATATGTACGGTATGAGTAATGAATGTGACAATCTGTGTCTAAGGCTTCATTCGTTCCAAGAGACACAGTTTGTTCTTACGTCTAAGGCTTCTTGTGTTCCAAGCGACATATTCTGAACCTGCCTCCATGATTTTATGCATTCCATGCGATACAACCTAAAACCTACACCTAAGGCTTCTTACAATCAAAGTGATGTAGTCTGAAACCTGCATCCAAAACTTTTTACGTTTCAAGTGATGTAGTATGTAGACCTATACCAAAGGCTTCATACATTCTAAGCGGTGTAGTCTAAATACCTATGCTGAAGGTTTCATATGTTTTGAGCGTCGTAGTCTGAATACCTACACCCAATGTTTAATACATTGTAAGCGTTTTAGTCTGAAATCTACATCCAATACTTCTTACCTTCCAAGCACTGCAATCTGCAAACCTACATCCAAAATTTGTTACGTTTCAAGTGATGTAGTATGAGTCATGAATTGTACCCTAGGACATGAGGACCTTGGTCCTTTATTATTGAGTGGTACCAAACATTCTTCATTTCTTAATTCCTATACGCCTTGTGTTGGTCTTTTCCTTGGTTCTTGTCTTTAGAATATTCCATTTGTTTCATGTATTCTTAGGTTCTTAATTATTGAGGCTTAAAGTCATAAAATACTTTTTTATGGCCAACAGCAATCTCATAAATTAAGAACTCATCGTAACAACGGATCATGATTAGAGTTACAAGGATTATTTCCTCTAAGCCTTAACTTTTCCCCTAATTTGGTTTTAGTTCTAAATTTAATCTAATACTTTAAACTCTTCCCCTAATTTGGTTTTAGTTCTAAATTTAATCTAATACTTAAACTCCAATATATAGATCTTTATGTCCTCAGGCATAAACCTTTATTAAAGTCTTAAGTTATTTAAGGGCAATGTGAACTTTGAAATATCTAAAGGTAATCTAAAGGCATTTTAGTCATTTTATCTATAAGTCTTGATTTAGCCTCTCAATGTATTCTAACTATTTTGAAACCTTACATAATCCTTGATCATCATGAAACAAGGCCAATTACAAAATTTCATGTTATTTAGAGGTCATTTAGGTAATGAACAGAAGACAACCGTCATGGGGGCATTTTGGTCATCTGCATCATTTATTGGTTTAGCCAATTATCTTTATCGAATGACTGCCAAATTTAATATATGCCCTCCACATGTCATATTATCTTCAGCCTTAAAATTTCATGGACAACCGTATTCATTTAGCGAATTATTTTTTTTTTATGTTACTTGTTTATGAAGAAAAACGCTCGTTCAGGACCTTAACTTATGGTTCTTAGTATTTTTCTTTCATATTCCCTTAATCCATGCTTAACTTAAGGTTCATACTAGAAATCAAACAAACGGTTCATATAAGTATTTCTTAAGAAATGTTCTAGATGATTTTATAACTAATCATTGGTGTTTGGGACCTCCGTTTTTTTGAGCTTTCCATACTTGAATGACTCAAAATTTTCTTTGACAAACTCTTTAGAGTTTATATTTCTACAACCATAAATTTTCTTTTCAAAGAATGAGTAAGTAGGAATGTTAAAATTTAGAAAAAAAACTAACGGAGTACTTGATTTTAGGCTTGCCTGGCCACCTCAATTGAATCGCTCATGCCATTCTTGTCTTCCTTTGAAAGAAATAAGATACGTGTGAACCGTTGTGCCGCTATTTAAAACCAAATCATCTTAGCTTTGAGAATTTCTCCCCTCAATTTCATGAAACTTAAAGATAGAATTTCAGGGTAGATCTAGGGACTAACTTCTTACCATCAAGTGTAATAAAGATCAAATTATAGCTGGTCCAATTTGGATAAAAATAGGGTTATGGGTATGGAGTAAACCAAGTGGATTTTCTAATTTGTTGAAACAATTAAGGTACTTTTAGGCCATGATTTCTTCACAAAAGTTCGTCCTTATACTTCCTTCGAGCTTAAAAATTCATTTTGAGGGGACAAATCTATGTTTGTGGACTTAATTTTGGATTTCTTCCCTCGGTCTGCAACTCAACCCATAACGCGAAAATGAGATTTCTTAAACAACTAGATCCTTACATCGTTAGGCCATGACTCCTTCATGAACATTGTCTATCTTAGTCCCCAAAAGTTTATGGAATCATCAATTTTGGATGGGAAGGGTTCTAGAAAGAAAATTGAAACTTACCACAATTCTTACCCAAAAATGAATTTTTTAAATTGGGCACTCTCTGGGACATATTGGTCTTTGAGCTCTTCTATGAAAATGTTCCTTGGAAGTTCAAAAATCCAATCGGATGGATGAGAAGTGACTATTCGCGTGTAGCCATGATTATAAATTCAAGCTTCCTCGAGCGCCTTCAATGGCGGATTGAATTGGGTACATAGGTTAGGTGCATTTTTTGTACTCGATTCTTTTACCATACTTGCTGGTAATCTTATTTAGAACGTGTAGAAACAAGTTTGAATGAAAATTGTGGACTATAGCTTTCAAATTTAGAAGAAATCCAAGAAAGGGATAAGACACCCTAATCCTCAACCCAACCGTCCAAACTTTTGTTGAAGCAAGAACCCTTTAATCAAAGAAATTAACACCTTCTCATACAAAATTTGGATCAACCGAGAGATGACTAGAATTACATTACCTTTAAGATCAAAGATATTTGGAACCTTGTTCTAAATTGAGTCACCCCACATTTGATCAAGACTTGATTGAATGGCTTAGATGCAATCTACCACAAGAATTGCATGAAACTTAGAATTAGATTACCTCTAAGATAAAAAAATATTTGGAACGTTGTTCTAAATTGAGTCACTTCAGAATTGATCAAGACTTGATTGAATGGCTCATATGCAATCTACCACAAAAATTGCATGAAACTTAGAAATGACAAAATGATGCTCAAATTTCCAAGGGTGAAAGTCTCAATTTTAGAGCTAAATTTCATTCATCAAATCTACCTTTTACATAATAATTTATAGGTATTTATAGTCTCTCCACGAAAGAAACTATCAACTATTCAAACACCCATTACATTTGCTATTAAAATAAAGATAATGTGTAAAAAATGATCGGAATAACTCATGTAACGACCCTAAATTTTTACTTATCCTAAAGTTGCGATGCCTCCATTAGCCTTACAGGGGAATCCTACCTTTATATGAAAAATGTAGTAGCACAAGACTTATGCCATGGTCTCAAAGTTCTGATGCCTTCGTCCTGCCTTTATATGAAAAATGTAGTAGCACAAGGGGTTTCAGAGTTGCGATGCCTCCATCCTACCTATATATGAAAAATGTTGCAGCGTAAGGGGTCTCAGAGTTGTGATGCCTTTGTCCTGCTTTATATGAAACCTTTATATGAAAACCATGCTGACTGAGTGGTAAAGATTGGTTTCTTAGAACCAGAGGAAGAAACCATGCTCACTGAGGCACAAAAGGGCACCTTGATGATGCTAGACTCAAAGATCACCAAGTAAAGCATCACCTTTTCCAGGCAATTGATCGTACTGTCTTTGAACAAATTTTGGATCATTGCATAGCCAAGATTTTTTGGGACTCAATGAAGCAAAAATTTGGTGGAAACCAAAAAGTGAAGAAATCTATTCTTAATGCATTAAGGAGAGAATTTGAGATCCTAGAGATGAACAAGGATGAAAGTATCAAAAATTATTTTGGAAGAGTGATGATAATCTCCAACAAGATGAGAAGCAATGGAGAAGATATGCCTGACAAGAAAATTGTAGAAAAAATTATGCATACCCTAACTGAAAAATTTACTTATGTTGTAGTATCCGTTGAATAATCCAAAGATACTGATAACATATCCATTGATGAATTCAAAAGTTTCCTAGTGGTGCATGAACAAAATTTCAAAGATCCAGCATTAATGGAGAAGAGCAACTTCTAAAAGTTAAAGGTCAAATGGAAATAAGTATCAGAGGAAGAGGAACTTACAGGGGCAAGAGGACGCGGAAGAGGAAGATCAACTTGCAATAAAGCAACTATTGAATGTTATAGGTGTCATGACTTAGGTCATTTTCAATATAAATGTCCAAAGAGCAATAAGGAATTGAATTATGCAGGGCTAGAAGAAGAGGATGAAATATCGTTAATGGCTCATATGGAAGTACATGAAACCAAAAGGAGTGATGCTTGGTTCTTAGATTTTAGTTGCTCACACCATATGTGTGCAAGTGAAGGTATGTTTTCAAGCTTAGACAAGACATTTTCCCAACTTGTCAAGCTTGTAAATAAAAAAAGTATGAAAGTTACAAGAAATGGTGTAGTAAAATTAACATTGCATGGGGTTTCTTACACTATTAGTAATGTGTATTGGGTACCTGAACTCAAAATTAATCTCTTGAGTGTTGGACAACTACATGAAAAAGGAGTAGTCATGTTGTTCAAAGATGGTGTATGTAGTATTTATCATCCAGAAAAAGGAAAAATAGCAGAGTCAATTATGAGCGCAAATCGGCTGTTTATTTTGCGTACTAAACCATCTACCACAACAAATGAATGAAGATGTCTCCAGGTTTCAAATATGGATCAGTTAACACTTTGGCACCATCGTTATGCTCATCTCGGCTATAAAGGCTTGTGCACCTAGAAACACAAAAACATGGTGAAAGGCCTGCCGCAAATTGTAGCTCCAAACACCACCTGTGAGGCATGTATGAAAGGCAAGCAATATTGGACTCCATTTCTAAAAATTGGTAAATGGAGAGCAACG
Organism: Cucurbita argyrosperma subsp. sororia; assembly: GCA_018691285.1. Lineage (NCBI taxonomy): Eukaryota > Viridiplantae > Streptophyta > Magnoliopsida > Cucurbitales > Cucurbitaceae > Cucurbita > Cucurbita argyrosperma. The sequence continues at coordinate 7,029,696 of CM031898.1, forward strand.
AAAAAATTGGGTCTTGTTCATGTAGATTTATGTGGTCCAATTTCACCCACTTCAAGTGACCATAAAAGTACTTGTGCTTTATAGATGATTTTTCAAGGAAGGCATGGAGTTATTTTCTTGTAGAAAAATGAGAAACATTTTATCATTTCAAATGTTTCAAAACAATGGTGGAAAAAGAAAGGGGAATGTCTATAAAAACTTTAAGGACAAATAGAGGAAGAGAATTCAATGATTTTTGCCAACAACATGGAGTGAAGAGACAATTGACCACAGCCTACACCCCACAGCAAAATGGAGTGGTCGAACGCAAAAATTGCACTGTTATGAACTTGGTAAGAGCTATGTTGACAAAGAAGAAAGTGTCTAAAAATTTCTTGCCTGAAGCAGTCAGATGGACGATTTACATTTTGAATCGATCATCCTCCCTTGCAGTAAAAGACATGACATCAGAAGAGGCTTGGAATGGAGTGAAACCATTGGTAGATTATTTCAGAGTTTTTGGATGTGTGGACATGTTCATATTCCAAATGCCAAGAGAAGCAAACTTGAAAATAAAGTGTAACATGTTTTATTTAGAGTCAGTAGCGAATCCAAAGGCTATAAAATGATTGATCCAACTATAAATAAAATTATAGAAAGTCGTAATGTAGCTTTCGAAGAAGATCGTGAATGGGATTGAAATTTTTTTTTTTAAGGTGAAACAAAATTGGAGTGGGAAATATTGAAATTTATAAGAACATAGCCGAAGAAGGAGAAATCATGGAGGAAATGACTGAACTGGTTGCTGAAACAATTGAACCAATTGCTGAAAATGAAGAAGGGGAAATCATGTAAGAAACGACTGAACCAGTGGCTAAAAAAATTTTTTCCATTAGCTATTGCACCATATTTGACAATAAGGGAGGGGAGTAATCGACATCCACCTATATGGTTAGCAGATTATAATTCAGGTGAAGGCTTATCTGAAGAGGATGAAGAAAATATGGCATTGTTGATGATTTCAGATCTTGTGAATTTTGAGGAAGCTGTCAAAAGCCCAAAATGGAGATTGGCTATGAATGAGGAAATCAAATCCATTGAAAAAAAATCAAACAGGGAACTTGGTGGTTTTAACGCTAAGCAATGAAAATAGGAGTGAAATGGATTTATAAGACCAAGCTAAATGAGTTTGGAGAAGTTGATAAATACAAAGCAAGATTGGTTGTAAAAAGGCTACACGCAAGAGCATGAAATTGATTTTATGGAAGTGTATGCACCTGTGGCTAGAAAAGATACTGTGAGAATGATCATTGCTTTTGTAGCCCAAAAAAGGTTGGACACACTGTCATTTAGATATCAAATAAGTTTTTTTATATGGCGAGTTAAAAGAAGATATTTTTGTTAACAACGAAAAGGCTATGAGAATAAGGGAAGTGAGGAGACAATGAACAAACTCCAAAAGGCTCTTTACGGATTAAAACAAGCAACCTAGACCTGGTTTAGTCGAATAGAATCCTACTACATCAAGGAAAGATTCAAAAGCAGTTTCAGTGAGCAGACACTCTTCATCAATAGGAAGGGAGGTAAAATTCTTATTATAAGCATTTATGTTGATGATCTTTTATTTACTGGAGAGGATGAAGAATTATTGGAGGAGTTTAAACGTTCCATGAAGAAAAGATTTGATATGACTGACTTAGGCCAAATGAGATTTTTTCTTGGAATAGAGGTAAGATTAGATGGTATTTTTATATGTCAAAAAGATTATGTTGGTGAAGTTTTATCGTTTTAGCATAAAGAATTACAATTCTGTTTGTAAGCCCATTGTTTAAGGACAAAAGTTTGCAATGATGAAAATGGTGCAAAAGTAGATGTAACTTTGTATAAACAAATAGTGGGAAGTCTGATGTATCTCACAGCTACTCGTCTTAATCTCATGTTTGTTGTAAGTTTGATTATTCGTTTTATGACATGTCCAACACGACAACATTTTGCAAAAACTAAAATGGTTTTAAGGTACTCGAAAGGTAGATTATGGTGTATTTATAGAAAGGGAGGAGTTAGTGATTTAATTGGATTTACTCATAGTGACTATGCCAAAGACATGGATGATAGCAAGAGTACTTCAGGCTATGTGTTTATGATGAGTGGAGGAGCAGTAGTTTGGTCTTCTCATTTGCAGCCTATAGTCACTATATCAACCATAGAAGCTGAGTTTGTTGCTTCTAGTGGCTGTGCATGTTAAGCTGTTTGGATGAGGAGGATACTCAAAGAGATCAGTCACTCTCAAATAGAAGAAACAAAGCTAATGTGTGATAATATTTCAATTATTAAGCTATCCAAAAATTCAGTTCTACATAGACGTTTCAAACACATAAGAGTAAGATTTCACTTTCTTAGAGATCTTACGAAAGATGGACCCGTTAATTTATTATGTTGTGGTACATAAAATCAACTTGCTGATTTGTTGACAAAGCCTCTAAAATTAGAATCATTTTAGAAGTTGAGTGAAGAACGTGGTGTGTAAAGTTTTTTCTGACTTGAGCTAATTCTTGACAAAGATGAATAAGTTCAAGGGAGGGATGGTCAGAAGAATTTGATTATGTCAAAAATAGTTAATAAAGATGGTTTCTTTTTTATATTAGAGTATTTTTAGGTATTTAGATTAAAATTTTGCAACATCTGTGGTTACTTTCTATTTCTCCTTGCTTGTAAAGCTATAAAGCCAATTTCAGTATTCAATAATATCTATCACTTAAAACTCCAATTGTTTATGTTTCTGGTTTAGTTATTCTTCCGTCAAAACCTAACAAACACATGCAATCATGCTCTTCGAACTTATCTCTGTGCTCTAGGGGTGGCCTCCAATCTTGGACTAATATGGATGTATAGTACTTCCCTACACATAACCTATACGTGTAAATGTGAATTCTTAAGGGGCTCGCACACCCCTGGACCCTCTCTGATTAAGCTAATCTATAGCGACGTCCAAAGGTCAGCGAAACACCTTGGTGTCATGCTCTCCATGAATACCCTTATTATCATACTGTGTACGTCCGCACTCATCGTCTCTGGGGAAGTTTCCCTATGCTTATGAACAAACAACATGCATGAGCATCTAGTTTCCATCTTATAATCTCTAATGGCACAACCCTTTAGTCTCATCTCTTTGTTACATTAAGTAACACAAGCTCAGTGGATATTTATATTAATATCATTTTCATGCTCTTCGGGTTGTGTCATACGTCGGTCTATCGACATGATGCAATATGACACTCATCATCATATATCATGCTTAATATGAAAAATATCAACATATTAAGACAAACATCATGCAATTATCATAATCATCATATTGCCATAAATTGCATCAAGCATATCAAGTACGTCATTCATCGAAATATATATATTACGCAAATCATCAAACATCATGACTCATACATCACCATATACTCATACTTGGTTAGCCTTAGTTAGAGTTGTCCCTAATTATGCTAAATGTATGCTCCCGTTCCTCACTTCTCCAAAAGTCGCCAGGGTTTGTTTCCTATCACACAGTTCGTCACTTTCTATTAGTATTTCACAATTAAATTAAAATTTAATTAATAATGTGAAATACGGCTCTTAAAAAACCTCAGTTACCTTAATCGGGGTCGAAAATAGGTCGGAGAGAGTCGAAACAGTAGAAATCAGGAAAAATTAGAAAATCGAGCCGAATAGCCGCTGCTGCGCCATCAAATTCGCTCAAGTTGAAGGGCTGCTTGCGCTGCAGCTTGATATGTGCCGACATCTGAGCAAGACATGACAACGCAGATATCTCAGGTCAAGGCTCAGGTCAAAGTTCTTGTTTGGATCGCGATTCTTGTTGTTTCGCAGGTCATCGACTGTAGGTGTGCCGCTGGGCTTCGGTTCGCGGGCTGGGCCGTAGATGAGTTTGGGCTACTAGGTTGATTATTGGGTTTTGGGTCGAGCTGGGATTGATCCTCAGGTTTATAGGTTTGTTTTCGGTTGTAGAGTGGGCACAGGTTGTATGCGGGTCACAGGCTTGAACAGCCTCTAGCTGCTGGGCCAACGAATTTTGGGTCACAGGCTTTCGTGCTGGGCATCGAGTTTGGATCAAGTCCGACCCAGATCTGACGGATCTTTTCTTCTTCGCCCGACTCATTGCACGATTTTCTCTCTCCTCTCTGTGACGTTTCGAACCTCTTTTCTCTTCTTTTTTTCTCACCTTTTTCATGATGGCGACGACAAAAGTACAGCATGGAACGTGTCCTAGACAGTTGACCTTCTCTTCACGACGTGTTTCAAGCGTTTTGATGTCGGATCTAACGGTTTAAGGTTGTGGGTTTCATTTTTGGAACTCGTCGTCATTTTTGATAACTCCCTCTCTCTCTCTCTCTCTCATTTTTTCACTCTCTCCTTCGTTGCAAGTGGTCTGAGTGTCTTGGAGTGGTTTCTAACGTTCATGTGGCGATGGTTGAAGCTCGAGGGAGAGTTGTGAGGGGTTGGGGGAGCACGACTTTCGCGCGGGTCACGAAATTTCCAGCGACTGAAAATTTTTTTAAAGTTTCGATTCGTTACAGTGTTAGACTGACGTGATAACCGACTACACCACGCCACCAGATGATTTACATGTTTTGTTCTATATTATGATACAATGTTATAGAACTCGAAGTAGGAGTAAAAAGAAAGATAAAATTAGAAATTCAAATCCCTATTTTTTTTTTTATTATTTTAGAATTGATTGAATAGTCTTTACATCTTTGAATGCTTTCATTATTTTCAATAGTACATCAATCTCTTTAATCTTTATATGAAACCTTTATATGAAAAATGTAGTAACACAAGACCTCTGCCACGGTCTTAGAGTTGCAATGCCTCCGTCCCCCTTACAGGGGTGCCTTAAAAAACGTTTCTCTTTTCTTATCTTATGTAAGGCATACTTGACGGTGACAAAGCATCGACGTTGGGACCATGAAAACGTGTCAAGCCTACATCGTAAGGTAGTCTACAAAATCTAAAACTAGGAGCTCTGATACCAATTGTAATGACCCTAAATTATAACTCTTAAAAGAAAACATCATCTATAATATAAATCTCGAAAACATTTAAAACGTCCTCTTCTCTGGAAAATGCAGTCATGGTCTTACGTGTTTACATGCAAATGTAAAAATAATTTGATTATGTCAAAAATAGTTAAATAAAGATTTGTTTCTTTTGTAAAGTTAGAGTATTTAGTTTAACTGTCTTGAAAGATTTGTTGTTAGTTTCTATTTCTGATTATTTGTAAATCTATAAAAGGGAAGTTCAATATTCAATAATATCATCAATTGAAACTCCAATTGTTTATGTTTCTGTCACAACCTAACAATTGGTATCAGAGCCCCCACTAGGCTTTGTAGAGTAGCAATTTTTGAGTAATCAAATAGAGAGAGTATGAGTGAAGACAAAACTTTAACGAAGATCCCTCATTTCGATCGTCACTATGATCATTGGAGTGAGCTGATGGAAAATTTACTCAAAGAAAAGGGTCTATGGAGTGTGGTAAAGATTGGTTTCTCAGAACCAGAGGAAGGAACAATGTTGACTGAGGCACAAAAGAGTCACCTTGATGATGCTAGACTCAAAGATCACCAATTAAAGCATTACCTCTTCCAGACAATTGATCGTACTTTCTTTGAACAAATCTTGGATCGTCGCACAACCAAGATTGTTTAAGACTCAATGAACCAAAAAATTGGTGCAAACCAAAAAGTGAAGAAATTTCTTACTACTAATGCATTAAGGAGAGAATTTGAGATCCTAGAGATGAGAAGGATGAAAGTATCACAGATTATTTTGCAAGAGTGATGATAATCTCCAACAAGATGAGAAGCAATGGAGAAGATATGCCTGACAAGAAAATTGTAGAAAACATTATGCATACCCTGACTTAAAAATTTACTTATGTTGTAGTATCCGTTGAATAATCCAAAGATACTGATAACATATCCATTGATGAATTAAAAAGTTTCCTAGTGGTGCATGAAAAAAATTTCGAAGATCCAACATTAATGGAGAGGAGCAACTTCTAAAAGTCAAAGGTCAAATGGAAATAAGTATCAGAGGAAGAGGAACTTACAGGGGCAAGAGGACGCGGAAGAGGAAGATCAACTTGTAATAAAGCAACTGTTGAATGTTATAGGTGTCATGACTTAGGTCATTTTCAATATGAATGTCCAAAGAACAATAAGGAATTGAATTATGCAGGGCTAGAAGAAGAGGATGAAATGTCGTTAATGGCTCATATGGAAGTACATGAAACAAAAAGGAGTGATGCTTGGTTCTTAGATTTTAGTTGCTCACACCATATGTGTGCAAGTGAAGGTATGTTTTCAAGCTTAGACAAGACATTTTTCCAAACTGTCAAGCATGGAAATAACACAAGTATGAAAGTTACGGGAAAGGGTGCAGTAAAATTAACTTTGCATGGGTTCGTTACACTATTAGTAATGTGTATTGGGTACCTGAACTCAAAAATAATCTCTTGAGCCTTAAATAACTACATGAAAAGGAGTAGTAATGCCATTTTGTCATTTCAAATTTTCAAAACAATGGTGGAAAAGGAAATTGGAATGCATATAAAATGTTTAAGGACAAATAGAGGAGGACAATTCTCAAATGTTTCAAAACAATGATGGAAAAGGAAATTTGATTGCCTATAAAATGTTTAAGGATAAATAGAGGAGGAGAATTCAACTCTGCAAAATTCAACGATTTTTGCAAACATGGAGCGAAAAGACAATTGACCATAGCCTTATACCCCACAACAAAATGTATTGGCCGAACACAAAAATCGCACTGTTATGAACTTGGTAAGAGCTATGCTGACAGAGAAGAAAGTGCCTAAAATTTTCTTTCCTGAAGCAATCAGGTGGACGATTCACATTTTGATTCGATCACCCACTCTGGAAGTATAAGACATGACACGAGAAGAGGGTTGGAGCAGAGTGAAACCATTAGTAGATTATTTAAGAGTTTTTGGATGTGTCGGACATGTTCATATTCCAGATGCCAAGAGAAGTAAATTAGAAAATAAAGTGTAACATGTGTTTTATTTTGAGTCAGCAACGAATCCAAAGGCTATAGAATGTTTGATCCAACTACAAATAAAATTATAGTAATTCGTAATGCAGCTTTCGAAGAATATCGTGAATGGGGTTGAAATTTTTTTAAGGTGAAACAAAATTGGACGGGGGAAAATATTGAAATTGATAAGAACATAGACGGAGAAGGAGAAATCACAGAGGAAACGATTGAACTAGCTGCTGAAACAATTGAATCAGTTGCTAAAAACAAAGAAGAGAAAATCACAAAAGAAACTACTGAATCGGTTGCTGAAACAATTGAACCAGTTGCTGAAAATAATTTTTCAGTAGCTATTGCACCGTATTTGACAAGAAGGGAGGGGAGAAATCGACATCTACCTTTATGGTTAGGAGATTATAACTCTAGTGAAGGCTTATCTAAAGAGGATGAAGAAAATATGACTTTGTTGATGATTTTAGATCCTGTGAATTTTGAGGAAGCTGTCAAAAGCCCAAAAGCCTAAAATGGAGATTGGCTATGGATGAAGAAATGAAATCCATTGAAAAAAATCAAACATGGAACTTGGTGGTTCTATTGGCTGGAGTAAAGAAAATAGGAGTAAAATGGATTTATAAGACCAAGCTAAATGAGTCTGGAAAAGTTGATAAATACAAAGCAAGAGTCCTTCTAAAAGGTTACACACAAGAGCATGGAATTGATTATATGAAAGTGTACACACCTATTTTCTTTTGAAAAGATTGGAAACTCTATCAGTTAGATGTCAAATCAGCTTTTTTATGTGGCAAGTTAAAAGAAGATATTTTTGTTGAACAACCAATGGAATTGATTATATGAAAGTGTACACACCTATTTTCTTTTGAAAAGATTGGAAACTCTATCAGTTAGATGTCAAATCAGCTTTTTTATGTGGCAAGTTAAAAGAAGATATTTTTGTTGAACAACCAAAAACTATGAAAAGAAGGGAAGTGAGGAGATGGTGTCTAAACTCAAAAAGAATCTTTATGGATTAAAACAAGCACCTAGAGAATCCTACTTCATCAAGGAAGGATTTAAAAGTCGTTCCAGTGAGCAGACACTCTTCATCAAGAGGAAGGGAGGTAAAATTCTTATTGTAATTATTTATTGTGATGAACTTTTATTTACTGGAGACGATGAAGAATCATTGGAGGAGTTTTAAACGTTCCATGATTTTTTTTTTTTTTTATATGAATGACTTAAGTCAGATGAGATTTTTTTTTTCTTAGAATAGAGGTAAGATTAGATGGTATTTTTATATGTAAAAAATAAGTATGCTGCTGAAGTTTTAAATCGATTTAGCATATAGAATTACAATTTTATTTGCAATACCATTGTTCCAGGACAAAAAAATTGGCAAAGATGAAAATAGTGCAAAAGTAGATGTAACTTTGTATAAACAAATAGTGGGAAGTCTGATGAATCCTACAGCTACTCGTCCTAATCTCATGTTTTGTTGTAAGTTTGATTAGTCGTTTTATGACATGTCCAACACAACAAATGATTAGTCGTTTTATGACATGTCCAACACAACAGTGATTTAATTGGATTGGCTGATAGTGACTATGGAAGAGACATGGAAGATAGCAAGAGTACTTTAGGCTATGTGTTTATGATGAGTGGAGGAGCACTAGCTTGGTTTTCTCATAAGCAGCCTATAGTCACCTTATCAACCACAGAAACTGAGTTTGTTGCTTCTAGTGCCTATGCATGACAAGCTGTTTGGATGAGGAGGAAACTCAAAGAGAGGAGTGACTCTCAAATAGAAGAAACAAAGCTAATGTGTGGTAATACTTCAACTATTAAGCTATCCAAAAATTCAGTTCTACATAGACGTTCCAAACACATAAGAGTAAGATTTCACTTTCTTAAAGACCTTACAAAAGAAAGAACCGTTGATTTATTATTTATGCTACATGAAATCATCTTGCTGATTTCTTGACAAAACCTCTAAATTAGAAGCATTACAGAAGTTGCGTGAAGAACTTGGTGTGCAGAGTTTTTCTAACTTGAACTAATTATTGACGGAGAAGAATAAGTTTGAGGGATGGTTAGAAGAATTTGATTATAGGTAGAGTAATTTTAGGTATTTAGTTTAACTATTTATGCTACATGAAATCATCTTGCTGATTTCTTGACAAAACCTCTAAATTAGAAGCATTACAGAAGTTGCGTGAAGAACTTGGTGTGCAGAGTTTTTCTAATTTGAACTAATTATTGACGGAGAAGAATAAGTTCAAGGGAGGGATGGTTAGAAGAGTTTAACTTGGTGTGGAATTTGATTATAGGGATGGTTAGTTTCTATTTCTAGTTATTTGTAAAGCTATACAAGCCAACTTCAATTGTTTATGTTTCTGATTTAGTTATTCTTGTGTCAAAACCTAACAAACACATGCAATCATGCTCTTCATACCTATCTCTGTTCTCTAGGGGTGGCTTCCGGTCTCAAACTAATATGAATGTATAGTACTTCCCTACACACGACCCACATGTGCAAGTGTGAATCTCCAAGGGGCTCGCATGCGCCTGGACCCTCTCTAATTAAGCTAATCTATAGCAACGTCCAGAGGTCAACTGAACTCCTTAGTGTCATGCTATCCATGAATACCCTTATTATCATAGGGTGCGCGTCCACACTCATCATCTTTGAGGAAGTATCCCTATGCTTATGAACAAACAACATGCATGAGGCCTCTAGTTTCCATCTTATAATCTCTAATGACACAACCCTCTAGTCTCGTCTCTAGCTCATTGAATATTTATATTAATATCATTTTTCATGCTCTTAGGGTTGTGTCCTATGTCGGTCTATCGACATGATGCAATATGAGATTCATCATCATATATCATGCTTAATATGAAAAAATATCAACATATTAAGACAAACGTCATGCCATCATCATAATCATCATATTGCCATAAACTGCATCAAGCATATCAAGTATGTCATTCATCGAAATATATATATTACGCACATTATCAAGCATCATAACCCATACATCACCATATACTCATACTTCATATACTCATACATCATCATATACTAGTATACGACATCCTACGATATAACTCATACATCATAAATTGTAACAGATACAATTTCTAGCTCATCTTATAGTAAGACCACCTACTTGGTTAGTCTTAGTTGGAGTTCTCCCTAATTATGTTAAACGTAAGCTCCCGTTCCTCGCTGCTCCAAAGGTTGCCCGGGTTTGTTTCCTATCACATTGTTCGTCACTTTCTATTAGTATTTCATAATTAAATTAAAAATTCAATTAATAATGTGAAATACAGCTCTAAAACGACCTCATTACCTTAATTGAGGTAAAAAAATAGGTCCGATAGAGTCGAAACGGTGGAAATCAGGCAAAAAAAAAAAAAAAAAAATTGGAAAATCGAGCTGAATAGCCACCGCTGCGTCATCCAATCCAGTTAAGCCGAAGGGATGCTTGCGCTGCAACTTGACATGTGCCAACATCTGAGCCGGACACGACAACGCAGACATCTCAAGTCGAGGCGTGGGTTGAAGTTGTTGTTTGCGTCGCGATTCTTGTTGGCTTACAGGTCGTTGACTACAGGTACGCGACTTGGCGTTGGTCGCGGGCTGGGCCACAGATGAGTTTGGGCTACTAGGTTGATTATTGGGTTTTGGGTCAAGCGGGGATTGGGCCATGGGTTTATAGGTTTGTTTCTGGTTATAGAGCGGGCGTAGGTCGTACGCAGGTTGCAAGCTTGACCAGCCTTTGGCTGCTGGGCCAACGAATTATGGGAAGTGTACGAATGCATATGCCATGCCATATCATATCGTTCATATTAGAGACATTATACACTTATGTCATATCCTAAAGTTTCATATTAGACACAGTTCACGTTTTGCGTGTCAATCATATGATATCATTCCTTAAACCTATCATATAAGGGTTGTATTCATGCTAGTTCATCGTCGATATGCATATCAATCATATGAATATCATTCATATTAGACAGCATATGCCATATCATAACGTTTTTTAATGCTTCAAGACAACAATTCTCATCATGCACATATCATATCATATTATATATCATAACAGTCACATAACATATCACGAGTCGTGATATTAACAACCAAACTAATGGTGTCAGGATCAAAACGTGGCCAGGTTTGCTGCTGTAAGCGCACCGCCACCAATATGCACTTTTTGGACATTATAATGGTTAAACATTGGCAACCCTATTCTAATAGATCAAAAGTATTGTCTATGGAAATCAGTGCAATCGGCAGGTATATTGATCGCATTTACTCAAAGCTTTGATTGATTTTCAATCACTAAACTTTCACAAAATAAACCATTTACAGAAATTTGTCGTCTCATTTGACTTTTAGGTTCCTTCGAAAATCTAAGATTAGTAAAGTGAGCTTCGAGAACATTAGAGGATTCCAAAGTTCTACAACTCATCAATGGCAATCAAACTTATTTGCAGCCGTCTAGCAGTCCCCCATAGTCGAATAAGTCAAATTTCGTGACATTTGACCTCACTCCCAACGGAATAACAGGTCCTATTACATCCCAATGCATGAATGTGGACTCAGCATCTCAGGAAACAGCAACCCTAAAATTTGTGCCTCTCGTTATCAAACCTCCCTGAATTGTTCATTGAATTATTCAAAAATTCATGGAATTGTTCATTGCCATAGTACTTCAAAATAAACAACAACCTTAATTAACGAGAGGACAGCAGCCTTTTTTTATCCATTCGAGGCTCTGTCTTTTGAATTTTTTTTCTTGTACTTTGCGAGATAAATAGATGGTTGAATGTTTTGAAAGGAAACTTCGTGTTCTTGGGAACAACCATGTAAATGTCTTGAGTACCTCGACATTATAAAACAAAAAAATTGGTTTTCACTCCTATTTTTCACTTTTAAGATTTGAATTCTAAATAAGACAATGCGACGGTAGGGAACTTATGGCTACAAAAAAACAAAAATACATAC
>CM031898.1:7044353-7443213 GCA_018691285.1 Cucurbita argyrosperma subsp. sororia
CCCACGTTCGATTCTCAGGGCTAAGGCTTTCCCCCCTCCCTTTTCTTTCTTTCCTCCCTGGCTGGCCGTGTCCACCCCCACTTCTTCTGAGTACGTCTCGATTCAAGGACATATGAGAAGGAAGAATGCCCGTCAGTAGGAATGGTTTGTGGATTACGAACAGCTATAATGGCTGAACCTAATAAGATAGCAATTACAACCGAAGAAGTAATAAGTACTTGGGCATGTACTTGGAAACCTCCTTACTATTTGCCAATCCAAAGGCCGACTTCCACACCGGATATATTGTATAACGGCTTCCTTTCTTTGTGTGTGTTGATAGAACATAATAGAATGAGTATGAATATTGCCCTCTGAAAGAAATAGAAGAGTAAAGGAATTTGATTCGACTGTCTTCCTTCGACTTGCCTGCCCTTGCCTTGAGTTGTCTATTTTTGATATCAATTGATTACATTACAATATCCCTACCCTAGTTTTTTCTCTCTTTTGTGGTATTCGGGACTAGTAACCAATTCCCTACCCTAACTCTATGTAGTTCCCCCCCAAATTGATTGATCTTCTTATTCATAATGAATTGTATTTCAGGCATCATCATTCGCAGTAATCGAAATATGAGATCCGGGTCAGCATTTGTATCAATTAACCAACTAGTTGGAATTCCCAGCGTGATACATTCTTTCAGAGCCTGATTGATATTCTTCTTGTTGATCAAGGATTATTACAATATCGGGTAACCTAACCCCGTCATATATTTCATCCCGCCCAGATGGATATGTTTGCAAGTGAGATAATTGTCTCTTCAACATAGGGGCATCCCTTTTCGGAAGACGGTTGGTTGGTTGAGTCCCCCCGCCTTTTGTTCCGTTCTCAAGTCCCTGAACTTATTCTGTTTCGTTTCGGTAGTAGACCAATTTGTTAACATCCACCCGAGCCTTTTTGTATTAACATAATGCCACCGAGCCCTTGTTGCAGCCCGGGCTACTGAATCCGCTCCTTTCTTTTTGGTACCAACAATGAGGAATTGTTTGCCCTGCCCCTACTTGCTGCATCAAAAACTCAATCACAAGCTGATGATAAAAAACTAGCAGTTCTAGTAAGGTCAGATTTAGAATATTCATCCCTTTACGTTTTACGGAGATATATCTAAGGTGCCATTCTAGGATTCCATTTCCTAGTACCATGAGGAAACTGAACTAACTCCTGCTTCCATCATCTCTTCCAAATGGATGTTCCAATATCTGATTGTCTGTCATTTCTCCCCCCACTTCCTCGCTCGCTTTTTTTAAGAAACAAAAAGGAGACGAGCTGAAATAGAAAGAAATCATTGTTCCCATAGAACCTTCTTATCCTCTACCTCTACCGGGGAGTGACTGTTGATACACGATCCAAGCCATTTTTTGATATTCGTTAATTATCTAACTGACTTCCTTATTACTACCAAATCAACGCGGGGCGGCTAGTTAACAGGATGCCTCCACTTTGAGAAAGAATGCATTGTAAAACTCTCTCTAGTTGGGATAGCATGGTAAGTGCTAGCTTGCTCTCATCATCCATGAGAAGTTATTTGGCAAACCCTACCCACAAGGCAATCTAGTCGCCCAAAGTTAGGGGAGTGATCCCTTATAATCCTATGTTCCCTCTCTAGACAGACCTATTGTGCAAGATAATCCAAATAAACTATAGTTCATACAACTCTAGTTGGCCTAGGTTTGGCTCGATGGTACTCGTACTAGAGTGAAAAAGGAAGTTGAAGCTATGTTGACACCGTACCAACGGCTAACGACCTAGATGCTACATTTTCTTTCTTATTTGTACCATCATTCTGTTCTTTGACCATGGTAGCTTAATTTGCTTATGCAGTGAGTTTTTGATGATCTTGGTTGAGGCACGACCTCATAAAATTATGATGAGACAATACGGTAATTTCTAGCCTGAACATGCTCAAAGGGAGCTTGGTTGGTTCATTCCTTAAGACCATAGAATCACCTATGTTTGGCGGATGCGATCTTTGTGCACTTGGCAAGGTATAGGGCTATCTGACATGGTCTTGCTTCCCTCCAAGGAATTGATTAACAACATAGTGGCCATATTTAAGAGACCACTCACCATTCAACAAAGCAGAAGCTCAAACTACCCTAACTAACATATGCCTATCTCAATAGTACTAAAATCGAAGTGGAAAGAGTTCCGAGGGTCTGAATATAACGTAGCGTTAGCGTTTATGCTACTCCTAGCTTAGATAGCTACCTTGGTCATTTTTGGGTGTCGTGGAGATCTACTATGTTATCAAAGACTTCTAATCCAATCTTTCGGTAAACATAGGTCTAGATTTTTTATCACCGCTCAAGTCAACCCAATCTTGAAAATAGAATAGAGCGTCGGCCAAGGCCAACCAAGTGTACAATTTAAATCTCCTCAATTTTGTAACATTATTTATCTAAACATATACCATACATGTAATAATTAATAAGGTCTATTATATATAAGAAGTGGTTGCATCGAAGTGAAAATGTTTTATATTTAGATGAGAGTTTGAATTGGACTAAACCTAACCTATAGTGATCGTGTTGTTGATAATGACTAATGCAAAAGTAAACTATACAAACAAATAATAATTCATTCTTTAATCAACCTCTTTGGCGGATGACATAATCTAGAATCTGAACACTCTTATACTTTTGTAAGATGAAAGACTTTGATCTAGTTTACGTTGAGGACATAATTCAAATTATGCAATGGCTTCTTAAGTACTAAGATCTAAATCAAAATATTGAAGTTTTTATAAGATTTTCAACCTTCCAACGTATGGGATCAAACAAGAGAGTTGTTTTTAATCATATTATATTATAAATAAAGGAAAAAAAACCTATCACGATAATTATATTCTCCGTCCCCATCCCCGCCCTATTCTATGATCTTCTCTATCCTCGCCTTCCTTAAAAGAGAGACTTTTTAAGTTTTATTGTCAAATCTCATGATCTAAAGATGAAGAAAACTTTCTATATCTCATTCCAAGTTCCAATGGATTTTTTGAAGTTCTAATGTGTTAAATGCATTGATTTTATTTGTTTGATTTGTGTAGTAACAAATCTTGGATTAGTTTTTGTGTTAATTAGATTAATTTATCTGTCATTTCGGTTATTTTGTGTGTTAATTAGAAAAACATCTAATAATTCATTCACCGTTGGTACCACATTCAAGGTCTTCTCTTACTCTTTGGTATCAACGCCACTAGCCAATATGGTCCGACCTCCTTGTTGGATCAATTTCATGACTTTATCATTGAGACCACCTTAGGGGCAATTCCAGTGGAGGTGCTCTTGAATTTAAAGTTAGATCCTGATGGTGGTGAGAATACCATTTTCCTTTTATGACAATCTATGGTAGCATAGTTCTCAACCAACTAATTCATTCCTAGTATTATGACGAAATTTGTCATGCTAACAACTATCGGGTCTACGTCTAAGGTCTATCTTGCTACTATTACTTGTCAACGGTTTACTCTACTCTTATCAACTAGGTCTTCCCCCACTTGGGTACGGATAGTCAATACGTGTAATAAGGGTTCTAATCCTGCTGCTTAACTAACAAACCATACAAATATAAACAAATGTATAGAGCTTGAATCAAATAAAGTGAAAGTATAGTGTCTTAGGATAGATAAAGTACCTATCACCACTATGTCAAATTTCTTGATTACTCTACTGGTCGAAGCAGATGCTCTTGCCTGAGAGCAAGTCTGCATGAGTTTCTCTATACCACCTAAGTCCCTTGGCGGGTTAACCGAGTTTTCCATTCTCCTTCTAATGAAATTCTTAGCAAGATTGCCTTTCCGACCACACCTAGAACAAGCTTTAGATTTGACCATACACCTACCTGTTGTCCACATGCATGGCATTGTGGTTTCTAATTTCCTCTTGCCCTCTCTTGGTCCGTGCAATATCTATTGTTTGTTGTTGTCTACATGCTAGTGGTAGACCATTTAGCTCCCTCAATAGATACCATCGTTTCTGTCCTATAGTAACTGTTAACTCTCAACGTTCCTCAACTTGAGGCTCCTCCATAGCCTTAGCTACGCTTAGGGCGACAACATAAGTGGTTGGATCTATGACCTCCACAGTACACCAATCTTTGCGTCCAAGCCCAGGATGGAGCTATCTTCAATTTTGTGTCCACCAACTTCAGTGTAAACTGTTTCAACCTCATAAATACTCTTGCATAGGTGTCAATGGGGCATCAACCTTGTGTTAGCTGGGTGAACTCCTATTGCTTCGATGTTGGGCTACCTTTGGGTAATACTCCGTCAAATATACCTCTTTAAATTGACACCATGGTATCAACTTCCATTTGGGCTGAGAAACTCTTAGCTATCCATCCACCGTAGCTTTGAGTCATTTTTCAGCATTCACGACATTCATTACACCTTTTGATCATCTAAATATTCCATTAACAAGAAGCGTCTCCATTGTGTTAACTACAATTGTGCCTTTGTTTGGTCTCCTGAGGTCCCACTAAAGGTACATGGATCATATTGCTTAAAATTCCATAAGTACCTCGCTTCTCGCGTGGACTACGACTGTTGGCTTGTTGCGTGGCCACCACCATTTTCATCATGGCTTCGAATGATTCCTACATTAGGTTAGTCGTGGGGTCTATTCTAGCCTTCAGTGCTGCTAAGGGTGGTGTAGCTGCAATAGTTGAATTACATATCCTTCACAAGCTAGGTTCTCTCTACCTCTACCCGTCCTTTAATAGGAGGTTGTCCCGTTCCTCCACGCCCTCTTTCGCGGCTCTAGGTGCCATGATTCTAAAACTACCATATATTTATTCTTAAGACTATTGCTTTTTGGTTTAAATCATATTTCACATAATATCATGACAAATGTAGAACTCAGTCAACAGTGGTACAATCAATGGTGACACATTCAATCAGGAATTACACCAGACAATGACCCAGTAGTAACAATATATTTAATCGGTGACATTTACCTTAATTTTTTTTGTTGTCTTATACATAACGTACGTGACATGACAGTGACAGAGTATCAGCAGTGGAACCATGGAACTTGTTAAGCCTACCTCATATGCTAGTCTATAGAATCTATAACCTAGAGCTTTGATACCAACTATAACGGCTCGAATTTCCTACTGAAATAGAGTCGCTACCATATGCATGACACAAACTTTCTATTTGGAAATATTCATTTAAAATTATTTATAAAATGATGTCATGAACTGATACGTTTTGTTAAAAGATTTAAAACAAAATAATGAAATAAACAATGTGAAATGTAAATAAATGAAAAATAAGATTGAAAACGATGTCTAACTTAAGATCAACAAAAATAAAACACAACTATCCAAACACAAGTTTCATGGTCTTCAACACATCTCTAAACACGACCCACACGTGCGAGTATGGGCCCACCACTCACACACCTCCTGTGCTGCCGGTCGGGCTAGCAACTATACTATTGTTGCTAGAAACATCCAGGGAATAGCGAACATCATAGCACCATAATGAACATGATTATCATTTTCTATCTCATAGTGTACTCGTTCATACTCATATTGAAGGGTAAGTATCCCATGCATGTGAACATACAATTATGCATTAGGTCCTTGTAATTTTTCATTTTAAATAAATCATGCAAGACAATCCCCATTTATTCCTCAAATATTATACTCACCTCATACAATAACTGTCCTAGCTCTACCGTATCTTTTGTTTCATTTCTTCTGGAACAATCACAAACACTTTTTTGATTATGGATCTACTACCAGAAACTCAATGCGTAATCTTAGCATTCAATGTGTATTCCTAAATAATCTCATTTTTCAATTATTCAACCATTCCATTTTACCAAGTTCAATGTTAGTCAGATTAGTCAACATTTCTATGTTTCGACAATATGCCTGCACAAACTCTTATAAAATCATGTCTTAAATGACCCTAGTTTTCAACTAACTTAAAGTCGCTAACACATGCATGACGTAACATCTTGGATAGAAATATTCATTTAAAATGTCTTCATAAAACAATATCATTGACTTGTTTAAGAAAAATTAAAATATTCATAGGTAAGAATAAAACAACAATGCCCTACACTAACCTAAAATCTACGAAATTAAATGTGACCACACTATGCATGTGTCATGGTCTTTAAATTGTGATGCTGCTGTCAAACGTGCATGAGTGTCTAGCCTTTACCCGAAATATAGAAGTAGATGTGGCTTGAGTATTTTAAGAAATACTCATCAAGTGACCCAACTATTGGGGTTAAGGAAGGCAAAGACATGAAACATGAATTGGACCTATCATTTTAAAATCGTATTCTCTTAGGCGAATATTTTAACTTGGTCATCAGACCTATCATTTTAAATCCATATTCCCATAGGTGACTATCCTAACTGGGCCATAGGTTGCGTATTTACTACTCTGCACATGTCCCATACGTGAAAATATGGACCCACGAGGGAGTTTGCACACCTTCTGGGCCTCGTACTTGTTGGTTACATCTCTAGTTCTATTGTTGGACAACCAAAAGGAGTAGCGGTCATTGTAGCATCTTGTTAAACTGACGATCATTTTCCTTTTCAAAATTACACGTTCATACTAATCCTAAGGAAAAAATATCTCGATGCATGTGGCATACCATTATGCATGAGATCCCAACTTTTTTACATTAGTTAAATCATGTAAGACAACCCCTTCCATTTTCCTTCGTATCATATAATTTTATAGCAAAGTCTTTAAAACATGTCTGGGGATGTGTATCATGTCAAAACTTTTTACTCCTTATCATTCATGTAATACATCATATTATATCATGTCATGCAACACATCATAACCTTTGACATATCGTATAGTTCCGTATGTCATATCATTCAACATATCATATCATAAACATCTCACACATATCAAACATATGACACGTGTAGAGTCATTGAGCATGTGTCATCTTACATAACACAAACTTCTACCATGCCTTTTGTGAGACCACTTACATGGATGACCTTGGTCGACGTTCTATCTAATACTCGAATACGCTTGATTTCATCCCTCAAAGTTTGATTCAAGTATTGTAGAGATATTTCATCCTATTAAAACATTCACCTTGTTTCATTAGAAAATTCTTTCCTAACCTAATTTAACTTCAATTGAGAAATTGAACATTGTACTCAACTTTCCCTTAAATAAGACAAAATTCAGCTTCGAGAGGGTCAAAAACATTCAAATCGTTCTTAAAACATCTAACCCAAATCAAATTACTTTTTTTTAGGTGTTAGAGTCTAGCGAAGTTGAGCCGAGTGCGCCAGTGGCTAGGGACAAGACACGTATCGGTAGTGAGCCAATGCGTAGGTTGAGATTCGGGTAGAAGCGCAGACTTCAGGTTAGAAAAGTAGAGAGTACTTAAGTCATTATCAACAAAAAGATCCTTGTAGTGTAGGGTAGGTTTTGTTGGATTCAAACTCTCGTCCAAATATAACATATTTTAACTTGGATGTAACAACTTGCTATATATAATACACCCTATTAATTATTACATATATGATATATATTTAGATAAATAAGGTTAGAAAGTAGAGAGATTTAGATTGTACAACCTGTCAATCTTTATTGTATACCAATTTGACTTGTGAACAACAGAAAATGGATTTGTGAACAAAGAAAAAGTTACCAACTTAAACTCCCACAAAAAAATGAAGCCTCACAACATATTCGGTCTCAACATATTTCTTGCTTTTAAATCAAACATGATTATTAGCTCATGTTTTGAACAATCCGATTCAAAGATACAACGTCCATTCTCCCCATGGAAAGTTGCAATTTGGAATCATATGAAGGATTCAACTCTCTTGGCTCATTGCAAGTCTAAAGACAACGATTTAGGCTAACATGAAATCAGCTTTGGAGAGAAATACTCTTGGACCTTCAAGAAAATTTTTGGCAATCAACACGGTTTTGGTGCAATTTTAGCAACAAACACAGACATGCTTCTAGTGAAGTATTTTGGCCAGAAATGAAAAATTGGTTTAGTGATCAATGTTATAATAGTATTTGTACACGGGGCAGCAGAAGACAATGGCATTTCCTTAGGTCCTGGTTCTAAAGAGAATCATATCTATTAGAGTACCCTTGGAAATGATGTTGAGTTTCATTGGGTTGATTTAAACACAACTTCCAAGGATGTCAAGTTTCATTGGGTTGATTTCAACACAATTGTTGATCTAGACACAAGAAAACCTTATTACTTTTCTATTTTGAGATTGGAGGTCAATTCTTTTGTACTTGTTGAGCTAAAATGTATACAAATGATAATAAAAATAAAACATGATATAGTTATATATATATATTTCTTGGAAAGATAAGTTGTAAGGACCAGGCTGACTCGATGACTTCATAAAAGACGGGAAAATTTTTAGCGAACTAAAACAAAAAAAATTAAAATATAATATACATTATATCAAAATAAAGTTCATACATAAGTTTTTAAAACACAACCCAACCATCAAGACACAAAATACGGAATGGACACAAAATATTTTAAAATAAAAAGGTTGAGGACGACGGGTGAAACTTGTCTACGACACCTACTCTAGAGTCCATTCCCAACCTCGAAAAGCTCCTTATTACCTAAAAAATATGAAAAATAAGGAATGAGTACAAAGACTCAGTAAGTAGCCTACTTGTAGGCTCTTAATCGTGTCCTTGATATGCTAGAGTATCACACTCTTTCTTTTATTTTTCTTGTTCTTGTTGGAAGTACTTAGGCTCTTTAGTTCTTATCCTTGACTCGTGGGTTCATGTCATGATCTATCCAGAGGACTTTGGTCCTTGGATCCTTAAACTTTATTTATAATCTAAGGGCCTCCTTAGTACTATGGTTCTTAGTTCTTGGTTCTTGGTTTGGGAACTTAGATCTTGATCCATGTTGTAGCCATTGATCTTTGTCTTGTTCTTGGTACTTTCTAGGTTCTTATTCTCCTCAGGTTCGTTCTCCAAGACACTCCCCCTAAGATTTACAGTACTAGTCATGAACTTGACAACCTCTGTCCAAGGTTTCATGCGTTCCAAGGAATAGAGTTTCATAATATTTTGAGGTTATCTAGTTCATGAACCATAGGTAAATTACCTTAGGGGTATTATGGTCATTTTATATCATTTCTTGGTTTACCTACTTAACCTTATTCAATGACCACTATCCAATGCATGGTCACGGTTTGTACTTGCAATGTCGTCATCAACCGTATAGAGGTGTCTTGCCTTTACCTAAAATAAATGTAGCACACGGTTTTAGTATTTTAAGAAATACTGAGTAAGTGACCACACTATTGGAGTCTAGTAATGCTAACACATGTAACCCATGATTAGATGTGTAGTACTTTCCTACACATGACCCACACGTGCGAACGTGAGTCTCCAAGCAGTTCATACCCCTGGACCCATCATAGTCAGGCTAGTTGTCGTAACTGATTATTTGGACGTTAGCAGACCCTCGAGTACCATACGAGGCATGATCATGATCATGATCATGATGATCATCATCGTAGTGTACACGTCCATACTCATCATCATAAATGAGAAAGTAACCCGATGTATATGACTAAAATATGCATGAGATCCCTATAGATTTCATCTTTAAGTTATTTTATGACACAGCCCGATACATCATTCACACATTACCATAGGTAACATGCATGCATTGGCCTTCATACGTTCATCATCATTAACATCGATTGGGGTTGTGTCTTAGAAAAATTGTTGTCATAATACATCATGGCATCTAATACATCTACATCAACTTAATATGGAATATCATCATATTAAGTCATCTCATAATCAAGCAACTTATATCATCATGTTATAATGTATCATCATTATAATGTTGTTTACTGTTGAGACTGATTTTTTCACTCGATGACTTAGGTAACTCGATCTTAATCTTGAGCTAACTATGAACTCCTGTTTATTCAGAATTATCCTTAGATTTGCATGGGTGAGAGTGGCCCGATTTCGTCGACTCGATAAGCCTCCTATTCCAGGGGTAAGACTGGTTGAATAATTGGGACATAGGGTGTAAGATGGAACTCTCTCCTACCCGCTTTTAGATATAGTAGAGAGGTTTTTCCCTTAAGTACTGACTCCAAGTCTTGAACAAGGGGCCCCACCCTCTCATTGACCCGAGAGGGATTCGGTTTGGTGGTTGGACAACAAACCAATTGTTCATTAGAGGATCAGTGGGACTTAAGGAACAAGAAGTAACTTTAAGGGTAAAACGGTAAATTGACCCAGCTCTAGTTACGAACAACCTGTGAAGAATTGACTTACTAATCATGGTTATATCAAATGGACAGAAATGTATCTAATAGTGGGGAGGCTATAGTGGAGTGTCCTAGTAGTTGACGAATGTTTGTTAACAAGGTTAATGAGTTTAGCCGGTTAATCTCGGATCGTTGGACCCCATGACCCGTAGGTCCATTAGGTCCCTCTGCTAGCTCATATCGGACTAAACCTTAGAATAGTGTGACGAGTGAGTTCAAAATATTCGAATTTAAATTAGGGAATACACGCTAAATATATATATGATATATTTAACCGCATTTTGTTTTAATTATGAATTAAACAAAAAGAGATAATTGGAGATATTTAAATAAGATTTAAATATTTTAATTATGAAGATGGATTCATAAATAATATGTGTATTGGTATTGGCATTTTATTTAATGTTAAATATTAATTAAATTGTTTAATTAATTCTTTAATATTATTTTGATTTGAAATTAATTACTTGAATTAATTGTTAAATGAAAATAAAAACTTACTTCACCTCGGGAAAAGAATTCATATTGAGTCAGTGGAATATTGAGTGTCAATATATGGTTTAACCAAACTTGCATGTTTACTACATAATCCCACAAATTTGAGTGGAATTTTGAGTGTCAAAATTTTGTTTAACCAAACAAGCATGTTTACTAAATAAACCTCACAAATTTGAGTGGAATTTTGAATGTCAAACTTTGGTAAAGTTAAAGCTTGCATGCTTGACACATAATCATACAAATTTAAGTGAAATTTGTATACTTAAAGCTTGCATTCTTGACACATAATCATACAAATTTAAGTGAAATTTTTAGTATCATAATTTGGTAATCTCAAATTTGCATGAACACACAAATAAGTTTAGATTTTCGTAACTTTTCGCACATAACTTGGATTGACTTGGTTTCTTCACCAAAGTCGTAAATTTTTTATTCACCTACATCGACATATTTTTCTTTTTTTTTTTTCTTGAATATAGAATGAATTAAATCCATTCAAAGATATCGAAAAACTCACGTTTTCTATTCTTGACCAGTTCACCCGAATTCCGATCAAGCTCCAATTTTTGTTCGAGATTTCTTCAAGAAATCTGTGTGAATCCTCTTTTAATTAAACACCTCAAAACTCCAGATCTATCGTTCAAGAAACTCCTTAGATCTAGGAAAAATCGAAACGAAAAGGTCATAGTCTTACCTTGTCCATTCTCGGATTTTCTAGTCGGAATGGGCGAATCCACCCCCCAAACTCTTCTTCTAGCACCAAGAGGAGTCTTGATTCGAAGTTTCTTGCCTTCGATTCGATCTCCAACGGCAGATTTGAGGCAGCCGATTTCTCTGTTCTTCTTTTCTTTCAAAATCCTAACTTCTTTTTATCCCTTCTTCTTTTCCTCCCCTTTCTTTCGCTTTCTTGTGATGACTCAACTATCCAGACTCCTCAGGTAGGAGTAGGGGCGAAATGACCTTGTTCCTATGTTCTTGTCCATTTTTTTTTTTTTTTAATCTTACAACTATCTCGAGCATAGTTTCCTTCTTCATTGACTCGAGCCTCGGTCTCTTTAGCCTACAATAAAAAATCACGACCTAATTATCATGCATATATTTGGATCCTAAGTAGGAAAACAAAGGACGTTAATACCTCTTAAGTTCAAGTGTTACAAAAAGTAACATAGTTTTTTAATATAAAAATGAAATGTCACCTATCAACTACTAAATGAAATCAATGCATACTCCTATCCTATCTTGACTTCATGGCCATTCTAACATTCACCATCATCCGTGCAAGGGCACTTTCTCTAATGACCCTAGATTTATACTAACCTAAAGTGGCTAATGACATCCTAACATACTCTCTTATGCGAAAATAAACATTTAAAACATCATCATAAGACACTGTCATGAACTTACATGCTTATAAAATTTTTAAATCAACATAACAAAACTAAGTAAAACCAATAAAATATTAAAATTAAAAACATCCTATACTTTCCTAAAGTCTAAGAAATGAAATATCACTATCCTATGCATGTACCTCGGTCTTTACTTGCAACATTCACAATCATTCATGCAGGGGCACTTTCTCTAATGACCCTTGATTTATACTAACCTAAAGTGGCTAATGTCATCCTAACATACTCTCTTATGCGAAAATAAACATTTAAAACTTCATCATAAGACACTGCCATGAACTTACGTGCTTGAAAAAATATTTAAATCAACATAACAAAACTAAGTAAAACCAATAAAATATTAAAATTAAAAACATCCTATACTTTCCTAAAGTCTAAGAAATGAAATATCACTATCCTATGCATGTGCCTCGGTCTTTACTTGCAATGTCGTCATCAACCGTATAGAGGTGTCTTGCCTTTACCTTGTTAATCATTTTCTGCAACCACCCCGTATAGTGACCATTAGTGCATGGTTACCCGATACACACAGCATATAACCTTACCACATGAAAATCAACATCCATCCTAACTCCTTAAAATGATTATCAATGGTTGATTACCCGAAACACATTGCGTGTAACCCTTACCTTGATAACCATTTTCTTAAATCACCTCATAGAGTGACCATTACTGGTTGATCACTCAAAACACACATGTAACCCTAGCCACAGCCTCCTTAATCATCGAAGGTAACATGCATCCATTATGTCCCAAAGTGTTTATTCTCATGAGCAACCATACATTATGTCACATAACTCATATCAGATATATTTTGTATCATCAAACATAATTATGCATGCAATAGGTCTCAAAACATTTATTTTTATAGTCAACATCTATCGTATCACACAACACTCAACCATACAATACAAAACATATTCAACGCCCTTAGAAAAAAAACAGTTAAGTTTCAATAGGAAGACCTCTTACTTGGAGAGCTTCTTTTCTAATCGACCCTACAGATATTGGTCCAACTTCGACTTAGATCGAGCCTACATTTAAACACTCAAGTTTAACCAACCCAACTTGACATGATACAACGACTCCTACAAATCATAGGGTTTTATTGCTTACCTTCTTCCTACGTAGAGGTTGGGTCAAATTCGAATTATTCAGAAAAGAAACCACATTGTAACTTCGTTGGTTGGTGCATTGTACCTTGGTTACGTTTACTCCTCCAAATACTGGTTTTGGCGATGACGACAGTGTTCAATTCATGATGACGACGACAATTCGATGCGCAACGACGACTGGCCGTGTCGGCGCGGGACGGCGTGGGCGATGGTGACGTAGGACAGCGCGAGCGATGAACGGGAACGACGATTTAAAGAAGATGATGATAAAGAGGAAGAACAAGGCAGCGGCTAGGGTTTGTGAGTGGCTGGCTCGACTCTGGCTTCGTTCTCTATTACATGGGTGGCTGGCTTTTGTGGCTTTACGTAGAACCCTAGAGTTTATTTCTTTTAATGTATTGGGCTTGGGCCTAGGGTTTAATTTTTAATTTATTGGGCTTGGGCTAGGGTTTATGTAGCTGAACCGGTTTATTTTAATGTATTGAGCCACATGGGTGGCAGGACGTAGCTGAACCTGGGGTTTTTTTTTTTTTTTTTTTTTAATGTATTGAGCTTAGGCCTAGGGTTTAATTTTTAATTTATTGGGCTTGGACTAGGGTTTATGTAGCTAAACCTTGGGTTTATTTTAATGTATTGAGCGGCCAGAATTTCAGTTTTATGCATCCAACCATATCTGGAATTGGAAAGAATTCAAGGTGAAGTCATAGCTTTAAAGGATATGTCCTAATGATGTGTGTATTGCATTACTAATTCCATCAATGGGGTAACTTATTTAGTATTTCTTAAAATATTCAAGCCACAAGCTACCCTTATTTTTCACGTAAAGGTAAAGCGGTCCTGCATAGGTGACGATGAATTCTAAACTTACCATAGAAGAAATCATGATAGAGAAGTAGTACGCATTGATTTTCATTTAGTAGTTGATAGGATGATTATTTCATTTTTCATGTTCAAAGACTATGTTAGTTCTATTTTCTTATTTTAAATTAAACGTGTAAGTTCATGGCTTCATTTGTAAATACTTTATTTCAAACTTCCACCTATGTTATTTATGGCATTCATGTGATGATGCCTCTGATTTAAGCATGAATATTAGGGGTGTTACATTAGTGAGTGTGATATGTGATGAAACAATGAGGATTGTCCTGCATGATTTATTACGCCACGAAGAAAAATATGTGGACCTCAAGCATATTTGTATGTTAACGTGCACCGGGATACTTCCCCTTTATGATGAAATATGGATGTGTACACTATGAGACGAAAATGATTATCCAAAGGAGCTTGTCCGACCAGTAGGCTCAGAGGGTGCGCAAGCCCACCTAGTGGGCCCATGCTCGCACATGTAGGTCGTGTGTAGAGAAATACCACATATCCAATTTTTCTTGATTGGAAAGTCAGCTAAGAGAATACGATTTAAAATTATAGGTCTCATCTATGCATGTGTTTGCATTCACTAAACCCAATATTGGGTCACTTAAGGAGTATTTCTTAAAATACTCAAGCCTTGTATTATGCTTAAATTTCACGTAAAGGCAAGGCACCTATGTATGGTTGACGACGACATCGCGTTGAGATCACGGAATCTTTGTTAGTGTAGTTGCATTTTCACTCCTTAGATATTACGTTAGATTTGACCATTATTTTAATCTTTTCTTTGGTTTTATTTATATTTCATATTGAATATTTTTCATTGTTTTATTTTAAGACTCTTCATGCAAACGTATAAGTCCATGACATCATTTTATTAATTATTTTAAAGAATAGATCTGCATAAAATTTTCACCTCATGCATATGGTGTAACAACAATAAAAAAAATAAAAAAACCCTACTAATCTCATCTCTTCGGGCCAACCTCTCACACACCACCAGATATTACAATTTATTCATGCATATTACAATTTTGAAAACTTGTATTCATATACAATTTTTTTTTTTTTTTTTTCTTCATAATTTAAAATTTTAGAGAACAACAATACACTTCATTATCAAATACATGTCATACAAAAAAATAAAAAAAATATAAAAAAAATAAAAAAACACAACAACAACCACCTTTTCGTGTTATCCCATTATTTTTAATTTCTTCCTCGAGGATAATTCCACCAAAAGTAGATAATAAAGCTTCTCTATCTTTTATAGATCCACTTGTGGATCAATTCATCAACATTAGCAAGAAAGTTTCTCAAGTAAATTCCATCATCTTTAGCCGTCCAAATACAAGTTCCTATAGTTCCATGTTTGCACCTATCACGGAGCCATAAGTGCTACGTTTCAGGCCAAAAGCTTTCAAAAGAGACATATGCATGTGGTGTCTCCAATTTGCATCAACAGAGGGTTGTTCCCCAAAAGTTAACCTTGAAGTTCCATGGGTAATCATCTCCATGATTAAGCAAACGATGATACCCCAAGTCATCGTCTTTAGACTGACAATTCACTAGCAACCCAAGTTTGCTTGGCCCGTTAACCACATGAATGTAATATCTAGAAGGTCCTGGTGGTGGTAACGCGATCCTTGGAACCTGAGCCCCAACTAAAGCCACCGCGAAAAGTAAGAAAACGACAATATTCTTTATCATTTCCTAATAAACCTTTAGAGTAACTACCAATTTGTGTTGGACATGTCAATAAATATACATACTTATAATACATGCAAGAAACTATGTAAATGCATGCTATGGTTGTAAAAAACTTAATTATTTAACTAATTTCGGTTATGCAACACAATTTAAGGTTAATTTTGGGATAATTGTAGAGATTTATTAGATTTTCAATAACAAAATTCCTTGAATAGATAATAGTTATTAGTCCAAGAATAATAAATATTTCATTAATTTTTAAAACAATAAAATGGACAACAAAATATGAATACTTTCTCGTAGAAAATATAAAATAGAGAAAGCAATTCATAGATTACATATGGTATAGCACCCAAGTCCAACAACGTATTAAATTCCCGATTTATTTTTTTAAGTTGAACTTTCAAACTTTTTACGAGGACCTTAGAAATTTTAAGGTGCGGTAGAACAGACAAGTTCAAAAAATTGTAGAACTATAGTTTCAAATAGGAATTGCACCAGACTCCTTTCGCAAGAATTACTCAATGTCTGTTGGGAGAACAATTATGGGGTTTTGATTTCATCAGTCACACCTTGAATCTCTGGGAAAAATTTTACCAATAAATGTGTATAAAATAAGAGAAAAATCAAAATGTGTATTAATATATGCCAAATTCATCTAACGAGGAAGGGAGAACGAGATACATGATTCCCTAGGTCCATAATTCCTCTATTACTTTTAAACTCTAGAGTACCCTCTCGTCACGATTAAGCAACCTACTTGTAGTCTCTCATCACATCCTTAACCTAGCAGGGAACCAATTGTTTACTTTTTTCCCTAGAGTTTCCACACTCTTGATACAAAGACCTAGGTAGAAAACTTAGCCTTCGTAATGGTACAAGGTGGGGAAGAACATGGTGAGTGTTGGTCTGCTTGCATCCATGGGAGTGTTAACTGGTGAACCAGTCCCGCAGGCCATGATGTAACCTATGGTGAGGGGGTGCTACCCCTCGTACATGTCACCTAAACAAGTTACTCACATGATCAACTACCTCTCATACGGATCCTACGTATAGGGTAACTATTACCTAGCCTCGTGATTAATGTCCTAAAACACGACATGTCCACAATGCAGTGTAGTCGATTTACCACTGAATAACAAGCCTTGGACACAGGATTGTCAGGTGTATGGCTAGTGTCGTAAATCGTAGGGGGAGTGTCTTGGAGAATAAATCAATAACAGAATAAATACCTAGAAAGTACCAAGAACAAGAGAAAGATCTAGGCACTAGAACATGGATCAAGACCCTAGTTCTAAGTACAAGAACCAAGAACCAAGAACTATGGTACTAAGGCCATTAAAGGATGACCAAGGTTTTAGAATCCAAAGGACCAAGGTGCTTAGAATAAATCACGATAAGAACCCTAAGTCAAGAACAAGTGGGCCTAAGTACTTACAATAAGAAACAAGAACAAGACAAGAAAGAGTGTGATATCCTAGCATATCAACAACATGATTGAGAGCCTACAAGCAGGCTACATACTAAGTCTTTGTACTCATTCCTTATTCTCCATTTTTTTCAGGTAAGGAGCTGGTCGAAGTCGGGAGTGGACTCTTGGGCAGGTGCCATAGAATAAACTAACCCGTAGTTCTCAACTCTTTTGTTTTAAAATGTTTTGAGTTCGTTTCTTATTTTGTGTTTTAAATATTGTCGTGCTGTAAATTACTTATGTGCGCACACTATTTTGTTATAATATTGTCTCACCCTCTGATCGCCCTTCATGATTCCATTGGTCTCAGACCTCTAAAGGTGTTCAATCCTAAGTCTCGACCCACCAATCTACATGCTTACCCTAGACTTAACTCGATTCTGTTGCTTATTCTCAAAAGGGAGGGATCACACAATCATTCACCAGGAGTCACACATGCTCAATGGGGCGATGACATCCATCCAGCACCTAGAGTGCTGATAAATAAACATCTCATCCACTGTCATAGCATGATTATTGACACCAGTAGTAAAGTATATCAAGACAGTATACTAGGTAAGACAAGAAATTTCAACAACTAGCAAGTCTGTTTTCACTCTTAGTAACTTTACTAAGTAGTTGTTAATAAAGAATAGCTACCTAGGATTAATTTTACTGGAATGCATTCATAAGCAAGCGAATTGTACAAGTACTGCTTCGTAGATTTTCATCTTGTTACTTACATATTTGTCGTGTGCCTTCTCGAGCAAGATTACAAGACAAAAAGAAAGTCCATACACGCGCTCACGTGCTTTTCTATCACCAAAAAAGTTTTCTACGTGCGCATACCATGCGATATTCAAGCACAAAAGATATTCTCTATGCGCGTTTACCATACGTCTGGCGGAGGTACAGTCGCGGGACGCGTGTCGTTGGTTAGTGAACAGGTCGGGTAGGATTTTGAGCACGCGGATCGAACTCCAATTCTTTGGTATTGTTTGATTTACAGAGGGTAGACTGGGTCGTGTGCGGTTTAGCGAGTAAAGTGGTGTTTCACAACACGTCCTCGTTGACTGGTTGACCCATCATTCATGCCATGTTGTGATACATTTCAACTTTTTGCTAATACGCTTCTCTCTCGTCGCCAACAGCTGAGTATCCACGGTCGATTCTTCCAACGTTCAATTTTTCTAGATTTCGCTGAGCGACGCATTTCAATCTATTTTTTTGGATTGCTTTTTATCTTCCAATCGTTAACTAGAAATGACTTAGTTTCTTCACGAAAAATAAAGATAAGGAATCAACCAATTCCATGCCATTTTTTTTAATTGTTAGGAAGATAGAGACCATAATAATTGAGTTCAAATTTTGGAAAAAATATATTTTCTTATCGAAATTATAAATCTCTCGAATCTAATTCTGAAACAAATCATGGTCAAGTTTCAACACGAAACTTGTAAGAATCATTTCCTGGAACATCATAGTCAAATCGAATGATCCTACAACAAAAACCGACACTCAAATTTGTGGGATTATGTGGTAAGCATGCATGTTTGAATGAACCAAATTTTGACACTCAAAATTCCACTCAAATTTGTGGGGTTTATTTGGCAAACATGCAAGTTTGGTCAAACCAAATTTTGACACTCAAAATTTCACTCAAATTTGTGGAATTATGGGCAAACATGCAAGTTTGTTAGACCATATATTGACACTCAATATTCCACTAACTCAAACATGTATTTTTCCATTAAAGTCAACATTTTGACTTTCTCTATTTTAATAAAACAATTAATTTCAAATCAAAATAATATTAAAGGATTAATTAAACAATTTAATTAATATTTAACATTAAATGAAATGTCAATCCCAATCAATTCTAGCCCATATTGATTATGAATCCCTATTCATAATTAAAAATTTAAATATCTCAAATTTTCTCATTTTGTTTAATTCGTAATTAAATCAAAATGCGGTTAAATATATCGTATATATTTAGCGCATATTCCCTAATTTGAGTTCGAACACTTCAAACTCACACGCCACGCTATTCTAAGGTTCAGTTTGATATGAGCTAGCAAGGGGGCCTAATGGACTTACAGATCATGGGCTCCAACGATTCGAGATTAATTGGCTAAACTCATTAACCTTTTAACCAACATTCATTAACTACGAGGACACTCCACTATAGACTAGTAGTTTCACTCCCCTCACTATAGATATATTTCTATCCATTTGATATAACCATGATTAATAAGTCGATCCTTCACAGGTTGTTTGTAACTAGAACTGGGTCAATATACCGTTTTTACCCTTAAAGTTACTTCTTGATCCTTAAGTCACACTGATCCTCTAATGAACAATTGGTTTGTGGTCCAACCACCAAACCGAATCCCTCTCAGGTCAATGAGAGGGTGGGGCCCCTTGTTCAAGACTTGGAGTCATTACTTAAGGGAACAACCTCTCTACTATCCCTAAAAGCGGGTAGGAATGAATTCTATCTTGCACCCTATGTCCCCAACTATTCACCCAGTCTTACCATTAAAATGGAAGGCTTATTGAGTCGGCGAAATCAGGCCACTCTCACCCATGCAAATCTAAGGATAATTCCGAATAAACAGGAGTTCATTGTTAGCTTAGAATTAAGATCGAGTTACCTAGGTCATCGAATGAAAAAATCAGTCTCAACAGTAAACGACATTATAAAGTGAGAGTGATTTTCTTCATGGTCTGATCTTATGCAATACTCATTGCATAGGACGCCCCCACTCACATGTCTCAACATGTACAATTTAGTGATCACATTGTTTATATCATATACAAAAATGGACCGCATCCATAGTGTCCCCATGATAAGGTACTCAGCCTTATCTATGTACTATAGATCATTTTGACTATATACTTGAATTTGATCCACTCTTATGTCTCTACATATAGTTCAAGTAATCATACTATAGCCAGAGTATTCTTAGTTTATTGGATTTAGATTAATGATCGAAAAATTCACTTTATTCAATAACGATCTTTACTAAATAAACATCAATAATAACTTTATAGAATATGTTTTTGTTTACCAACATGAGTTTTAGGACATAAAACCCAACAATAGGTCCATTAGATCCCTCTGCTAGCGCATATTGGACCTGAGATATGTGACGAGTGAGTTCGAAGCGTTCGAATTCAAATTAGGCAATATGCGCTACATATATACGATATATTTAACCTTATTTTTGTTTTATTTACGAATTAAACAAAAAAAGAGAATCTGAGATATGTAAATAAGATTTAAATATTTTAATAAAATATGTGTCGTAATTGATTGGGATTGGGCATTTGAATTAATATTAAATATTAATTAAATAGTTTAATTAATCATTTAATATTACTTTAATTTGAAATTAATTGTCGAATTAAAATGAAGAAAATTAAAATGTTGACTTCATTAATTAAAAAAATAGATGTTTGAGTTAGTGGAATTTTGAGGTATCAAAATTTGGTTTAACCAAACTTGCATGCTTGCCAAATAAACCCCACAAATTTGAGTGAAATGTTGAGTGTCAAAATTTGGTAACTCAAACTATACTTGTCACATAATCCATAACATTTGAATGTCAAAATTTGGTGATCTCAAATTTGCATAAACATGCAAACATGACTCTATAAATAGAGTGATCAAGGTACATGGAACTTCTCCCTTAGAAAAACCTTGAGAAAAACTCTCGAAAAACTAATTGGAAAGAAAAAAGGATTTCTGACCACATTCTCCATAGGGCCCTCTCTTCATATATACGAGAAGAAAATCCCTACGGGACAGCTCCCAAGTTAAGTTTAGTATGTAACGACACCTTCATAAGGCGTGCCTAAAAACTCTTTTCTACTTAATTTAAGGTCGTTACTGTATACGTACCATAAACATTGAATGAGAAAGACTTCATTTAAATTCCATAAAACATAACCTTTAACTTAAAACACAGCCATGGACTTACGTGTTTCGAAAACATCTTTAAAACAACACAACAAAAAACCCGAAATAAAATAAATAAGCGTTTAAGTTTAAAACATTCTATTCTAGCGTAAGACTAAGAAATAAATACCACTATCCTATGCATGTGCCATGATCTCGAGTTGCGATGCCGTCGTCAGCTGTACAGGAATGCCTTGCCTTAACCTAAAAAATGTAGTAGCACATGGCTTGAGTATTTAAAGAAATACTCGGTAAGTGACCCCACTGTTGGGGTTAAATGCAACAATCACATGCAATGAAATGATGGGACCTATCTTTCGTTTCGTTTTCCCTACGGTGCTGTCCTAACGGGTAATCGTGGACGTGTACCATATACTTTACAAACAGCACATACGTGCGAGTATGGGTTACCAGCTAGTTCGCACACCGCTGGGCCACTTTTCTTATCCGGTGGGCATACTCTAGGAGCTCCTTATGCTGGGACCCGTTAGAACTAGTAACCGTCACGGCAGCGCTATGCAAAGCATAACGATCGTTGTTCTGCCATTGGATGTACGCGTCCGTACCCTCGTATTGGGATAGGGGTATCCCCCTAGATGCATGAACACACATAATGCATGAGGTCCCCACTACTTCTACAATTTCATTATCCTTTAATACAACTCCGCTAGCATTAAGTACATATCATATCATTTTTCATATCGTTTCAGATATCGTTCATCATTCATATCATATCGTTTCTCATTCTTCCGTTCTCAAATCATACATAATTCTAACGGGGTTATATTTCATGTCATTTATCGTAATTTCATGACATTCATATCACGTTGTATACACATAATTTAAGAGACCTAACATAACGTTTTATGCTTTCAACATAACAATTCATCATATACACATCATACCATGACATATTGCATCACAATGTGTCATATCATAAACAAGTAATAACGTAAACACTTCATAGTCATATCATTCTCTAACTTATCATAGCCTTAACGTTCTTATACCTATCACAGATAGATTATTACGTGAACGTACCTTAGTCATATCATCACAAGAACTTAACCTAACGCTATTGTTCTATTAATCTATCACAAACCTATCCCTTTCTACCCATAACCTAACCATATTCTTCCATCAATCTCTCTTATCCATATCACTCCAATATGTAACCTAACCTTAATGTTTCGTGAACGTATTTTACTCCTATCGTTACATTTCATTTTGTGCATCCTTCTTGTATCCTATCTCAAACATATCCTTGAACACATCATACCGTAACTATTATCATACAATTTACATATTATAACATATACATAACATAGAAGAAGCATATCGATCCACAGACAATTCGCACATATCAATATATATGACACGTGCAGAACCACAAGGCACAGGTCAACATAAAAGTATAACCATGTCGATAATAAGGTCACTTACCTGACTAGCTTAAGTCATTGTCACGAATATATCTTTAATTAAAGTTGATTCTGTCCTTTGAAATCCGAGTCAACCTATATGAGCCCATGACATTAGTTTCAGTTTTGAACTCTACAACATTATTTCTCTAATTTACATTGATCCATTGTTAAAAATCTGAAATGTTATATATCTATAATTATATTTTTATTAAAAAACTTATTTTTCATACTGTTCTATGTTCTATAAGAAAGTAGATACAGTTATTTCAAGTTATTTTGGGCTTTACTGCTCTATGTATTTACCTTGTTTACCTTTCCCTTTATATTTAGGTTGTGGTTTTTAATTCCCTAATTCTTTTTTTCTTCTTATTTGTTTCCTTTTAATTCTATTCTCATGCATTCCAAATTTCTAGTGATGTCTGTTTCCAAATCTTTCTGTGTCTCAGTGTTTCCTATTCAAAAGTTTTATTGGTCATTCTATCTCTCATCTATTCATTTGGATACTGATAAAAATTTAATCTAATATTACTAATATGACGTGATTGACTAGAATCGTATAAATGATCGACATTTAGTTTCTAACTCAAAGCTAGATCATTGTAATAATTCCATGAATATCTAAATATAATTGGTTGTGATTTCTAAAAAAACAGGATAAAAGAAAATGAAGATTGAATATATACGTTTTTTTTTAATGAATTATTATTTTTATTTGTTTATTTGTTTATTTATTTTTGGGCTATTACATAGTCACTATTCCACACTCCCGTTCTAAGGTCGGAGAATAGTGGAGAAGACACTAGTGGTTCGAATTCGGTTAGTGAGGAAAAAGGAATTTGAACTACAAAAGGTTAGTACTTATAAAGTCCTTGAGTTTTAATACTCATGAACATGTTAGTTATTTACTATACTTGATGTTCTAAGAGTGCCTAAAATCCAAATTGCTTCCGCATGTGTTATATTAACTCCATCATTTCGTTGGTTAGTGAACAGTCGGGTAGGATTTGGAGCACGCAGATCGAGCTCCAGTTCTTTGGTACTATTTGAGTTACAAAGGGTAGACTGGGTCATGTGCGGTTTAGCGAGTAAAGTGGTGTCTCACAACACGTCCTCGTTGACTGGTTGACCCATCATTCCTGCCACATTGTGATACATTTCAACTTTTTGCTAATACACTTCTCTCTCGTCGCCAGCAGCAGCATCTCCACGGTCGACCCCTCTCTCTTCTTTGTTTTCTATACACACCATCCCAGACACCTCAAATTATAAGGTAGAAAAAAATTACCTTTTTGTCCCCGTGAATTTTAATCTAAATTTTTGTTAATTTGATAAATATTGAATTTTTGTTCGAAGGTTCCCTAAGGCTTCTCAAGCATTTTTTTTCCTTCTGCACTTGAGATTCACCCTCTATGTCAATAATAAAATCCAAAAATTTCCAATTTAAAGTATTAAAGTAAGAGTTATGTATCTGTTGTGGCTCGGGTGTTACCATTCAAATCCGTCAAGAATGAATG
This sequence comes from Cucurbita argyrosperma subsp. sororia, assembly GCA_018691285.1. Lineage (NCBI taxonomy): Eukaryota > Viridiplantae > Streptophyta > Magnoliopsida > Cucurbitales > Cucurbitaceae > Cucurbita > Cucurbita argyrosperma. The sequence continues at coordinate 7,068,631 of CM031898.1, forward strand.
AAGCTTAGGCAAGCATTTCATTTTTTCTAATTTCTTTCTTGAAATTAAGTTCTAAACTTTTAGTAGGTTCATATTGGGGTTATTTCACCCAAGATTCATATCGGAAGCTAGAGTTCATTACGATCTAAAGGCAGTATTTCATTGAATTTAAAGAAATGGTAAATTTCCTAAGTTTTAAATTCTGGACCAAATTTACACTTTATTATTTCTTTTTGTGGCTAAAGTAAACTTAAGAGAAAATACCTATGTGTACCCGTAAAAAGTTACAAAATTTAGAAGAAATTAGATAGGCAATAGAAACCTCATCGTATTTCTAAAATAATGAATGTTGGCAAAAAGGGAGAAGGCACGCGTTAGACGACGTTGGCAGTAGTGAGTCTGAAGCTCAGTAGGACAAGTGGCAAATGCAGAGCAGAGAGAATCGTTCAGCTACTAATTGTGACATGCATGTAGGTTAACCCGATCCCTGAACCTAGATTTGATCAAAAGCTTGCGTGTGCAACTCGTTAACCTTCGACCATAACAAAAAATGAAACCTGAACCCGATCCAATGACTCAATGAGTAACCGAGATCTACAAAAAATCTCCATGCGTGAAATTGCATGTGAAAAGCCTTTCCCGACATGTGTAAGCGCATGTGAGTCTCATTTTGTTCATTCGACCTCCGTTTGTCAGTTTTTTGTCTTGACTTCGATATTAACATAATTATGCTTGAATTAGGATCTACGAGAGAAATTCCATAAATTCTTGAGCTCCAAACACGTGGAATAGCTGACTCAAGAAGGTAAACGTCATTCAAGAAGGTAAACGTCATTCAAGTAAGTAACCACATAGACTTTAGGCAAGTAATACTCGTAGAGATCGCTAGGACATGATAGAATGTTAACGACCTCAGAAAAGCTTCTTTTTTTATGCGTATGTATTGTATGTATGTCTTTTATGTATTATATGCATGATTATAATACAAGTTGAGCAATATGGATAAGTACGTTATGCATAATGGAAGAAATTACCAAAATGCCCCCATGATAAATTTCGTATGAATGTCGTTTTCTATGCTTTCCATTGAGTAGGAAATTAGAATTGGTAAGAGCGACGTGTGCTTCGCAAGCACTAAAGAATCTTGATAAGATTAGGACGTGATAGGGTGTGCAGAATCTTGATAAGGTCCATAGATTTCTAGTGGACTAAATATGATAAGAATCAAGAATGTCTGTCTCCTTAGCCACTTAAACATTTGGGTGGAAAACTTTATTATTTTTAATTTCATAATGTTTGGAATTGTCAAAGGGTCAAATAGAATTCGTCTTTCGTGCAGATTTAAGGGGATCGGGATTAAATCATGGCCACAAACGTCATTTATGGGGAGTATAAATACCAAGAAATTGTTATGTAAAAATCAAATTCGTGGATGAATGAAATTGAGATCTCAAATTTAGACGTTTCCTTAGAAATCGGAACATCATATTTGTCATTTCTAAGTTTCAAGCAATTCTTATGGTAGAATTGCATCCGAGCCATTTAATCAAGCCTTGATTAAGTTTGATTGTGGAGTGACTCGATTTAGAATAAGGTTTTCAAATCTTGCTTCTAGATCTTCGATCGTAAGAGGTAATTTAATTCTAGCCTTATCTCTTGGTTGATCTGAATTTTGTATAAGGAGGTGTTAATTACTTGGATTCAAGTGTTCTTGCTTCAACAAAAGTATGATTCGTTGGATTTAGGATTAGGGTTGTTTATCAAAATACCGTAGGATAGTGAGTGGTGATAAAAAATCTAGACCTGTGTTTATCCAAAGATGTGATTAGAGTCCTATTAGTAGATCTCCATGACTCCAAAGAATGACCAAGGTAACTATCTAGACTATGAGATGTGTGAATGCTGCTACGCTATCTTTAGTCCCTCCAATCCCTTTCCATTACAATATTAGTACTATTGAGTTAAGCACATGCTAGTTAGTATAGTTTGAGCTTCTGTTTCGCTGAATGGCTAGTAGTTTCTTGAATATGGCAATTATGTTGTTAACCTGTTCCTTAAAAAAGGGAGTGTGGGATAACATGCCATACCCTAATTGCTGGCTAATGTAAAAGTATCACATCCAATAAATATAGGTGACTCTCTGGCCCTAAGGAAGAAACCAACCAACCTCTTTTCCAAGATGTTCATACTAAAAATCACCGTATTGTTTGATTAAAATTTTATGAGGACGTGCCTCAACCTAGGTATTCGATCCCTCACTGCATAAGCAAAGCAAGTTTCCATGGTCAAAGAATAGAAAGATGGTACAAATAAGCAAGAAAAGGTAACATCTAGGTCGTTACTTCAACTTCCTTTTACACTTTGGTACAAGTACCGTCGAGCCAGGCCTAGGCCAAGTAGGATTGTGTAAACGATAGATCATTTTGATTATCTTGCATAGTAGATCTGTCAAAAGAGGGGACGTAGGATTATGAGGGTAATCTTAATAGTTGACAAGTATAGGGGATCACCTTCCTAACCTTGGGTGACTAGATTGTCCTGTAGGTAGGGTTCGCCAACAAACCTCCCATGGATGATGAGAGTAGCCTAGCACTTACCATGCTATCCCAATTAAAATCTGGGCATGTATCTTTGGTGCAATGCATATCTTTGTTCATTTCATACATTACATAACCATTTCTTGTCATTACATAAGGTGAATGTACTCTATGCTACCATACTTTCTTAATATGTCACATTGACAATAGCATAATAAGTAAACATGAAATTACAAAACGTAATGAAAAGGGAATATATATATATATATATATATATATATATATATATATATATATATATATATATATATATAACCCTCCCAGACTCCGCTCATAGAGTCTCTAATGCTCACATGAAGTCTAACACATGGACCATTGTAAAATTTAGAGAATTGAAATTTAAATTGATGTCATGGTTCATATAAGTTAACTTGAATATAAAGGACAAAATCGAACTTTCTCAATGATAAATTGGTGACACCAGCCTAAGCTAATCAGGTAAGTTGCCTTACTATCGGCATAGTTATATTTGATGTTGACACGTGCCCTATGGTTCTGCACGTGTTATATATATTGATATGTGTGAATTGTTTATTGATCGATATGCTTATGATATGGTATTCATATGTTATAATATGTGAATTGTATGTTAATACTTATAGTACAATGTGTTCAATGATATGTTTGAGATAGGATGCGAAAAGAATGCATTGAACGTAATGTAATGATAAGAGTAAGATATGTTGATGAAACGTTAAGGTTAGGTTATGTATAGAAGTGCTATGGATATGAGAGATTGATAAAAACGATATGGCCAAAATCGATTGATTAAAGTATATGGTTAGGTTATGGGTAGAAAGGGATAGGATTATGATAGATTGATAGAACGATAGCATTAAGATACGTTCCTGTAATGATATGACTAAGGTACGTTCATGAAACGATATCCCTTTGATAGGTATAAGAATGTTAAGGCTGTGATAAATTAGGTAACGATATGACCATGAAGTGTTTACGATACGATATGATTATGATACGACACCTGAATTACAGATATGTATATATGTATATATACACACATTGTGATATGATATGAAATATGTTACGATACGAGACAAGTGATAAATGACATGTTTATGATATGATATATTGTGATGGTATATGTAACACCCGAACCCCAACGAGAAACTTAAAACCTAAGTTTTTCCTTCTAAGTGAACTTCTGAGATTTTATTGAGGATCTTAGAGACTGAATTTTAAGATGAGGTAGAAGAGAAAAATATTTAGAAATATCTCACGAACTCAAGAAAACTATAAAAAGAAAAATATAAAAAGAAAAATGGTAGAAAATTAGAAAAATGGTGAAAGTCAACCCCGGAGGGGTAATTTGGTCATTCTGCCATCTCCCTAAAAAGGGAGATTAGTAAAAGATGAATAAAAGAATAGAAATAAAAAGGGTAAGGAAAGAGAGGAAAGAAAAAGAAAATAGAGAGAGAAAGAAGGTTGTAAAGAGAGGGAGAAGTAACCGCTACTTCCAATCCGGCCACAAGGAGTCCGATTCCGCAAGATTTCTTCACAAATCCTTCGCAAAACCTATAGGAAGCTTTTTGGACCCTTGAATCGTTCAAAACCGTCAAGGAACGAAGAAAATCCATAGGTAAGTTCTTGAACCTTTGTTTTCGAATTTTCCTCAGATCTATGAGAAATATTGAGAGTTTGATTCTGAAATTTGAGTATGTTAGCTCAGAGAGAATTACGCTCATAATCCGTGAATGAAGTCTTGATCGATTTAGATCAGAAATAGGAGTTTCGGTTTTCACCAAAGGATGTAAGTATTGATGATCTTGCCAACTTTAGACAAAGTTTAAATATGTCTGTAGTTAGAAATAAATTACAAGAAAAATATCTATGTAGATGGATATGAGATCTATAAATCTCGTGAAGAAATCACGTTAATTCGAGTTGTGTAGAAAGAAATACGAAAATGCAATAAAAATAAAAAATAATCAGTTTTCTAGAAAATCGCAGAGATGAGAGGAAGAAGACGAACGACGGAGGGACGCGTGTCAGGAAAGGAGAGAGCCGCACGTCGCCGGAAAGATGGGACACATGTTAGGCGCAGAAAGGCGGGGAAAAATTTACAAAAATTATTGCCTCAGGTAAGGTTTGAAGACCGACGCCCGCTACCAGATCCGTGAACCCGCGCGCGACCCAAACCCGCATCTGCCATGCGTCAGCGTGGGAAAATTTGTAGGAACCCGCGTGCGTCCAGATTCTAACACACGCCCTGCCTCTCAGTGGACCAGTCAGCCCTCGCCACGTGGCGACACACCAGCGCGCGACTGCATCCCCTCAACGCGTCTGAACACACGCGTTTCTGTGCGCGTAGGAAATCCCTCCGGCCCGTGGGGCGCGTGAACCAGCGCGTGAGATCTATTTTTATCCCGATTTGACTTCCGTTCGACTATTTTTCATCTCGGTTTTGATACTCATCTAAGTCTAACTTAAATTAGGACCTATCAAGGAAATTCCATAATTTTTGGAACCTTTTTCGGGAAATAATTCGAGTTTGGGAAGACACGCATCAACCATGTAAGTAGCCATTTGGATTCCCAAGAGCAATACTTGTAGGAACTGCTAGGAACGAGCATGCATGCTACCACCCATAAACTTAGCTAGCCGGACCTAGCATATTTGTATGGAAACTGCGAAAATGAAATGATTAAGGATAGCTAGATATGAAATGTTTATTAAATCTGTTTTGATTGAGATTCTGATAAAGTATGTATGCATGAGGAGGATGGAAAACTTGTAAAATCTGCGCTCCGGGTAAAGATGGACGTTATCTTCCCGTTGAGCATGTTTGTTAATATTGCATGAATTGCTGCTTGTTAACTCTTATGCATGATGATTGCTTGTGTTATCTTTCTTGATGAATAGGAAGATATTATGAGCTTAGATTAGGGTGCTTGTGACTAAGTAGGCTAGACAAGACCCTAAATTGGGGGACCTCTAGAATACCGTGCAATTAGACCCGCGAAATGATTAACAGCGGATCCAGAGCCAAGAATTCTAAACCCGATAGGTTTGTGACACTAGGCACAAGAATCCTAGAGATACATGAATCCAAGTCTAAACCACCAAGTTCCACCCTAGAAAGAATAATAGATCACCACGGTAACTGTAGGTAGCCCTGCTAGAGTAGAGTAGTGTAGATAGTGTCATCAGAACCTTCACTTCTCTCTCTCCTCCGGTACCGTACTGTCAAGACAGAGCTCCGGTACAGAGATCGTTGAGCTTGGCAGATCTGGATAGGGAAGTGTGACAGGTGCACAGACCTAGTGGTGGTAGCTAAGGGGTCTTCTGAACAAGACTCCTGAGTCGTAGAAACCCGTCCCTGAGCGGGGGACGTGGAGCCACATATGATGACTCAGTAGCTGACCGGCACATAGGGGGTCGCACCCAGAATTTAGTGGATGTATGGTCCCGTGTGAGAGTCGTCAGCTAACCTCTACGGATTATGTTAAGAGAGAGTCACGTATTCAGATCCAGCCATACGATCCCCTCAGATTTACTTATGAGTCGTGCCTCACCTCAGGACACTAATCATTTAACTATTTAAGATGGGCAAACCTCCTAAGATACAGAAAAGAGAGTTGCAGCTTAGATCACTCTCCTTAGAAACTTGAGAAAGACGTGGATACCTACCAAGAAAAGAATGCGAAAAGAGCCTAAAAGTAGGTTGCTTACTGAGTATATTTTTATACTCACCCCTTTCTCCTTTTTTTTTTTTTTTCAGGTACCAGTCGATACGGGGAGGTGTTCGAGAGCTGCACTGTCACAGAGGATTCTGGGCGTTAGTCCCTTGTCGGTCTTTTAGAGTCCTTTGTCCGTTTTCATATTTAAAGTGTTTTGTATTTCATTTTATATTTGTAATTACTATTTGTAACATTTGACTTTGATTTTATATTTAATTTTGGTGTCCTTGATTTCCTTTTCTTGTTTTAAATTTTGCTGGATTTTTACCTTCTATTTTATTTTCTTTTTATTTTTATTTCTTTTCCATTTCGTCTTTTTAGTCACGATTCGATCTTTTGAAGTCTCGAAATTCGGGTTGTGACAGTATATGTTATGGTATGATAGGTATGAAATGTTACATCTTTGTACTCATTCCTTATTCTCAATTTTTTTTAAGTAAGGAGCTGGTCGAAGTCGGGAGTGGACTCTTGGGCCGATGCCATAGAATAACCTCACCCGTCGTCCTCAACTTTTTTGTTTAAAATGTTTTGAGTTCGTTTCTTATTTTGTGTTTTAAATATTGTCGTGCTGTAAATTACTTATGTACGCACACTATTTTGTTATAATATTGTCTCACCCTCTAATCCCTTCATGATTCCATTGGTCTCAGGCCTCTAAAGGTATTCAATCGTAAGTCTCGACCCACCAATCTACGTGCTTACCCTAGACTTAACTCGATTCTATTGCTTATTCTAAAAAAGGAGGGATCATACATTCATTCACGAGGAGTCACACATGCTTAATGGGGCGATAACTTCCATCCATACCCAAAGTGCTGATAAATAAACATCTCATCCAGTATCATAGCATGATTACTTACACCAAAGTATATCAAGACAGTATACTGGGTAAGACAAGAAATTTCAACAACTAGCAAGTCTGTTTTCACTCCTAGAAAGTTTCCTACGTAGTTGCTAATCAAGAATAGCTACCTAGGATTAATTTTACTAGCATGCATTCATAAGCAAGCAAATTGTACAAGTACTGCTTCGTAGATTTTCATGTTGTTACTTATAGATTTGTCGTGTGCCTTCTCGAGCAGGATTACAGGACAAAAGAAAGTCAATACACGGGCTCACGTGCTTTTCTAGCACCAAAGAAGTTTTCTACGTGCTCATATCATGCGATGTTCAAGCACAAAAGATGTTCTCTACGCGGTTTAGCACACATCTAGCGGAGGTACAGTCGCGGGACGCGTGTCGTTAGTTAGTGAAAAGGTCAGGTAGGATCTTGAGCACGCGGATCGAACTCCAGTTCTTTGGTACTGTTTGAGTTACAGAGGGTAGACTGGGTCGTGTGCGGTGTAGCGAGTAAAGTGGTGTCTCACAACATGTCCAAGTTGAATGGTTGACCCGTCATTCCTGCCATGTTGTGATATATTTCAACTTTTTGCTAATATGCTTCTCTCTTGTCACTAGCAGCTGCGTATCCATGGTCGATTCTTCCAATGTTCAATTTTTCTAGATTTCGCTGAGCGACGTATTTCAATCTATTTTTTTGGATTGATTTTTATCTTCCAATCATTAACTAGAAATGACATGGTTTCTTCACGAAAAATAAAGATATCGAATCAACCAATTCGATGCCATTTCTTTTTAATTTTAGGAAGATAGAGACCATAATAATTGAGTTCAAATTTTGGAAAAAATATATTTTCTTATCGAAATTATAAATCTCTCGAATCTAATTCTGTAACAAATCATGGTCGAGTTTCAACACGAAACTTGTAAGAATCCTTTCTTGGAACATCGTAGTCAAATCGAACAATCCTACAACAAAAACTGACACTCATCAATCTCTTACTAGGACTAGAGATAAATCTTTTGCCAAAATTTTCATTAAAGTGTCCGATTGGCGTCCTCTTTACTTTCTTGTTTTTCCTCCTCCCACAAAAACTGAAATATATCTAAGTTTTAGAAAAATCACCTAGACTTAAGTTATATTTAATTAGCCGGAATATACCTAAGTAATAAGTATACTCAACCGTCTAAAATACTTAGTGGGAGGAAAAAGATATATGAGATACATCATTTTCCTTTCACGCTCTCTAAAAAATTAACACCGTGAGATTCATGCTCGGCCTCGTGTCGCCCTGGAAGCGTCTTCCATTCGGAAGGTATTTTCATGAGTCAATACGAAGGTAAATAGAGAAAGTATTTATAGTAAGTGGGAGAAGGAAGTATATCAACACATCCTATGGTCTCCACCACTAGGTTGCACCGTGAGATTCCCATATAACACCTGCATGTTTCCCTAGAGCAACTACCCATTCGGAGGGTCATAACATGGGAGTCGAAACAACGCAAACTCCAGAAATGGATAGGATTTCTTAGGTCCATTCCCAACTTTGGTTTTTTTATTCGATAGCGTTGTTGGGACCCATCTCTGAGTCTGAAATTGATGGGTCACATTTACGAAGAATTACTAAGAGTTAGTACATTTTTGACCAAAATAGCGATAACTAAAACACTATAGGAACAAGAGTTATTCTGGGATTAGTGTTTAAGTCAAGAATGTCTTGGTTTAGTGAAGGAGTGATTGACTGCCCCTCGGTAGCAGTTGCTCTAACTCACTAAAGTATCATTGCAAATTAATCATTTTTGGGTACATTATTACATTTGCTAAACCTGATTGGATTAAACAAGATTAAATCAAATCACTAATAGAATTTTCTTTATATCACAGCATGACAAACTCAATAGTATAATTACTCGCTTCTGAGAAATTAAACGGCAACAATTACGCAACTTGGAAATCAAACCTATGTACAATACTTGTAATTTATGATTTAAGGTTTGTTTTAACTGAGGAATGTCCTTCAAACCCCAGCTCAAATGCAAATAGAATAGTTCGGGATGCATATGACAGATGGACAAAGGCAAATGACAAAGCCCGAGTGTACATTTTGGCCAGCCTATCTGATGTTTTGGCTAAGAAACACAATGTCATGGGTACTGCTAAAGAGATAGGGAATCTTTGATATGGATGTTTGGACAACTGTCCTTCTCCATTAGACATGACGCCATAAAATACATTTACAACTGCCATATGAAAGAAGGGACTCAGTTAGAGAACATGTCCTGGACATCATGGTCCATTTCAATGTGGCAGAAGAAAATGGAGATGTCATTGATGAGAAGAGTCAAGTCAGTTTTATCAGGGAGTCTCTTCCGAAGAGCTTTTCCAGTTCCACACAAATGTGATGATGAACAAGGTAGAATATAACTTGACTGCTCTTCTCAATGAGCTACAGACTTATCAGTCCCTCTTAACCAACACAAGGACAAAGAGAAGAAGCAAATGTTGCTATCTCTAAGAAATTACTACGAGGATCGTCCTCCAAAAATAAGTCTGGACCTTCAACTTCTAAAAATGTTTTGATAAAAAAGAAGGGTAAGGGGAAAAATAAGATTCCTACTGACCGCAAACACAAGGTTCAAAAAGCAGATAAAGAAAAATGTTTCCATTGCAACGAAAACGGGCACTAAAAGAGAAATTGCCCAAAATACCTTGTAGAGAAAAAAACCAAAAAGACACAACAAGGTAAATATGATTTACTCGTTGTAGAAATATGTTTAGTAGAGTATGATAACTCAACTTGGATACTAGATTCAGGGGCCACTAATCATATTTGTTTTTTTTTTCCAGGAAACTAGCTCCTAGAGAATACTTGCAGACGGTGAGATATCACTCAGGGTTGGAATAGGAGAGGTTGTCTCAGCAACATCAATAGGAAATTTAAAATTGTTTTTTGGAGATAGATTCATTATACTAGATAATGTACTTTTTGTTCCTGGAATGAAAAGAAATCTAATATCTATCTCTTGTTTATTAGAACAATTGTATAAAGTATCTTTTGAAATCAATGAAGTGTTCATTTGCAAAAGAGGTATTCATATTTGTTCTGCAAAACTAGAAAACAACTTATATATGTTAAAATCGAGCGAAACAAAAGCTATTTTAAATACCGAGATGTTTAAAACAGATGAAACTCAAAATAAAAGACAAAATATTTCTCCTAATCCCTATCTCTGGCACTTAAAATTAGGCCACATTAATCTCAATAGGATTGAGAGATTGGCTAAAAGAGGACTTCTAAATGAGTTAGAAGACAACTCTTTACCTCCCTGTGAGTATTGTCTTGAGGGTAAAATGACTAAACGATTGTTTTTCAAAAAAGGTTATAGAGCCAAAGAAACCTTAGAACTCGTGCATATAGATCTCTGTGGTCCAATGAATGTCAAAGCACGAGGAGGGTATGAATATTTTATCAGTTTTATTGATGATTATTCAAGGTATGACCATCTTTACCTAATGCATCACAAGTCCGAAGCTCTTGAAAAATTCATAGAGTATAAGACTGAGATTGAAAATCTATTAGGTAAAACTATTAAAACACTTCGATTAGATCGAGGTGGAGAGTATATGGACTTAAGATTTCAGGACTATATGATAGAACATGGAATAACGTCTCAACTCTCAGCCCCTGGTATGTCTCAACATAATGGTATATCAGAAAGGAGAAATAGAACTCTGTTAGACATGGTTCGGTCTATGATGAGTTTTGCTCAATTACCTAATCCGTTTTGGGGATATGCAGTGGAGACTGCTACATACATTTTGAACATGGTTCCGTCTAAGAGTGTTTCCGAAACACCTTATGAGTTATGGAAAAGGCGTAAAGGTAGTTTACAGCACTTGAGGATTTGGGGATAACCAGCACATGTGTTGTTGCAAAATCCCAAAAAATTAGAACGTCGTTCAAAATTATGTATATTCGTAGGATACTCCAAAGAGACGAAAGGTGGTTTGTTTTATGACCCTCAAGAAAATAGAGTGTTTGCATCAATAAACGCTACATTCTTAGAGGAAGACCATGTAAGAAATCATCAACCTCGTAGCAAACTAATATTAAGTGAGATTTCTAAAGAAGCTACTGAGAAAACAACAAGAGTTATTGATGGAGATGACACTTCTGGTCAATCACATCCTTCTCAAGAGTTGAGAATGCCTCGACGTAGTGGGAGGGTTATAACTCAACCCGATCGTTACTTGAGTTTGGCAGAAACTCATATCATCATACCTGATGATGGCGTTGAGGATCCATTGACCTATAAACAGGCAATGAATGATGAAGATAGAGATCAGTCGATCGAAGCCATGAATCTTGAAATGGAGTGAATGTACTTCAATTGAGTCTGGGAACTTGTACATCAACCAGATGGGGTAAAACCTATTGGTTACAAATGGATCTATAAGAGGAAATGAGACTAAACCAGTAAGGTACAAAACTTTAAAGCTCGACTTGTAGCAAAGGGTTATACCTAAAGAAAGAGGGGGTGGGCTATGAAGAAACCTTCTCTCCTGTTGCTATGCTTAAATCGATTAGAATACTCTTGTCCATTGCCACATTTTACGATTATGAAATTTGACAAATGGATGTTAAGACAACCGTTCTAAATGGAAATCTTGAAGAGAGTATCTATATGGCTCAACCAGAGGGGTTCATTGAATCGGATCACTACCAAAGGGTTTGAAAGCTTAAAAGATCCATTTATGGGTTGAAGCAAGCATCTTGATCCTAGAATATAAAGTTTGGTACTACGATCAAATCTTATGGCTTTAAACATAATGTTGACGAACCTTGTGTTTATAAAAGGATAGTCAACTATACAGTAGCTTTCCTCGTGTTGTACGTTGACGATATCCTACTCATTGGGAATGACGTGGGATTTCTGGCTAACATTAAGCATTGGCTAGCGACACAATTCCAAATGAAAGATTTGGGAGAGGCTCAGTTTGTTCTTGGAATTCAAATTGTTCGGTATCGCAAGAACAAAACACTAGCATTGTCTCAGACATCGTACATCGACAAAATATTGATTCGATATAAGATGTAGGACTCCAAGAAAGGATTATTACCTTTCAGTCACGGAGTTCAATTGTCGAAGGAACAGAGTCCTAAGACACGTCAAGAAGTTGAGGATATGAGACACATTTCCTATGCGTCAACAGTCGGTAGTCTAATGTATGCCATGCTATGTTCCCGATCCGACATATGCTATGCCGTGGGAATTGTCAGCAGATATCAGTCCAATCCAGGATGTGATCATTAGATTGCCATTAAGAATATCCTCAAGTATTTGAGGAGAACGAGGGACTATATGCTAATGTACAGTGCTAAGGATCTAATCCTTACAGGGTATACTGACTCAGATTTTCAGACCGATTAGATTCGAGGAAAATCGACATCAGGATCTGTCTTCACTCTGAACGGAGGAGCAATAATATGGAGAAGCATAAAGCAAGGTTGCATTGCTGATTCCACCATGGAGGCTGAGTATGTTGCTACTTGTGAAGCAGCAAAAGAATCTGTATGGCTTAGGAAGTTCTTAACTTATTTGGAAGTCGTTCCAAATATGCATCTTCCCGTCACTCTTTATTGTGATAACAGTGGAGCAGTTGCAAATTCAAAAGAACCAAGAAGCCATAAGCGAGGAAAACATATTGAGCGCAAATATCATCTCATAAGGGAGATTGTGCAACGAGGAGATGTGATCGTCATACAGATAGCTTTAAAGCACAACATTGCTGATCCATTTACAAAGCCCCTCATGGCTAAAGTATTTGAAGGGCACCTAGTGAGCCTAGGACTACGAGTTATGTAATCTAGGGCAAGTGGGAGAAAAGGCATGAGTATGTGATGCCCTAGTTTATTGTATTTATGTCTTTCTCTCTATTAAACGTTATAAAACCCCACTAGAGTTTTAGTCCAAGTGAGAGTTTGTTTGGTTTTATGTCCTAAAACTCATAGTTTGTAAACAAAAACATATTCTATGGGGGCGTCCTATGCAATGAGTATTGCATAAGAGCGGATCATGAAGAAAATCACTCTCACTTTATAATGTCGTTTACTATTGAGACTGATTTTCTTTTCCTTCGATGACCTAGGTAACTCGATCTTAATCCTGAGCTAACCATGAACTCCTCTTTATTCGGAATTATCCTTAGATTTGCATGGATGAGAGTGCCCTGAGTTCGCCGACTCAATAAGCCTCCTATTTCAAGGGTAAGACTGGGTGAATAGTCTAAGAGTGAGAGCAAGAAACCACCGGAAGACTCACTAAAAGTTTGGGAGTGATCATGAAACCACCAAAACACTCAATTAAAGTTTGAAAGTGAGAGCAAGAAACCACTAGAAGACTTACTGAAAACTAGCTGGAAGACTCACTGAAAGTTCGGGAGTGAGAGCAAGAAATCCTTGAAGGAGAAACCACTAGAAGATTCACTGAAAGTTTGGGAGTGAGAGCGAGAAACCGTCTTTAGACTCATTGAAAACTAGCCAAAACACTCATTGAACGTTTGGGAGTGACAGATGGAAACTGCCGGAACACTCACTAAAACTAGCCGAAAGACTCACTGAAAGTTCGGGAGTTAGAGTAAGAAACCGCCGGAAGACTCACTGAAAACTAGCTGGATGAACCATTGAAAGTTTGGGAGTGAAAGCAAGAAACCACCGGAAGAATCACTAAAAGTTTGGGACTGAGAGTAAGAAACCGCCGAAAGACTTACTGAAAGTTTGGGGCTGAGAGCGAAAGTCTCACTGAAGTTTGGGAATGAGAGCAAGAAACTACCGGAAAACTCATTGAAGTTTGAGAGTGAGAGCAAGAAACCGCCGAAAAACTCACTGAAGTTTGGGGGTGAGAGCGAAAGACTCACTGAAGTTTGGGAGGGAAGAGGGAAGAGGGGAAAAGGAGAAGAGGGCCATGACCGAACCTATGACCCGTCTATCGTATCGCACCGCGTGTCAACCTCTAATGCACAACCCCTCTGGTTGAATTATTCGATGTAGTTTTGACCCATCCGAACTTGATTTAGACCTTGTTTTAGGTACATTAGGTCATTTTAAGGGCGTATTTCACAATTTCATGTTGGATTTATGATTTTTTTTTTTTAATACTTACAAAAGGTGTTGAACGATCCAATAGGAACCAACCACCAATGATAACGTAGGATGCCTACGAGGAATAAGGAGCTTACATTAAAAATTAATTAAGGAATATGTCGGCTAAGGCCTACCAAGTAAGTGGCCCTACTGTCGTAGGTTATAGAAATTGTATTTTGTATATTGGCACGTGCCCGTTGTTTCGCACGTGTCATAAAAGTTTAAAATACTTCTCTCTATGAGGTATGAAATTAAGAGTCTATTTTCCTTTGGTACTATGCTAACAGGCAGCTTGGATGTGTACCATATACTCTTTACACGGCTTACTCGATTTGCACACCGCTGGGTCTCTTTCCTTATCGCATACCCTGCAACGGATGTTTTCATTGTCTACTCGTGCTCACACTGGTCATATCCATGTTTAGCTCGCCACATTCAAGAAACGTGATCTTTCTGCTGCAGATTATTTTTGAAAGATCAAAGGGCTGGCTACCCAGTTGGCTGTTGCCGGCTCTTCAGTGCGGGACGATGATGTGATCGCGTATCTCCATGTTGATCTTGGCTCTGACTATGGTACCTTCGTCACCTTGATGACTATCAAGAGTGAAACCCTAACGATTGATGATGTGTTTGCACATCTAATGACATTTGATGCTCGCCAACTACAACACCAGTTGAACTTTAGTTAAATCCTCAATCGTCGGCCAATTATTTTGATCGTGGTGGTCAGTAGAAGAACTGTGGGTGTAGGGATCATGGTCGTGGTCGTTCTCAAGGTGGCACACCCTCTCGTCTTGCTAGTTATCGTTGTGACCCTTCTGCTAGTCCTTCCTGCCAGATCTGCAGCAAAGTGGGGCATACTGCCGTTAGCTGCTGGCATAGGATGGATGAATCCTATCAAGATGAACCTCCTTATGCTCCTTCTGCTCCTTCTACATCACTGGCGGCTACTTCCTCTTACAAGATTGATCCAAATTGGTACAATGACTGGTCTTCTCGTTGTGCATGAACGCTATCATGGAGGTGAACAAGTTCAAGTTAGCAATGAAGCAGGTTTGCGTATTTTGCATACTGGTCATTTTTCAATTAATACTATTGCTCGTCCTCTTGCATTGCGTAATATTTTGCATGTGCCTAAAATTTTCAAACATCTTCTTTCCGTTCATAAATGTTCTCGTGATAATGACGTATTCTTTCAATACCATCCTTGGCATTTTTCTATTAAGGATCGACAGTCGAGGAAAAGCCTTTTAGATAGGAGGTGTGAGTCTGATCTCTATCGTATTAAGCAATCTGATGTCAATGATCTCAAGCACGCCTTAGTGAGTAGAATTTCAGTAAATTTTCGTGGATCTATTTGATTCATGATCGTACAGAAGCTCCTCATAGATACTTTTGCAATTCCAAGCTCATGTTGAGCGCCTCCTAGATACTAAAATCAAGTGTGTCCAGTCTAATTGGGGTGGAGAATATCAGAAAATTCATAACACATTCTTTTGTTCCCTTGGAATTGCTCATCATGTTTCGTGCCCTCACCACTAACAACAAAATGAGTTTGTTGAATGCAAGCATCGTCATATTGTTGAAACTGGACTAGCCCTTCTATCTCATGCTAATGTACCTATTAAATTTTGGGATGACATGTTTCTTACAGCCACATATCTCATCAATCGTCTTCCTACTCGTGTCATCGATAACAAGTGTCCCTTATAGCATTTTTTTCATACCCCACCAAATTACTCCTTATTAAAAGTTTTTGGGTGTTCTTGTTGGCCTCATCTTTGCCCTTATAACAAACAAAAGCTCTCTTTTTTATTCAAAGAATGTGTCTTTCTAGGCTACAGTTCTTTACATAAAGGGTATAAGTGTCTTAACATCGATTCTGTCGTGTCTATATTTCTAGAGACGTCATATTTGATGAGAATATTTTTCCGTTCAAGAGAGCCCCACCTAGTTCTTCCCCAACCTTCCAGTCGACGCATAATGCTCATGATTTGGGCACCTTGCATTTGGGTAACAATAGTACTAATTTGGAGAATGATCACATGCATATATCTGTGCCTACTAACTCTTTGAATGCAGAAAATCTGGTGCCCACATTAGCTTTAGGATTGCCGCCGCAATCCTCGTGTCACTGTCGCGGGAATCGGCATCGATTGTTCTGCCAGTGATTGGGGCCTCGGATCCTCCGCCACCAGATGATATTGTGCAATGCCCAATTGGATCCTTGGTAGCTAGTCGACCGACTGCTGTAGCACTGGTTGCTCCCCTCGCAACGGCTGGTACAACTGTCCCCTTAGTTGTGGATCTTGCACCTACTACTCATCCATATGGTACTCGATTGAAGCACAATATCAAGAAACCCAAGGTGCGTACAGATGGAACAGTAACATATTTTATGGTTCGGTCTTCGCCTCTGAACCTACTTCACATATTACTGCTATGGAGCATCCCCTCTAGCGTCAGGCAATGAATGATGAATTCAGGCACTTCTAAAGAATAAGACATGGAACTTAGTTCCTCCTCGTGCTGATCTTAACGTTATTGACTACAAAATGGGTTTTCAAACTCAAGCAAAAGCAAATGGCCTCCTTCAATTGCACTGCCGAAAACAATGGCCTCCTTCTCGTTCTCCTTCTCTACTTTCGTTTCTCCGGTGACCTGTTTTTCAATAGCACTGTCATTGTTTCCATCCTCCTTCTCCTTCTTCTCGCCGTCACAGTCCTTCTCTTTTATCTCCTTTGCTTGCGCTACCTCCGTTGCCACATTCTAGACCTCCGCCACAACGCCATCACTCTTCTTCTCGGATTCAAATTTCACAGCTGCAATAATTTTCTCGCCATCGCTCTTCTTCTCTTCTCGCTTCTCTATTTTTTTTTTTCGATTTCATCTTTACATCTCCACATCCTTTTATATCTACAAGTGATCCATCTCCGAACTTCACCGTGCTGGTCACTGACTCGTTCAATTCCGAGGACCAACTTTGACAACCAGTCATATGATTGCTGGCTCCCGTATCTAGGAACCAAGTGTTGTTTTTCTTCTCAATTTCTTCTGGGACAACTTTCTCTTCATAAAGAGCCATCTCCGTCAACTCTGGTGAACCAAGAGTTCGGACTTCACAAACTTGTGCTGTAAGTAAGGTTGGCTCATCCTCATCACTTTGCGTCTCAGCCAAGTGTGCCTGATCCTCCCATTTCTTCGATCTACAGTTGGATGCATAATGTCCAATCTTTTGACAATTATAACACTTCACCGTCCGACATTCCGAGGCATAGTGGCCCAGGCCTTAACAATTGTAGCATCTTACCTTGCTCTTGTCAACCTTCTTCTCTTGATGAAATGAGTCGTTTCTACGTCCATGACCTCTCTCCCTCCAGCGACCACTACGACCTCTATGACCTCCATTTTCGCTACATTCTTTTGCTTTCCATTCTCCTTGAGTGAATAAGACATGCTCAGCATTCGGTTTGTTGCCATTGATCCGTTCCTCGTATGCTTTAAGATGACCGATGACTTCCTCCATGGTCATCACCTTTAAATTGGCAAATTGCTCTATTGCCGATGCGATATGAAGAAACTTAGGAGGTACTGAGCGGAGAAATTTTTTCACCAAGTATGCCTCTTCAAACTTGTCTCTCCAAAAGTACGTATTTTATTAACAACTCCTGTCAACCTTGCTGCATAATCATCAATAGTCTCAAACTCCTTCATATTCATAATTTCAAACTCAGTCTTCAGAGTTTGGATCTTTGCCTCCTTTACACGTTCAGCACTGACATGAATAGTTTTTAACGTCTGCCATGCTTCTTTTGCTGTCTCTTTCTCTGTTACAGAAAAACATCTCCTCAGGGTTTGCTTGATAGATAGCTGCTAAGGCCATTTGATCCTAACTTTTGATTGCGTCCCACAACCCTTGAGCACGCAAATAGACCTTCATCTTCATAGGCCATGCTGATTAGTTGGTTCTCGATAACGTCGGGTATTGGAGTGTTACCAGACCTTCCTTTGTTGCAAACTTCGACAACTCTCCTCTCTCTCCAGTGTTGTTATTATTTCTCGGCATGATCTTTGGCATGTAACCAAGCTCTAATACCAATTGTCAGAAACATTCATACAACTAAGAAAGACAATAATTTTAAAATAACAAAACCAACTTACTCATCGTATTCAACTTATTACACAGTACATATATAGAAAAAATAGCGACACATTAATAACTACTAATAACTTCCCTTAACCGCTAATAACTTCTCGTAACTACTAATAACTTCCCTTAACTGCTAATAACTTCCCTTAACTGCTAAACTTCCCTTAGCTGACATAATTTGAAATACAAACAGTAAATACAAATAAATTACAGTTAATACAAGATTAAATAAACTAACAAGATAGGCATTCAAATGTATATCCTCATCTATGTTGTGACATTATTATCATCAACTCATCTTCTACGGCAACTGAGACACTTTTTACACAGCTTCAGGATGATTTTGCCGTCAAGAATCTTGGCACTTTGAGTGATTTTCTTGGGATTGAGGTCTGCCATACTTCCAGTGGACTTGTTCTGGCACAACATAAATACATATAAGATTTATTGTCCAGAACCAATATGTTCACCTCCAAAGGTGTGCCCACACCTATGCTTCCTAGTGAGAAGTTGTTAGTGGATGGTGGTGAAAAGCTCTCGCCTGAGGATACTACTCGCTATTGGAGTGTCGTTGGTGCTCTCCAATATTTGTCTCTAACACATCCTGATATATCCTTCCGTCATGTCCTCCCCAACTTATGTACATTGAGCGGCAGCCAAACAAATTTTTTGTTATCTTCATGACAGTATTGATATGGGCTTGTGTCTTACAAAGTCCAGCACTGATTTGCTTAGTCTCTTCTTGGATGCTGATTGGGCTGGGAATCCTAATGACCGTCGAAGCACTAGAGTCTATGCAATCTTCTTTGGTGGCAATCTTATCTCCTAGAGTTGAAGAAAACAATCAGTAGTTTCTCATTCTAGTATGGAGGCCGAATACAAGGCGGTTGCTGATGCCATTACCGAATTAATATGGATCCAAGTCCTCTTGTGTGAGCTCGAGATCTCGCAAGCGCGAGCACCTAACCTGTGGTGTGACAACATTGGTGCCATCTATTTGAATGCAAATCCAATCTTTCATTGATGGGTGAAGCATGTTGAGGTTGATTATTACTTCGTTCGTGAATGAGTATCGACTTGTCAGCTTGATGTGCGACTCATATCTTTCAAGGATCAGCTCGCCGATATCATGACAAAGTCACTGCCAACTCCTTCTTTTAGTAGTTTTAGTCGCAATCTAAACTTAGTGGTACATCGTCAAGATTGATTGGGGGGGGGGGGGGGTGTTAAACGTAGAATAGGTCATATCTGTACATAGTAAGATAATCTACTGATTTCCTAGTTTGTTACCATGGATCAAGGAGAATCTACTGATTTTCTAGTTTGTTACCTTGGATCAAGGAAAATCTACTGATTTCCTGGTTTGTTATCTTGGATCAAGGACCACCATGTGATCCTCATTGTACAAATCTATAAATACATAAGGACGTGACTCATATAGGTCATAGTGCTATTCAATCTAACAACTACCAGACGAATTACGAGTGTCGGAAGTTTGCTTACCGTTCTCGAACGATTCTCAAATTTTCACCTTCGATTGAGATTTTGGCCAAACTTCTTCACATATCGTGTGGAGAGTTGTTCCTAGGTGAATATATCAACATTTTAGGACTCAATAAACATAGGAAAATCTTAGATCTGAAAAAGTTCGTTCAAGGGTCTTACCTCACGAAACATTCTCAGACCATGATGCAAACGAACCTTTGCTTCTTAGACCTCTCTTTTCTCTAAAGGGTGGTCCCTCGTCGGCGGAAAATGGATTCTGATGGCGGTTTTTTGATAGAATCTTCGAAACTACTTCTATTTTTTCTCTCAACCTTTCCCTCTAACTCTCTTTTGTTTTTCAGGTAAACTGATTAAGGTCTTTGGCCCCCTATTATGCTTGAGGGGCAAAATGACTTGGCCAACTTTCTTTTCTTTTTTTTTCTTTTCTTTTTTTTTCTTTTTTGTTGAGGCGTTACATCCACCTGCCCACAAAGATTCATGGTTGTTGGACGTTTGTGGAGGTAGATCTCATTTCCTCAAGAACTTGTTTTTTAGATCTCCTTTTTCGATGGTGATACCTATGATTTGCAACTTGTATTCACTCTGGGGGGAGGTATAAAGGTCGGTGAGGGTTTTGCCGGTTTGATTAGAGTGTTTAGGGGTTGTAACATCCACGTTGTCTAGGAGCTTTCACTTGTTGACAAACTAAGCACTTGATCACAAACTCAACCACGTCCCTCTTCATGCTCTTCCACTAGAAATGTTGTTTTAAATCTTGGTACATCTTAATAACTCCTGGGTGCATGGAAAATGGCAAGTTGTGAGCTTCCGTCAGTATTTCTTTCCTTAGCTCCTCTATTTTTGGGACACATATGCGTCCCTAATACAATAGCCCTTCATCTAAGCACTTTGAGAATCCATCTACTGGACTCTCGTCTAGCTCGCTTAGGACTTTATGTAGGTTTGGATCTTCTTGTTGGGAGGTAATAATTCTCTACCTAAGCGTAGGTTGCACTATTAGTCAGGCCAGTTGTGCTATGACTCCCTCGGTCGCTAGAAGTATGTTGGCTTACTCGAATTCTCTTTGTACCCTTACTTTCCCCGTAATGAGAGCAAACGAGTAGACCGTCTTTCTACTCAAAGCATCTGCGACCACGTTTACTTTTCCAGGGTGGTACTAGATATCTACTTAACTTAATAGTCCTTCACCAATTCTAACCACCTTCTCTTCCTCATATTTAACTCTTTCTGGGTGAAGAAATATTTTAAACTCTTGTGGTCGGTAAAAATTTGAGTTTTCTCTCCATACAGGTAGTGTCGCCAAATTTTCAGTGCCAACACTACAGCGGCCAACTTTAGATTGCAACAACCTTGTTGTATTGCATTAATACACATCCTAGTCCTTTCTTGGAGGCGTCACTATAAATCACGTACCCTTTTGAGCTCTCGGGTACCGTGAGTACCGAGGTGATTACTAATCTCTCTTTCAGGTTTTGTAAGTTTGCCTCACAAGCATCATTCCCTATAAACGGTACCCCTTTTCTTGTTAACTATGTTAAAAGCGAGGCTACCCAAGCGAAGTCCTGCACGAACCTTGGATATTATCCTGCCAATCCTAGGAAACTTCTTACTTCTGTTATCGTAGTTGGGCGTTCCCACTTTCTGACCGCTTCTACCTTGGTGGGATCTATCGATATTCCGTCCTTTTGTCACCATGTGTCCTAGGATAGAGACTTGTCGTAACCAAAATTAGCACTTGTAGAACTTGTCGTACAACTTGTTCTCTCTCAGGGTTGTTCGAACTTTTCGGAGGTGTTCCTGGTGTTCTAGATGTGTCTTCGAGTACACTAGGATGTCGTCAATGAACAACATCACAAACGTGTCTAGAAAGTCCTTGAATACTTAGTTCATCAACTCCATAAACACAGCTGGGGCATTGGTAAGACCAAATAACATCACTACGAACTCTTAGTAACCATACCTTGTCCTAAACGTTATTTTTGGTACGTCTTTTTCATTGATCTTAATTTGGTGATAATCAGACCGAAGGTCTATCTTTGAAAATACAGTTGGCTCTCTGAGTTGATATAATAGGTCTTCTATTCTAGGTAGAAAGTATTTGTTTTTTGCGGTTCTCTTATTTAGATCTTTGTAATCGCCCCACAGACGCATGGATCCATCTTTCTTCTTAACAAACAACACTAGCGCACCCTAGGGGGATATGCTAGGTCAAATGAATCCTTTATCCAGTAGTTTTGTAACTGCACCTTGAGTTCTTCAACTCTGTTGACGCCATGTGATAGGGTGCTTTGGAAATGGCCCAGTTCCCGGCTCGAGTTCGATGACGAAGTCGACCACTCGGGAAAGGGGTATTCCTTGTAGATGTCCAAAAATACATCTAGGAACTCATTTACTATTGACACGTTATCTAGGGTCTTTTCTTTTCCTCTTACGTCTATAGCACATGCTAATATAGTCCATCCGCCTTGTTGGACTAACCTTTTTGCTTTCATCATTGAAGTAATCCCGATACTTGTGCCTTTAAAATTGAAGGTAGGCCCTGCTGGTGGTAAAAAATTTTCTTTCTTTTTACGATAGTCTATACTAGCACGATTTTCGGCTAGCCAATCCATGTCTAGTATGATGTTGAAGTCCGTCATGTTTACTACTATGTGGTCAACGCTTAAAGTTCGGCTCCCTATGATTACTTAACCATTCTTTTCTCTATTCCTAGCTACTAAGTCTACCCTCGCAGGGGTGCTTACAGACATTTCATGCAATAAGAGTTTTAATTCGAACCCTGCTTGTACAACAAAAGGCACATAAATAAAGGAATGCGTAGAACCAGAATCATATAAGGTAAAAATGAAATGACCTAAAACAAATAGTGTACCTGTCACCACGGCGTCGGACTTCCCAATATCCTTGCTTGTAGACGCATAAGCCCTAGCTTGAGCTGATGGTGGTTCTGGTTGTTTCATCTACTCTACATGTGTATTTACTACTTTGCACATGCCCCATACGTGCAAATATAGACTGACGAGGGGGTTTGCACACCTTCTGGGCTTCGTAATTGTTGGGTTAACGTCTCTAGTGTTATTGTCGGACAACCATAAGGACTAGCGACCATCGTAGCATCTTGTTAAACTGACGATCATATTCATTTTTAAAATTACACGTTCATACTAATCCTAAAGAAAAAATATCTCGATGCATGTGACATACCATTATGCATGAGATCCCAACTTTTTCACATTAGTTAAATCATGTAAGACAACCCCTTCCATTTTTCTTCATATCATATAATTTTATAGCAAAGTCTTTAAAACATGTCTGGGGATGTGTATCATGTCAAAACTTTTTACTGCTTATCATTCATGTAATACATCGTATTATATCATGTCATGCAACACATCATAACCTTCGACATATCGTATAGTTCCATATGTCATATCATTCAACATATCATATAGTTTAGCATATCATATCATAGACATATATCATATCGATATGACATGTCATATCATAAACATCTCACACATATCAAACATATGACACATGTAGAGTCACTGAGCATGTGTCATCTTACATAACACAAATTTCTAACACGCCTATTGTAAGACGACTTACTTGGATAACCTTGCTCGACGTTCTATCTAATACTCGAATACGCTTGATTTCATCCCTCAGAGTTTGTTTCAAGTATCGTAGAGATGTTTCACCCTAATAGAACATTCACCTTGTTTCATTAGAAAATTCTTGAGTCCTAACCTAATTTAACTTCAATTGAGAAATTGAACATTGTACTCACCTTAATTTCCCTTAAAATAAGATCAAATTAAGCTTCAAGAGGGTCAAAAACATTGAAATCGTTCTTAAAACGTCTAACCCAAATCAAATGACTTTTTTTTAGCTGTTAGAGACTAGCGAAATCGAGCCAAGTGAGCTAGTGGCTAGGGACAAGACACGTGTCGGTAGTGAGCCAATGCGTACAGGTTGTGATTCGGCTCGAAACGCAGACTTCAAGTTAGAAAAGTAGAGAGTAGGTTAAGTCATAGATTCAAACTTTGGTCCAAATATAACATATTTTAATTTGGATGTAACAACTTGCTACATATAATACATCCTATTAATTATTACATGTATGATATATATTTAGGTAAATAAGTTTAGAAAAGTACAGAGATTTAGATTGTACAACCTGTCAATCTTTAATGTATACGATTTTTTTTTTTTTTTTTTTTTTTTTTTGGCTATATATATATATATATATATATATATATATATATATATATATATATATATATATATATATATATATATATAAAAGAAACAAAAACAAAATGGATTTGTGAACAAAGAAAAAGTTACCGACTTAAAACTCCCACAAAAAAAAAAAAAAAAAAAAAATGAAGCCTCAAAACATATTCGTTCTCATCATATTTCTTGCTTTTAAATCAAACATGAGTATTAGCTCATGTTTTGCACAATCCGACTCAAAGATACAACGTCCATTCTCCCCATAGGAAGTTGCAATTTGGAATCATACGAAGGATTCAACTCTCTTGGCTCACTACAAGTCTAAAGACAACGATTTAGGCTAACATGAAATTGGCCTTGGAGAGAAATACTCTTGGACCGGCAAAGAAAATTTTTGGCAATCAACACGGTTTTGGTGCAATTTTAGCAACAAACACGAACATGCTTCTGGTGAAGTATTTTGGCCAGAAATGGAAAATTTGTTTAGTGATCAATGTTATAATAGTATTTGTACATGGGTAGCAGAAGACAATGGCATTTCCTTACGTCTTGGTTCTAAAGAATCATATCTATTAGAGTACCCTTGAAAATGATGTTGAGTTTTATTGGGTTGATTTAAACACAACTTCCAAGGATGTCAAGTTTCATTGGGTTGATTTCAACACAATTGTTGATCAAGACACAAGAAAACCCTTACTACTTTTCTATTTTGAGATTGGAGGTCAATTCTTATGTACTTGTTGAGCTAAAATATATTGATGATAATAAAAATAAAACATGATATAGTTATATATATAATTTTTTTTTTTTTTTTTTTTTTTTTTTTTTGGAAAGATACAAGTTGTAAGGACGGGCTGACTCGATGACTTCATAGAAGATGGAAAAAATTTTAACGAAATAAAACAAGAAAATTTAAAACATAATATACATTATATCAAAATAAAGTTCATACATAACTTTTTAAAACACAACCCAACCATTAAGACACAAAAAACTCGAATGGACACAAAATATTTTAAAATAAAAAGGTTTAGGACGACGGGTAAAACTTGTCTACGACACCTACACTAGAGTCTGTTCTCGACCTCAAAAAGCTCCTTGTTACCTGAAAAATATGAAAAATAAGGAATGAGTACAAAGACTTAATAAGTAGCCTACTTGTAGGCTCTTAATCGTGTCCTTGATATGCTAGAGTATCACCGTCTTTCTTTTCTTTTTCTGGTTCTTGTTGGAAGTACTTAGTTTAGTTCTTATCCTTTGACTCATGGGTTGATATCATGATCTATCCAGAGGACCCTGGTCCTCGGATCCTTAAACTTTAGTTCAAATCTAAGGGCCTTAGTACTATGGTTCTTAGTTCTTGGTTCTTGGTCTTGAAACTTAGATCTTGATCCATGTTGCAGCCATTGATCTCTGTCATGTTCTTGGTACTTTCTAGGTTCTTGTTCTGCTCTTGGTTCGTTCTCCAAAACAATCTACCTAAGATTTACGGTACTAGTCATGAACCTGACAACCTTTGTCCAAGATTTCATGCGTTCCAAGGGACAGAGTTTCATAATATTTGGTGGTTATCTAGTTCATGAACCGAAGGTAAATTACCTTAGGAGTATTATGGTCATTTTACATCATTTCTTGGTTTACCTACTTAACAACTATCATATGCATGTGCCACGATCTGTACTTGCAATCGTCATCAGCCGTTATAGAGGTGTCTTATCTTTACCTGAAATAAATGTAGCACACCACTTGAGTATTTTAAGAAATACTCAGTAAGTCACCCCATTATTGGACTCTGGTAATGCTAACACATGTAACCCATGATTAGATGTGTAGTACTTTCCTACACACGAGCCACACGTGCGAACGTGAGTCTCCAAGCAGTTCACACCCTTGGACCCATCATAGTCAGGTTAGTTGTCCGTAACCGATTATTTGGAGGTTAGCAGACCCCCTAGTATCATACGAGGCATGATCATGATGATGATTGTCATCATCGTAGTGTACGCGTCCATACTCATCATCATAAATGGGAAAGTAACCCGATGTATATGACTAGAATATGCATGAGATCCCTAGAGTTTTCATCTTTAAATTATTTTATGACACAACCCTATACATCATTCACACATTATCGTAGGTAACATGCATGCATTGGCCTTCATACGTTCATCGTCATTAACATCGATTGGGGTTGTGTCTTAGAAAAATCATCTTCATAATACATCGTGGCATCTAATAAATCTACATCAACTTAATATGGAATATCATCATATTAAGTCGTCTCATAATCAAGCAACTTATATCATCATGTTATGATGTATCATCATCATCATGTCATCTACCATGTCATCGTCATATCATCATCTCATATCATCATGTCATATCATCATCTCATATCATCATATACATCATCACATCATCATATAATAACATCACACCATCATAGAGCATCATTACATTATCATATAACAATAGCTGCTACCAGTGGCTTTGGGCGGTTACACACTAGTTCCCATAAACTAGGTGTCCTCTAACATAGCTTAAGTCAATCAACAACTAAATGCGAAAACATCTATCAATGAAACAATAAAATTCTCAATTTGCCCCATGACTAACTTCTCCACCCTGCTCCTCACCCCGTATCATAGCCTTGCCTGAAAATCATTTAAAAAAAAGGATGAGTATTAAAACACTCAATAACGAACTCCGCTATTGAGATCAGACACATAAACCATCACATGACAATCAAACAAAATTGAGGGATCTTAGTGGTTAATTACCCAAAACTCACAATGAGTAATTTTTACCACATGAAAATCAACATCTATCTTTACTCCTTAAAATGACTATCAATGGCTGGTTACCGAAAAACACATAGCGTGATACCCTCACCTTGTTAATCATTTTCTGCATTCACCTCGTAGAGTGACCATTAGTGTTTGGTTATCCGATACACACAGCATGTAACCTTACCACATGAAAATCAACATCCATTCTAACTCCTTAAAATGATTATCAATGGTTGGTTACCCAAAACACATAGCATGTAACCCTAACCTTGATAACCATTTTCTTAAATCACCTCGTAGAGTGACCATTAGTGGATGATTACCGAAAACATACAGTGTGTAACCCTAACCACAACCTCCTTAATCATCAAAGATAACATGGAGCACTTGGAGCATCGATTGCCCAAATATTTCTCTCCAGAATTACTCAGAGAATCAAGGAGGAGCGGTCTGGCTTGTTTGATCATTCGATTGTATCGAAAAACAAGCAAGAACACGAGTTAAGTCTACGGTTCTTTCGTTTCAGGATTCCACCCTAGATCTAATGTTTTTTTGTTTATTTGGTTCTTAATACTCAACTAAATTAACTTAGGTGCGGATTCTTGCAAATTTCGTGTTGCAACTTGAGAAAAAATCATATTAGAAGTCGAAATCGAGAAGCACTTACTTCGTAAGTAACTAGATTTTTCCAGAAATTTCAACTCTTTTAATAAGGACACGTGTCGGCCATGCAATGAAGAAATGTGCTCGATGCCAAATGCTAACACACGTCACTCGCTTGCTACCTAAACTATCATCCAAAAATTAACCTACGTGCCCTTGAAGTGACCCGACGACTCGCTATCCAACTCGACATCTACTACCAACCCCTACACGCCACGTGTCACACCCACAAAAATCAAAGGGTAAGTTTACGTCTACCAGTGCTCTAAGGGCATCTCTACTCACGTGCACCATGCACGTGAAGGGTGCGCGTGGGGGGTGTGTGGGAAACCATAATTTTTGGTGTTTGATTCCCGATTATTAGTTTTTTTGCCCCGATTTCAGTGCTAATCGTATTTTACTATAAATTAGGTGCCTACAGAAGGAATAAATTGAGCTCGGAAAAGTACACGACAAAACAGTAAGTAACCACACGAAATTAGAAAGTAATACTTGTACAGTGCGCTTGGTGATGCATGCATGCTAGAGAAACTTCCTTCTAAGTTGCTAGATCCAAAACACCTTGTACTTAGGAAGTTAGTCTACATGTGCTGGACCTACAACGGGATGGAATTTCAAATTTGGATTTCTATATGCTTATCTAAAATGTTATACTACTTCTTATATTTAATCATGCTATGTTGGTGGACGGGGTATTTGTCTACTTGCGCTTTGGATGCTTGATGGATGTTATTACCCCCTTGAGCTTATGTGACAACATGCATAGTTAAATGTAAATAAACCCTTCATAAACTCTTGCTAATTGGTTGTGTGAACTTATTATGTGAATGATAAGTAGTAGCGTTTGAATTAAGTCTTGGGTGTATTTTCATAGTGACTGGGTTAGGTTTAGATAGGGGACCTTCAAAATGTTGCGTTCAATGGCAACATGAGGAACGACTGGAGTGTGAGACCCTTTAACCCTAGACAACTACAAACTCGAGAAGTCGTGTTTGATTGAATTTGGAAGCCAAAGCCCATAACAAAACTTTTAGGTGCATCAAAATTTGAGAACCACCTCATAAAATTTACTACAGAATTTGGGTGCATCCAAATTTTAGGTATCAACCGTCTAATAAGTTTTTACTTTCAACTCGAATATGAAGTCAATTTTTTGGTAATTTTTAAAAATCAAAATTTTTTCGAGTGAAGGCAAGTGTCTACTAGAAAAGTGATGACATTAGTTATGATGGTCGAGTCAATTCATTCCAGTCCGCTTCCACTCATTTTAGTCAAGTATGTTACTTTGTTTAGCTTTTCATTTTGACTTTGTAATCTAAGATTTTTTTGTTTGATTTAAAATTAGTGTCATAGATCTCAACAAAATAATTTCACCATTTTTGTAAAGATTTTAAAATCCAACTATTTTTACTCGAACTTGTTTAAAAGTCTTGTCATAAAATTTTCTAGGATATGTGTAACAATAACACGTTAAAAGTATGGTCGTTACTCACCTTAAATATTTTCTTGATTTGCAAACAAAGGATATGTACTCAATAGAACCGTGATAATGTTACCAAAGTGTTTATCATGCAAACATTTGTATCATGTATCATGACAAAAATTTTGAGGTTTTGAATCTTGGACAGTGACTAAAAAGACGAAAACAAACATAAAAGTAAAATAAAATAAAAAAATGAAAATTGATAAACTTTAAATCGAAATAAAGTCAACAACACAAATATTATATGCAAAATTAAAGCCAAGATTGTGTTGTTAAAAATATTACAAAGGGGGAAACGAGTTAGGGATATTATTATAAATCAAAATACAAAAGACTAAAAAATGTAAAAATAGATTGACGCTTCATAATGACACATTCTATGACTGTAGAGTTCTCGGATGCTTCTCAATCTTGACCAACATGTGAATTCTTGAAAAGAAAGGAAAAGAAGTCCGTATAAAAATATACTCAATAAGCAACCTACTTATATCCGTTGCATCCTTAACCTAGTAGATATCCACAAACTTTTCTCTAGGCTTTAGGAAGTTTAAGCCTTTTCTCTGGTGCTATTTGAGCATTTTGGTACTTTAGCTGCTCTTGGATCCATTATGGGTACGGAGGGGGTGGTTCACCAATTTCTCACGTCCCATATCTTTTAGGAGACAAATTTTATTTCTAGGGTGAACTACTTTCCTGTTCTTAGACTTAGCTAGCTTGCTCTGCCTAAGCACCATGTAACTGATATTTTGGGTTGAGGTGTCACATCGTAAAACTCTCTCTAGTTTGGATAGCATGGTAAGTGCTAGCCTGCCCTCATCATCCATGAGAGGTTATCTGGCGAACCCTACCCACAGGACAATCTAGTTGCCCAAAGTTTGGGGAGTGGTCCCTTATAATCCTATGTTTCCTCTCTAGACGGACCTATTGTGCAAGATAATCCAAATAAACTATAGTTCATACAACTCTAGTTGGCCTAGGTTTGGCTCGATGGTACTCGTACTAGAGTGAAAAAGGAAGTTGAAGCTATGTTGACACCGTACTTGTAACACCCGCTCATCGTCAACGCGATTAACAGGAGTTACCATCGACAATAATAACAGACTCTGATATCCAATCATAAAACTAAAAATATTTCTAAAAACATCCAGTAAAATATTTAAAAAAAAAAAACAGTACTTTTAAAAACTTAAAACGACCAAAGTAAATTCTTGACAACGAAAACATAATTACATAAACAGACCCAGACATGGATTCTCAGTAGTCTCTAGCCCGCTGGTCTCGTCCTCGGTTGGCCTGCATCATCTAAATCTGGAAAGAAAAGTTATAATAATTTTGATGAGTAATTAGATTACTCAGTAAGTAGCTAGCTTATCATTCACGAGTTCATAACTAATCTTTCCAGGTGTTTTTAAGTTTTATTCATCACTGACTCCTAGTTCTCTTACTAGGGTCATCTGTTCGTTAATGAGGTATCTCAGCTACCTCCAGCTAGGTTACTGACTCTACTTCGATATGCTTATCTAGAATTTTCGGACTCGTATGTAAGACTCGCTCTCGGTCAAATACAGCCCGTCTACTAATTGCTCTGGCGGCCTGTTTATCTCATATACCAACGGTCAGGAGTACTCATGTTCCCTGACTTAGCACACAGCGCGTTGGCCAGGAACTCCGCGGGAATTAGTAGACTATCATACTCATATAAATAAGCCATAGCTCAACAACCAATAAGCATATCTAGAGTCATAACCTTTCCATTAACATGCATAACATACTCACAGTTACTGCATGCTTTCATACATGTATCATGTTCAACACATAGAACATTCTGACAATCATTTATATCATGCTTACATTACAGGCAAGCAGTCACAATATACAATAAACACTCAATACCATCAAAGCTCATTATAACATACTAAGCTCTTAATCAGGTAAACAACATACTCACATGTTGTAAAACAAGTTAAGAACTAGTTCATAGATCGATACGCTACTTACTTGGTTTCGAACTCCTTTTCCCCCTTGAATGTACGTTTAATAGTATTTCAACACAACTCCTTCCTATTAGACCTATATTTTATTAATTTCAACATAAGTATAGACCAATTTTGATAGGACAGGTCAAAAGGAGTCGAACGGGACAAACCGGGAGCCAAAATACCTGCTCACGCGCCCTCACGCGCCAACACAAGGTCGGGGTTCGTTTCTCACGCGCCTGATCCGCGCACAATCGCACTTCCACTCACGGCCTCCCACGCGCCTCGCGTGTCCTTCACGCGCTCGTCTTCAACCTCTCCTCCCTGCAATTTTTCCCAATCTTTTTCTTTAATACCCGTTGTGTCCCGAAGCAAAATTTTATCTCTACCGCTCGAATTTCGTTCTGATTTCTTCTACAACTTTATAAATCTTCTAACTACGGTTCTAACAAGCCTTATTTTATAACTTATTATGCAGTATGAATCAAGATATCGAGATTTAAAGGTTCGGTGATATGGGTTTTTCGTTACCTTCGAATCACCGTCCGATTCAGCTCGTGGCCGTATCCCCTTCCTCAAATGATTCCTCAGCAACAACCCCTCTTCCTTTACCCTCGATTGATGTCTAATTTTAAGCAACCAAAACTCGAATTCTCAAAAATTTCCTGCTCTGTTTTCTGGGTTTTTCGCTAATCACTCTTCTTCGTTTTTCTTCCTTTTTAAAACCTAATCAACGCCCTAATACGCTTCCACATCCTCTAACAATCCACTCATCCATCCCACGCCTCCAGCCTACGCGTCCGCCGCCCCTCATCCCCCTTTACAGCAGTTGCTTGACGCAGCTGCTTCGTTTCGATTTTTTTTTTTTAATTATTATTATTATTATTATTATCATCATCATCATCATCATCAAACACACAACAAATAAATACATATTATCATTATTTTAGGTTGTTACAGTATCAACGGCTAACGACCTAGATGCTACATTTTCTTTCTTTGACCATGGTAGCTTAATTTGCGTATGCAGTGAGTTTTTGATGACCTTGGTTGAGGCACGACCTCATAAAATTAGGATGAGACAATACGGTAATTTCTAGTTTGAAGATCCTCAAAGGGAGCTTGGTTGTTCATTCCTTAGGACCATAGAATCATCTATGTTTGGGAGATGCAATCTTTGTGCACTGGCAAGGTACTAGGAACGGGTTAACAACATAGTGGCCATATTTAAGAGACCACTCACCATTCAACAAAGCAGAAGCTCAAACTACCCTAACTAGCATATGCCTAGCTCAGTAGTACTAAAATCGGAGTGGAAAGGGTTCCGCGGGTCTGAATATAATGTAGCGTTAGCGTTCATGCTACTCCTAGCTTAGATAGCTACCTTGGTCATTCTTGGGTGTCGTGAAAATCTACTATGTTACTAAAGGCTTCTAATCCAATCTTTCAGTAAACATAGGTCTAGATTTTTTATCACCGCTCAAGTCAACCCAATCTTGAAAATAGAATAGAACGTCACCCAAGGCCAACCAAGTGTACAATTTAAATCTCCTCAATTTTTTAACCTTATTTATCTAAACATATACCATACATGTAATAATTAATAAGGTCTATTATATAAAAGAAGTTGTTGCACGAAGTTAAAATATTTTATATTTAGATGAGAGTTTGAATCGAACTAAACCTAACCTATAGTGATCGTGTTGTTGATAATGACTAATGCAAAAGTAAACAATACAAACAAATAATAATTCATTCTTTAATCAACCTCTTTGGTGGGTGACATAATCTAAAATCTAAACACTCTTTTACTTTTGTAAGATGAAAGACTTTGATCTAGTTTATGTTGAGGACATAATTCAAATTATGCAATAACTTCTTAAGTACTATGATCTAAATCAAAATATTGAAATTTTTATAAGATTTTCAACCTTCGAACATATATTAGTATATGAGATCAAACAAGAGAGTTGTTTTTAATCATATTATATTACAAATAAAAGAAAACAAACCTATCACGATAATTATATTATCCGTCCCCATCCCCGCCCTATTCTATGATCTTCTCTATCCTCGCCTTCCTTAAAAGAGAGACTTTTGAAGTTTCATTGTCAAATCTCATGATCCAAAGATGAAGAAAACTTTCTATATCCCATTCCAAGCTCTAATGGATTTTTGAAGTTGCAATGTGTTAAATGTGTTGATTTTATTTGTTTGATTTGTGTAGTAACAAATCTTGGATTAGTTTTTGTGTTAATTAATTAATTTATCTCTCATTTCGGTTATTTTGTGTGTTAATTAGAAAAACATTCAAGAATTCATTCACTCGTACCACATTCAAGGTGTTCTCTTACTCTTTGGTATCTACACCACTGGCAAATAATGGCCCAACCTCCTTGTTGGATCAATTTCATGACTTTATTAATTGGGACCACCTTAGGAGAAATTTGGGACCACCTTAGGAGAAATTTCAGTGCAGGTGCTCTTGAATTTAAAGTTAGATTCAGATGGTGGTGAGAATACCACTTTCGTTTTATGACAATCTATGGTAGGGTGGTTCTCAACCAACTAATTCATTCCTAGTATTATGTCAAAATTTGTCATGCTAACAACTATCGGTCTACATTTAAGGTCGATCCTGCAACTATTACTTGTCAACGTTTTACTCTACAATTATCAACTAGGTCTTCCTCCACTTGGGTACTGATAGTCAATACATGCAATAAGGGTTCTAATCCTGCTGCTTGACTAACTTACCGTACAAATATAAACGAATGTATAGAGCCTGAATCAAATAAAGTGAAAGTATAGTGTCCTAGGATAGATAAAGTATCTATCACTACTGTGTCAGATTTCTTGATTTCTCTACTGGTCGAAGCAGATGCTCTTGCCTGAGAGCAAGTTTGCATGAGTTTCTCTATACCACCTAAGTCCCTTGGCGGGTTAACCGAGTTTTCCATTCTCCTTCTAATGAAATTCTTAGCAAGATTTCCTTCTCGACCACACCGAGAACAAGTTTTGGATTTGACCATACACCTACCTCAATACTGCTGTCCACATGCATGGCATTGTGGTTTCTCATTTCCTCTTGCCCTCTCTTGGTCCGTGAAATATCTATTGTTTGTTGTTGTCTACATGCCAGTGGTAGACCATTTAGCTCCCTCAATAAATACCATCGTTTTTGTCCTATAGTAACTGCTAACTCTCAACGTTCCTCAACTCGAGGCTCCTTCATAGCCTTAGCTACCCTTAGGGCGACAACATAAGTGGTTGGATCTATGACCTCCATAGTACGACCCATCTTTGCGTCCAAGCCCAGGATGGACCTCTCAGCTATCTTCAATTTTGTGTCCACCAGCTTTAGTGTGAATTGTTTCAACCTCATAAATACTCTTGCATAGTTGTCAATGGGGCGTCAACCCTGTGTTAGCTTGGTGAACTCCTATTGCTTCGATGTTGGGCTGCCTTTGGGTAATACTCCGTCAAATATACCTCTTTAAATCGAGACCATGGTATCAACTTCCATTTGGGCTAAGAATCTCTCAGCTATCTATCCACAATAGCTTTGAGTCATTTTTCAACATTAACGACATGCATACACCTTTTGATCATCCAAATATTCCATTAACAAGAAGATTGTCTCCATTGGTGTTAACCACAATTGTGCTTTTGTTTGGTCTCCTGAGGTCCCACTAAAGGTACATGGATCATACGGCTTAAAATTCCATAAGTACCTCGCTTCTCGCGTGGACTGCAACGGTTGGCTTGTTGCGTGGCCACCACCATTTTCATCATGGCTTAAATGATATCTACATTAGGTTAGTCGTGGGGTCTATTCTAGCCTTCAGTGTTGTTGAGGGTGGTGTAGCTGCACCAATTGAATTACATATCCTTCACAAGCTAGGTTCTCTCTACCCCTACCCGTCCTTTAACAGGAGGTTGTCCCCTTCCTCCACGTCCTCTTTCGCAGCCTCTGGGTGTCATGATTCTAAAACTACCATATATTTATTCTAAGACTATTGCTTTTTGGTTTAAATCATATTGCACATAATATCATGACAAATATAGAACTCAGCCAATAGTGGTATAATCAATGGTGATACATTCAATCAGGAATTTCATTCGACAATGACCAAGCAGCAACAATATATTTAATCGGTGACATTTACCTTAATTTTTTTGTTGTCTTATGCATAAATATGTGACGGTGACAGAGTATCAGCGGTGGGATCATGGAACTTGTTAAGACTACCTCATATGATAGGCTATAGAATCTATAACCTAGAGCTTTGATACCAACTATAACGGCTCGAATTTCCTACTGAAATAGAGTCGCTACCATATGCATGACACAAACTTTCTATTTGGAAGCATTCATTTAAAATTATTTATAAAATGATGTCATCGACTTATACGTTTTGTTAAAAGATTTAAAACAAAATAATGAAATAACCCATGTGAAATGTAAATAAATGAAAAAGAAGATTGAAAACATGAAAAAGAAGATCGAAAACGACGTCTAACTTAAGATCAACAAAAATAAAACACAACTATCCAAACACAAGTTTGATGGTCTTCAACACGACGTCGCCGTCTACCATACCGAGTGGCTTGCCTTTACCTGAAATGTAAGAATAACACAAACGCTTTAGTATTTTAAGAAATAGTCAATAAGTAACCCCACTGTTGGAGTCAGGGAATGGAAACACATGCAACATGAATGAGACTTATCATTTAAAACCGTATTCTCTTAAGCGACTTTCCTGTTCGAGGAAATTAGATGTGTAGTACTTCTCTACACCTCCTGTGCTGCCGATCGGGCTAGCAACTATAGTGATGCTGCCATAAACATAGAGGGAATAGTGAACATCGTAGCACCATAATGAACATGATTATCATTTTCATCTCATAGTGGACTCGTTCATACTCATATTGAAGGGTAAGTATCCCGATGCATGTGAACATACAATTATGCATGAGGTTCTTATAATTTTTCATTTTAAATAAATCTTGCAAGTCAATCCCCATTTATTCCTCAAATATTATACTTGGCAATATGCGTGCACAAACTCGTATAAAATCATGTCTAAATGACCCTAGTTTTCTACTAACTTAAAGTCGCTAACACATGCATAACGTAGCATCTTGGATAGAAATATTCATTTAAAATGTCTTCATAAAACAATGTCATCGACTTGATTAAGAAAAAAGTCTTAAATAATAAAAAGAAAAAATTAAAATATT
The DNA here is from genome assembly GCA_018691285.1 of Cucurbita argyrosperma subsp. sororia. Classification (NCBI taxonomy): domain Eukaryota; kingdom Viridiplantae; phylum Streptophyta; class Magnoliopsida; order Cucurbitales; family Cucurbitaceae; genus Cucurbita; species Cucurbita argyrosperma. The sequence goes on from CM031898.1 coordinate 7,104,940, forward strand.
CATAGGTAGGAATAAATCAGCAATGCCTTATACTAACTTAAAATCTACGAAATTAAATGTGACCACCCTATGCATGTGCCATGGTCTTTGAACTGTGATGCTGCTGTCAAACGTGCATAGGTGTCTTCCCATTACCTGAAATATAGAAGTAGACGTGACTTAAGTATTTTAAGAAATACTCAGCAAGTCACCCAAGGAATGCAAAGACATGCAACATGAATTGGACCTATCATTTTAAAATCGTATTCTCTTAGGCGACTATCTTAACTGGGTCATCGAACCTATCATTTTAAATCTTTATTCCCATAGGCGACTATCCTAATTGGGCCATAGGATGCATATTTACTACTCTGCACATGCCCCATACGTGCAAATATGGACCCACGAGGGGGTTTGCACACCTTCTGGGCCTCGTACTTGTTGGGTTAGCATCTCTAGTGCTATTGTCGGACAACCAAAAGGAGTGGCGACCATCATAGCATCTTGTTAAACTGACGATCATTTTCCTTTTTAAAATTACACGTTCATACTAATCCTAAAGAAAAAATATCTCGATGCATGTGACATACCATTATGCATGAGATCCCAACTTTTTCACATTAGTTAAATCATGTAAGACAACCCCTTCCATTTTCCTTCATATCATATAATTTTATAGCAAAGTCTTTAAAACATGTTTGGGGATGTGTATCATGTCAAAACTTTTTACTGCTTATCATTCATGTAATACATCGTATTATATCATGTCATGCAACACATCATAACCTTCGACATATCGTATAGTTCCATATGTCATATCATTCAACATATCATATAGTTTAGCATATCATATCATAGACATATATCATATCGATATGACATGTCATATCATAAACATCTCACACATATCAAACATATGACACGTGTAGAGTCACTGAGCATGTGTCATCTTACATAACACAAATTTTTAACATGCCTATTGTAAGACGACTTACTTGGATGACCTTGCTCGACGTTCTATCTAATACTCGAATACGCTTGATTTCATCCCTCAGAGTTTGTTTCAAGTATCGTAGAGATGTTTCACCCTAATAGAACATTCACCTTGTTTCATTAGAAAATTCTAGTTTCCTAACCTAATTTAACTTCAATTGAGAAATTGAACATTGTACTCACCTTAATTTCCCTTAAATAAGATCAAATTCAGCTTCAAGAGGGTCAAAAACATTGAAATCGTTCTAAAACGTCTAACCCAAATCAAATGACTTTTTTTTAGCTATTAGAGACTAGCGAAATCGAGCCGAGTGAGCTAGTGGCTGGGGACAAGACACATGTCGGTAGTGAGACAGTGCATGTAGGTTGCGATTCAGGTCGAAGCGCAGACTTCAGGTTAGAAAAGTAGAGAGTAGGTTAGAAAAGTAGACTTGGTAGGTTTTGTTGGATTCAAACTCTGGTCCAAATATAATCTATTTTAACTTGGATGTAACAACTTGCTATATATAATACACCCTATTAATTATTACATGTATGATAATATTTAGATAAATAAAGTTTAGAAAAGTAGAGAGATTTAGATTGCACAGCCTATCAAAATTTATTGTATACGAATTTGATTTGGCTATATATATATATAAAAGAAACAAAACGAAATGGATGTGTAAACAAAGAAAACGTTACCAACTTAAACACCCATTAAAAAATGAAGCCTCAAAACATATTCGGTCTCATCATATTGCTTGTTTTTAAATCAAACATGATTATTAGTTTATGTTTTGCACAATCTGACTCAAAGATACAACGTCCATTCTCCCCATGGGAAGTTGCAATTTGGAATCATATGAAGGATTCAACTCTCTTGGTTCACTGCAAGTCTAAAGACAACGATTTAGGCGAACATGAAATCAACCTTGGAGAGAAATACTCTTGGGCCTTCAAAGAAAATTTTTGGCAATCAACACGGTTTTGGTGCAATTTTAGCAGCAAACACGGACATGCTTCTGGTGAAGTATTTTGGCAGAAATGGAAAATTGGTTTAGTGATCAATGTTATAATAGTATTTGTACATGGGCAGCAGAAGACAATGGCATTTCCTTACGTCTTGGTTCTAAAGAATCATATCTATTAGAGTACCCTTGGAAATGATGTTGACTTTCATTGAGTTGATTTAAACACAACTTCCAAGGATGTTAAGTTTCATTGGGTTTATTTCAACACAATTGTTGATCTAAACACAAGAAAACTCTTATTACTTTTCTATTTTGAGATTGGAGGTCAATTCTTTTGTACTTGTTGAGCTAAAATGTATATTGATGATAATAAAAATAAAACATGATATAGTTATATATATATATATATATATATATATATATATATATTGGAAAGATAAAAGTTGTAAGGACCAGGCTGACTCCATGACTTCATAAAATACGGAAAAAAATTTTAGCGAAATAAAACAAGAAAATTTAAAACATAATATACATTATATCAAAATAAAGTTCATACATAAGTTTTTAAAGCACAACCCAACCATTAAGAGGCAAAATACGGAATGGACACAAAATATTTTAAAATAAAAAGGTTGAGGACAACGGGTGAAACTTGTCTACGACACCTACTCCAGAGTACGTTCTCGACCTCTAAAAGGTCCTTATTACCTTAAAAATATGAAAAATAAGGAATGAGGATAAAGACTCAGTAAGTAGTCTACTTGTCGGCTCTTTATCGTGTCTTTGATATGCTAGAGTATCACACTCTTTCTTTTCTTTTTCTTGTTCTTGTTGGAAGTATGTAGGCTCTTTAGTTCTTATCCTTGACTTGTGGGTTTATATCATGATCTATCTAGAGGACCTTGGTCCTTGATCTTGATCCATGTTCTAGCCATTGATCTTTGTCTTGTTCTTGGTACTTTCTAGGTTCTTGTTCTGCTCTTGGTTTTTTCTCCAAGACACCCCCTAAATAAAATTTATAGTACTAGTCATGCACATGCACCTGACAACCTTTGTCCAAGGTTTCCTGTGTTGCAAGGGACAGAGTTTCATAATATTTTGAGGTTATCTAGTTCATGAACCGAAGGTAAATTACCTTAAGGGTATTATGGTCATTTTACATCATTTCTTGGTTTACCTTCTTAACCTTATCTAGTGACCTCTATCCTATGCATCTGCACGGTCTGTACTTTCAATGTCATCATTAACCCTATAGAGGTGTCTTACCTTTACCTGAAATAAATGTAGCACACCACTTTAGTATTTTAAGAAATACTCAGTAAGTGACCCCCTATTGGACTGGTAATGCTAACACATGTAACCCATGATTAGATGTGTAGTACTTTCCTACACACGACCCACACGTGCGAACGTGAGTCTCCAAGCAGTTCACACCCCTGGACCCATCAGTCAGGCTAGTTGTCCGTATTCGATTATTCAGAGGTTAGCAAACCCCCGAGTATCATACAAGGCATGATCATGATGATGATCATCATCATTGTAGTGTACGCGTCCATATTCATCATCATAAATGGGAAAGTAACCCAATGTATATGACTAGAATATGCATGAGATCTTTATAGTTTTCATCTTTAAATTATCTTATGACACAACCCTATACATCATTCATACATTACCGTAGGTAACATGCATGCATTGGCCTTCATACGTTCATCATCATTAACATCGATTGGGGTTATGTCTTAGAAAAATCGTCTTCATAATACATCATGGCATCTAACACATCTATATCAACTTAATATGGAATATCATCCTATTTAGTCATCTCATAATCAAGCAAACTTATATCATCATGTTATGATGTATCATCATCATCATGTCATCATACCATGTCATCGTCATGTCATCATCTCATATCATCATATACATCATCACATCATCATATAATAACATCACATACCATCATAGAACAATATCAGCTAGCATTGGGCTTGGGCTATTACACTCTAGTTCCCATAAACTAGGTGTCCTCTAACACAAATTAAGTCAATGAACAGGTAAATGCGGAAACATCTATCAATGAAACCATAAAATTCTCAATTTGCCCCATGACTAACTTCTCCACCCTGCTCTTCACTCCTGTGCCACACCTTGCCTGAAAATCATTTTTAAAAAAAGGATAGTATTAAAATAGTCAATAACGAACTCCCCTATTGAGATCAGACACATAAACCATCACATTACAATCAAACAAAATTGAGGGATCTTACTGGTTAATTACCCAAAACTCACAATGCGTAATTTTTACTCTCATGAAAATCAACATCTACCCTTACCCCTTAAAATGACTATCAATGGCTGGTTACCCGAAACACATAGTGTAACCCTCACCTTGTTAATCATTTTCTGCATTCACCTCATAGAATAACCATTAGTGCCTAGTTACCCGATACACAGCGTGTAACCTTACCACATGAAAATCAACATCCATTCTAACTCCTTAAAATGATTATCAATCGTTGGTTACCCGAAACACATTGCATGTAACCCTAACCTTGATAACCATTTTCTTAAATCACCTCATAGAGTGACCATTAATGGATGATTACCGAAAACACACAGTGTGTAACCCTAACCACAAACTCCTTAATCATCAAAGGTAACATGCATGCATTATGTCTTTTATTTTCATGAGAAACCATTCACTATGTCACACAACTCACATCAGATATATTCTCAATCATCAAGCAGAATAATGCATGCAATAGGTCTCAAAACATTTATTTTTATAGTCAACATACTTCGCATCACGTAACACTCAGCCATAGAATAACAAACATATTCAACCCTTTTAGAAAAAGGAAACAGTTAAGTTTCAATAGGAACACCTCTTACTTGGAGAGCTTCTTTTCTAATCATCCCTATAGATATTGGTCATACGACTTAGTTCGAGCCTACATTGAAACACCCAAGTTTAACCAACCCAACTTGACGTGATAGAACGACTCCTACAAATCATAGGGTTTTATTGCTTACCTTCTTCCTATGTAGAGGTTCGGTCAAATCCAAACTATTCAGAAAAAAAAACACATGTAACTTCGTTGGTTGGCACCTTGCACCTTGGTTACGCTTACTCCTCCAAATAGTGGTTTTGGCGATGATGACAGTGTTTAATTCGTGATGGTGATCACAATTCGACGCGCGACGGCGACTGGTGGTGGTCGTCCGACGTGCGGTGGTGGCGTGGGACGGCGTGGGCGATGGTGGCGCACAACAGCGCGAGCCATGGACGGCAACGATGATTTAAAGAAGAAGAAGATAATGATAAAGAGAAAAAACAAGGCAGCGACTAGGTTTGTGAGTGGTGGCTTTATGTAGTAAAACCCTATTGTTTATTTTTTTAATGTATTGGGCTTGGGCCTAGGATTTAAGTAGCTAACCCCTAGGGTTTATTTTTTTATTTATTGGGCTTGGGCCCAGGGTTTATGTTGCTAAACCCTAGGGTTTATTTTAATGTATTAGGCCTTCGGCCCATAATTTGGGTTTTACGCATCCAAACCCAAACAAAAACATATTCAGTTTTCAATAAAGTTATTATTGATGTTTATTCAGTAAAAATTGTTATTGAATAAAGTGAATGTTACGATCATTAATCTAAATCCAATAAACTAAGAACACTCTGCTATAGTATGATTACTTGAACTATATGTAGAGACTTAAGAGTGGATCAAATTCAAGTATATAGTCAAAATGATATATAGTACAGGGATAAGGCTGAGTACCTTATTTTGGGGACACTATGGATGCGACCAACTTTTCTATATGATATAAACAATGTGATCACTAAATTGTACATGTGAAGACATGTGAGTGGGGGCGTCCTATGCAATGAGTATTGCATATGATCGGACCATTAAGAAAACCGCTCTCACTTTATAATGTCGTTTACCGTTGACATTGATTTTTTCATTCGATGACCTAGGTAACTCGATCTTAATCCTTAGCTAACTATGAACTCCTGTTTATTCGGAATTATCCTTAGATTTGAATGGGTGAGAGTGGCCCAATTTCGCCAACTCAATAAGCCTCCCATTTCAAGTGTAAGACTGGGTGAATAGCTGGGGACATAGGGTGTAAGATGAAATTCAATCCTACCCGCTTTTAGGGATAGTAATGAGGTTGTTCTCTTAAGTACTGACTCCAAGTCTTGAACAAGGGGCCCCACCCTCTCATTGGCCCGAGAGAGATTCGGTTTGGTGGTTGGACTACAAACCAATTGTTCATTAGAGGATCAGTGGGACTTAAGGAACAAGAAGTAACTTTATGGGTAAAACAGTAAATTGACCTAGCTCTAATTACGAACAACCTGTGAAGGATCGACTTACTAATCATGGTTATATCAAATGGACAGAAATATATCTATAGTGGGGAGAGTGCAACTACTAGGCTATAGTGGAGTGTCCTAGTAGTTGAATGTTTGTTAACAAGGTTAATGAGTTTAGCCGGTTAATCTCAGATCGTTGGACTCCTTGACCTGTAGGTCCATTAGGTCCCTCTACTAGCTCATATCGGATTAAACCTTAGAATAGTGTGACGAGTGAGTTCGAAGTATTCGAATTCAAATTAGGGAATACACGCTAAATATATAAAATATATTTAACCGCATTTTGTTTTAATTATCAATTAAACAAAGAGAGAGAATTGGAGATATTTAAATAAGATTTAAATATTTTAATTATGAATAGGGATTCAAAATCAATATATCCGTAATTGATTGGGATTGACATTTTATTTAATGTTAAATATTAATTAAATTGTTTAATTAATCATTTAATATTATTTGATTTGAAATTAATTATTTAAATTAATGGTTGAATTAAAATAAAGAAAGTCAAAGGTTGACTTCATCTTATGTAAAAATCTATGTTTGAATTAGTGGAATATGGAGTGTCAATATGGTTTAACCAAACTTGCATGTTTGCCCCATAATCCCACAAATTTGAGTGTCAAAATTTGGTTTAACCAAACATGCATGTTTGCAAATAAACCCCACAAATTTGAGTGAATTTTGAGTGTCAAAATTTTGTTAACTTAAACTTGCATGCTTACCACATAATCCCACAAATTTAAGTGGAATTTTGAGTGTCAAAATTTGGTAATCTCAAATTTGCATAAACATGCAAATATGACTCTATAAATAGAGTGATCAAGGTACATGGAAAGTTGGCTTGAAAAACTTTGAGAAAATCTCTCGAAACTCTCTTTACGTATACTAAATTCCTATCAAGTTTAGTAACTCACTGGATTCCACAATCTCGTTCTAATGCCAGAAAATAGTAGGGAAGATACAAGTGGTGGTTTGAAACCGGTTCGTGTGGGAACAGGAATTTGAACTATAAAAGGTTAGTATTCAAACTCATTGAGTTTTAATGCTTTTGAACATGCTAGCTAATTTACTATAATTAATGTACTTAGAGTGTCTTAGATCCAAATTGCTTCCGCACGTATTATAGTAACACCATCCATCAGTATCAGAGCAAGGTTTTAAGCACTTTATTTGCATTAATTTGAACATGGTGGGTAACTATTTCATGAATGAAAATTGTGGTTGCTAAAGTGGATGTTTATGGTTTTTGGTATTTTTATGCTTCTATTTGATACAATTATTGTAATCGGCCTAATGTGTATGGACTTTAATGAGTGAAGAAAGGTTTGTAATTTTTATGGAGTCATTAGAGTCCATTTTAGGTTGTAATTGATCGAAAATGGAAAAAATAGCAAGTTGAACCAAAGAAGAAGATGGAAGAGGTGGTTTGGTTGTTTTTTCTGCCAGTTGGGGTCCGATTCAACGCTTTTAAGGGTTGGTTTGGTAAGTTCGTGATCCTCTAGAGCGGTTCAAGTTATTTTTTATTATTAATGTAATAATTTAGTTAATTGCTTGCTTTAAAATGTCAATTAATTAATTATGCATTATGAATGTATGTTTTAATTACATAGAAAATGTATATGCATAAAGTATGTCATATAGATTTAAAATCCCACCATAGGCTAAGCATGTTTCATGCATTACAAGTATGTTATAAGTGTTATAATGTATAGTACGGATGTTATAAGTGTTATAATGTATAGTATGCATGTTTAGGGTTATGAGAGATAGATATAAATTGTTATATTATTGTATGGAATGGATGATTATATAATAGTTATATAAAGCATGTTAGATGCATGTTATAGGTTATTTTCAACGTCATAAAATGAGATAGACGTTAAAATCTATAACAAAGATAAATGCATGCTCGCTTAGGGTTAACAACCAAGCGCGATCAATTTTAATAGTTAAAATAGGTCGATATCTTGTAAAACCGCAGTTACAAGAAAGCTCACCTGGCATGATCTTGTCTAAGGCTAGACTTACTTAAGTTGACGGTTTACGGAACACCTGCTACCTGGAGATCGGGTCAATACTTGAGCTTAGTTAGCCCAGTTTTATGAGCCGCGTGAATGATGTAAGGATTTTTTTTTTGTTTTAAGAAAGGAGAAATAGAACTCTGTTAGACATGGTTCAGTCTATGATAAGTTTGGCTCAATTACCTGATTCGTTTTGGGGATATGCAGTGGAGACTGTTGCATACATTTTGAACATGGTTCCTTCTAAGAATGTTTCAAAAACACCTTATGAGTTATGGAGAGGGCGTAAAGGTAGTTTATGTCACTTCAGGATTTGGGGATGCCAGCACATGTGTTTGTGCAAAATCCCAAGAAATTAGAACGTCGTTCAAAATTATGCCTATTCGTAGATACCCCAAAGAGACGAAAGGTGGTCTGTTTTATGACCCTCAAGAAAATAGAGTGTTTGTATAAAAAAACGCTACATTCTTAGAGGAAGACCACGTAAGAAATCATCAACCTCACAACAAAGTCATATAGAGTGAGATTTCTAAAGAAGCTACTGATAAAAGAACAAGAGTTGTTGATTAGGTTGGTCCTTTAACAAGAGTTATTGATGGAGCTCACACTTCTGGTCAATCACATCCTTCTCAAGAGTTGAGAATACCTCGATGTAGTGGGAGGGTTATAACTCAACCCGATCGTTACTTGGGTTTGGCAGAAACACAAGTCAACATACCTGATGATGGCGTTGATGATCCATTGACCTGTAAACAGGCAATGAATGATGAAGATAGAGATCAGTGGATCAAAGCCATGAATCTTGAAATGGAGTCAATGTACTTCAATTCAGTCTGGAAACTTGTAGATCAACCAGATGGGGTAAAACCTATTGGTTGTCAATGGATCTACAAAAGGAAACGAGACTAAGCCGGTAAGGTACAGACCTTTAAAGCTCGTCTTGTAGCAAAATGTTATACCCAAAGAGAGGGGGTGGACTATGAAGAAACCTTCTCTCCTGTTGCTATGCTTAAATCGATTAAAATACTCTTGTCCATTGCCACATTTTATGATTATGAAATTTGGCAAATGGATGTCAAGACAGCCTTTCTAAACAGCAATCTTGAGGAGAGTATCTATATGGCTCAACCAAAGGGGTTCATTGAATAGGATCATGAGCAAAATGTTTGCAATCTTAAAAGATCCATCTATGGGTTGAAGTAAGCATCTCGATCTTGGAATATAAGGTTTGGTACTGCGATCAAATCTTATAGCTTTAAACAAAAAGTTGATGAACCTTGTGTTTACAAGAAGATAGTCAACTCTAAAGTAGTTTTTCTAATGTTGTACGTTGACGATATCCTACTCATTAGGAATGATGTTGGATTTCTGACTGACATTAAGCATTAGCTAGTGACACAATACCAAATAAAATATTTGGGAGAGGTTTAGTTTGTTCTTGGAATCCAAATTGTTCGGAATCACAAGAACAAAACACTAGCATTGTCTCAGGCATCGTATATCGACAAAATGTTGTTTCGATATAAGATGCAGAACCCCAAGAGAAGATTATTACCTTTCAGACATGGAGTTCATTTCTCGAAGGAACAAAGTCCTAAGACACCACAAGAAATTGCGGATATGAGACATATTCCCTATGCATCAACAGTGGTAGTCTGATGTATGCCATGTTGTGTACCCGATCCAACATATGCTATGCTGTGGGAATTGTCAGCAGATATCAGTCCAATCCGAGATATGCTCATTGGAGTGTCGTTAAAAATATCTCAAGTTTCTAAGGAGAACGAGAGACTATACGCTAATTTACAACGTTAAGGATTTGATCCTTACAGGGTACACTGACTCAAATTTTTAGATCAATATCGATTAGAGGAAATCGACATCGGGATCTATTTTCACTCTGAATAGATGAGCAATAATATGGAGACGCATAAAGCAAGGTTGCATTGGTGATTACACCATGGAAACTAAGTATGTTGCTGCCATTAAAGCAGCAAAAGAATCAATATGGCTTAGGAAGTTCTTAACTGATTTGGAAGTCGTTCCAAATATGCACCTACCTATCCTTCTTTATTGCGATAATTGTGGAGTAGTTGCAAATTCTAAAGAACCAAGAAGCCATAAGCGAGGAAAACATATTGAGCGCAAATATCATCTCATAAGGGAGATTGTGCAACGAGGAGATGTGATCGTCACACAAGTCGTTTCAGAGCACAACATTGCCCCTCACGGCTAAAGGGCTTGAACAGCACCTAGTGAGTCTAGGACTACGAGTTATGTAATCTAGGGCAAGTGGAAGAAAATGCATGGGTATGTGATGCCCTAATTCATTGTATTTATGTCTTTCTCTCAACTCAACATTATAAAACCCCACTAGAGATCTAGTCCAAGTGGAAGTTTGTTGGAGTTTTTTAGTTCCTAAAACTCATAGTTTGTAAACAAAAATATATTATGTTTTCAATAAAGTTATTATTGATGTTTATTCAGTAAAGATTGCTATTGAATAAAGTGAATGTTACGATCATTAATCTAAATCCAATAAACTAAGAACACTCTGGCTATAGTATGATTACTTGAACTATATGTAGAGACATAAGAGTGGATCAAGTTCAAGTATATAGTCAAAATGATCTATAGTACAGGGATAAGGCTGAGTACCTTATTCTAGGGACAATATGGATGCAGCCCAGTTTTGTAAATGATATAAAAGATGTGATCACTAAATTGTACGTGTGGAGACATGTAAGTGGGGGCGTCCTATGCAATGAGTATTGCATAAGATCGGACCATGAAGAAAACCACTCTCACTTTATAATGCCGCTTACTGTTGAAACTGATTTTTTCATTCGATGACCTAGGTTAATCGATCTTAATCCTGAGCTAACTATGAACTCTTGTTTGTTCAGAATTATCCTTAGATTTGCATGGGTAGGAGTGGCCCGAGTTCGCCAACTCAATAAGCCTCCCATTTTAGGGACGACTAGGTGAATAGCTGGGGACCTAGGGTGTACGATGGAATGCACTCCTACCCGCTTTGAGGGATAGTAGAGAGGTTGTTCCCTTAAGTACTGACTCCAAGTCTTGAACAAGGGCCCCACCCTCTCTTTGGCCCGAGAGGGATTCAGTTTAGTGGTTGGACCACAAACCAATTGTTCATTAGAGGATCAGTAGGACTTAAGGAACAAGAAGTAACTTTAGGGGTAAAACGGTAAATTGACCCAGCTTTAGTTACGAACAACCTGTGAATGATCGACTTACTAATCATGGTTATATCAAATGGACAGAAATATATCTATAGTGAGGTGAGTGCAACTACTAGGCTATAGTGGAGTGTCCTAGTAGTTAACGAATGTTGGTTAACAAGGTTAATGAGTTTAGCCAGTTAATCTCGGATTGTTTAAGCCCATGCTCTGTAGGTCCATTAGGTCCCCCTACTAGCGCATATCGGACTAAACCTTAGTACAGTGTGACGAGTGAGTTCGAAGTGTTCGAATTCAAATTAGGAAATACACGCTAAATATATACGATATATTTAACCGCATTTTGTTTTAATTATGAATTAAGAAAAAAGAGAGAATGAGAGATATTTAAATAAGATTTAAATATTTTAATTAAAAATAGGGATTCATAATCAATATGAGCGGCTGGAATTGATTGGATTGACATTTTATTTAATGTTAAATATTAATTAAATTGTTTAATTAATAATTTAATATTATTTGATTTGAAATTAATTATTTAAATTAATTGATGAATTAAAATAAAAAAAGTCAAAATGTTGACTTCACCGGCAAAAATCATGTTTGAGTTAGTGGAATATTGAGTGTCAATATATTATTTAATCAAATTTGCATGTTTACCACATAATCCCACAAATTTGAGTGTCAAAATTTTGTTTAACCAAACATGCATGTTAGCCAAATAAATCCTACAAAATTTAGAGGAATTTTCCAACAAATTTTAGTGAAATTTTGACCGTCAAAATTTGGTTAACTGAAACTTGCATGCTTGTCAAATAATCCCACAAATTTGAGTAAAATTTTTAGTGTCAAGATTTTGTAATCTCAAATTTGCATGAAAATGCAAATATGACTCTATAAATAGAGTGATCAAGGTACATGGAAAATTGGCTGGAAAAACTTTGAAAAATCTCTCAAAACTCTCTCTTTACATGTACTAAATTCCTATCAAGTTTAGTCATTCACCGAACTCCACAATCTAGTTCTTAGGCCGGACAATAGTAGGGAAGACACAAGTGGTGGTTCGAAACCGGTTCATGAAAGAACAGGAATTTGAACTACAAAAGGTTAGTATTCAAACTCATTGAGTTTTAATGGTTTTGAACATGCTAGCTAATTTACTATAATTAATGTACTTAGAGTGCGTGAGAGCTAAATTGCTTCCACAAGTGTTATATTAACACCATCACAACCATGTCTGGAATTGAAAAGAGTCCAAGGTCAAGTCACGGTTTTAAAGGATATATCCCATCATTAAAGGTGTGTATTGCATTACTAATCCCAACAATGGAGTAACTTATTTAGTATTTCTTAGAACATTCAAGCCACGTACTACCCTTATTTTTCACGTAAAGGTAAAGCGCCCCTGCATAGATGACGGTGAATTTTAAAATGACCATGTAAGAAGCCATGATTGAGAAGTAGTATTCATTGATTTTTATTTAGTAGTTGATAGGATGATTATTTCATTTTTCATGTTCAAAGACTATGTTATTTCTATTTTCTTGTTTTAAATTAAACGGGCAAGTTCATGGCTTCATTTGCAAATATATTATTTCAAACTTCCACAAATGTTATTTATGGCATTCATGTGGTGATGCCTCTAATTTAAGCAAGAATATTAGGAGGTTACATTACGAGTGTGATATGTGATGAAAGAATGAGGGCTATCCTGCATGATTTATTACGCCACGAAGAAAAATATGGGGACCTCATGTATATTTGTATGTTCACGTGCATCGGGATACTTCTCCTTTATGATGAGTTTGGACACGTACACTATGAGACAAAAATTATTATCATACTTACTATAGTTCAATGATGATCGCTATTTTTCCTTTGGGTGTCCGACAATAGTCTAGAGGAGCTAGCCCAACCAGTAGGCCCAGAGGGTACGCGAGCCCACTTGATGGGTCCATGCTCGCACATATGGGTCGTGTGTAGAGAAGTATCACATATCCAATTTGCCAAGACTAGAAAGTCGGCTTAGAGAATACGATTTAAAATTATAGATTTCATCATTATGCATGTGTTTGCAATCACCAACCCCAATAGTGGGATCACTTACTACGTATTTTTTAAAATACTCAAGCCTTTTGTTATTCTTAAATTTCACGTAAAGGCAAGACACCCATGTGTGGTTAACAAAGACATCACATTGAAGATCATGGAATATGTGCTAGTGTAGTTGCATTTTCACTTCTTAAATATAGACTAGATTAGGACTTCGTTTAAATCTTTTCTTTGGTTTTATTTATATTTCGCATTGAATATTTTTCGTTGTTTTTTCTAGGACTCTTAATGCAAACATATAAGTCAATGACATCATTTTATTAATTATTTTAAAGAGTGTTTCTGTAACGACCCAAAATTTTGTACTTAATTTAAGGTCGCTACTGTATACGTACCATAAACATTGAATGCGGAAGACTTCATTTAAATTCCATAAAACATAACCCTTATCTTAAAACACAACCATGGACTTACGTGTTTCGAAAACATTTTTAAAACGACACAACAAAGACTAAATAAAATAAATAACCATTTAAGTCAAAAACATCATATTCTAGCCTAAATCTAAGAAAATAAATATCACTATCCTATGCATGTGCCATGGTCTCGAGTTGCGATGTCGTCGTCAGCCTTACATGAATGCCTTGCCTTAGCTTGAAAAATATAGTAGCACGAGGCTTGAGTATTTCTAGAATACCCAGTACGTGACCTCCTATCGGAGTTATGCAACAATCACATACAATCTTTCAATCTGTCTTCCTACGATGCTGTCCTAACGGGTAATTTGGACGTGTACCATATACACTACACACAGCTCATACATGCGGGTATGGGCTCACCAGCCAGTTCGCATACTGCTAGGTCACCTTACTAGTCGGGCGAGCATACACTGGGACGCTCCCTAGGCCGGACACCTGTTAGAACTAGTAACCGTTACGGCAGCGCTATGCGAAACATAACGATCGTTGTCCTGTCATTGGATGTACGCATCCGTATCCTCGTGATGGAATAGGGGTATCCCCTAATGCATGAACACACATAATGCATGAGGTCCCCAATATTTCTACTTTTATCATTTATGAATATAACCACACTATCATCTTTCATGCTTAACATGTCATTTCTCATTTTTCAGTCTACATATCACACATAATCCTAACGGGGTTACATTTCATGTCGTTTATCGTATTTCATGTCATACATCACATGCTGTTTACATTCGGAATTATAGTACCATTCATGCCAGAATAATCCAAACACATCATAAACTTCATAACATAACACATCATATCACATTAAACAGCATACAATCACATTTCACAAGCGTACTTAATCGAGTATAACAGGCTAGCATACAATTTAATGACAAGTACGAATCCACGGGCACGTGCAACATACAACATACAATGCGTAACCTACGATGGGCGAGCCACTTACCTTGTTAGCTTAAGTCGTTATCACGAATATATCCTTAATGAAAGTTCGATTTCATCATTTGAAATCTAAGTCAACCTATGTGAGCCCATGACATCAGTTTCAAGTTTGAACTTTATAAACTTATTTCTCTAATTTACATTGGCCATTGTTAAATTATAATATTTCTTGTTAGACAAAATTTAATGGAGTTTCTTACCTCTCAATCTCCAGTTTTATTTTTAAATTTTTTTCAACAAATTTTTTTTCAATCTTCCTTCCCATAATTATTTTCACCCCTATATTATTGGCCAATTTTGTTAATCTATTCCTACTTCCAAATCTTCCCCTTTCTATTTTTATTTCTTTTCTTTTCTCTTTTCTTTTCTTTTTTCTTTTCTGTCTAGAATTCCATCTCTATTTCATTGGAATTAGTTTACAATTATATTCTTAGCTTTTAATTTAATGATTCATTTGGTTATTCATTTTCTATAATTCATATAAAATTATTGACAACATTAAGTATTGCAACAATTTAGAAGATCTGTGATTTCCTAAAACACATACAAAATTCTTTTCATTTAATCTCTAATTCAAACTAAATAATGGTAACCAAATTAATATTATTTAATAAAATAAAAAAAAGATTTAACATATGATTACTGACCTCTTCAAATATCTCCTCCCGCAGCCGCCAGAACTAGATCTGATTTTTTGTTTTTTTATTTTATTTGTTTTTGCAGTTGTTTTTATAAGAAAGGAATTCCTGATTTGTTGACAGATTTATTTTTAGAGGAGTAGTGGTGAGAAATTGAAGGAAGGAGGAGAGATAGATTACCAAATGTTTTTTTTATTATTATTACTACTGTTACATTATATACCTCTCGAAAAAACTTTCATCCTCGAAAGTGCTTTAATCTCGAAATAACTCGAGCTTTCATTCTGAGAGTTTTTTTTTGTTAAGTCTTGAGGCATAACTGAGGAAGAATTCTTAGCAAGTACGCCCTCATTTTTATGGATCATAAACATTTTTTACATGCATAAATTCTTCCTAAAGTCTTTCATAAATTCTTAACAAGTATAAGTCTTTCATAACCATCTAGTTGTTAAGAATAAAAATCATGAAAATGGTGGAAAAGTTTTATAGATACTATACAAAGGGAGGAGTGAAGTGAGCAGCACATCGTACCCCTTTCCAAGATCCTTCTACATCCTTAAAGATTGTCCTATTTCATTGTAACTAGATGTTCCAAATGATATAAAAGAATGTTGCATTGATAAGTTTACTTCTATTTTGAAAGGGTTTTACAAGGCAACATCTCATCAAGTTGTGACAACTTTGTTGGGAGCCAAACTCACACCAAAATTTTTGAATAACTTATCATAAACCTTTGTAGCAAAGAGATATCTCCATAAAATGTGATCCTTGTCTTCCAACCAGCATCCTTGACAAGAAACATACCGTTTGATTCAGAAACTAAGGATGAAGATCTCTGGACAAAAACCATTATATTAATCATCTTCAAGGAACCAACTTGTATTAATCTTATGTCAAAGAAAGGAAATATCTTAATTAGCGTAACATTCATCTCTTCATTTTGTTATAAATAAATTATTTGAAGTGCATGACAACTTATACCTTTCATATATATGTTGTATTTCCAATTCCATAATATACAAGTTTATTAATGTTCGATTTTGCATTAGAATATCAGTGAGAATAGTACTATCCTTATATCTGTTTCTTGATGACATTGGTTGTTATCAATGGTTAGAGGAATACTGCCATCCTTATATCTTTTCCTCTGGATTTATATCTCATAGTTGTCCTAATCTCCTTAAGATCTTCCATACTCATCCTTAATATCGTATGAGTCTCATATAATTTTTTTCGTAGTATTTTGAGTTTTT
The DNA here is from genome assembly GCA_018691285.1 of Cucurbita argyrosperma subsp. sororia. Lineage (NCBI taxonomy): Eukaryota > Viridiplantae > Streptophyta > Magnoliopsida > Cucurbitales > Cucurbitaceae > Cucurbita > Cucurbita argyrosperma. The sequence goes on from CM031898.1 coordinate 7,121,849, forward strand.
CAAGGTCTTAAAAACATCTTAGAATTCTCATAAGGGTATTTTGGTCATTTACCGCCCAAATTTTGGTTTAATTCCTCACCATATTCCTTGTAACTCTGTAAAATCCCTTCATACCATGACATAAGACTCTCATCAACTTTCATGCTATTAGAGATCACTTTGGTCATAAGCCAATTGTACATAATTATAGGGGCATTTTAGTCATTTTACACATACCCTTGGTTTAGCCCATTATCATATCCTAATGATCACCAAAATTTCATAAATAACCTTATCTCATCCTATTGATTCTTCTCATAAATTTCATGAGCAACAGAACTCATTTAGTAGGCCTGTGGCTCAGATGCTTCATTGACATCGATGTTCATGAAGATAGTAAGGTTGGCAAACTTATTCAATTTTAATCCCAAGATTCTCATTTTTTTTTTTTTTTTTTTTCATGATGATTTCATCCCCTGATCAATAGTTTTACTAATTTCCAACTAATTTCCACCTTACATTGTTCTCTCAGTCAAATTCTTTAAACTCTAGTAAAGGTTGTCCTATAAACATCCTCAAAATCTCATTTTTAACAATTGTCCTATAAACATCATGCACCACAACTTTTTGTTTTTTTTTCAACTCCCTCTTAATACAAAGGGCTTAACAAAATTCTAAAAATGAGTATTATAAAAGCATGATAGATATCCTAATGCCATAAAACTGGGATACTTAAAAAATCCAACTTAAAAGGACAATCTTGAGATTTTAACTATGGTAATACCTTTTAACCATGACAATCTTCAAACTTTAACTATGGTAATACCTTTTAACCAAGTTGACATTGCTAGGAAAAATTATTGATACTTTTTCTACAACAATTTGTTTATATTGAACTTTTTGTAATGCATTTGTGTACCATAAGGAAAATTACACAATAGTTGATTTAGAGACAATGTCTCACCTCTGTAATTCTAGTGTATCCCCAACTGAAGTCCATCTTAAATCATGGTTTCTTAAATTTAAGGTATCTTGACAATCTCATAATGTAATCCCTCTCCATATACCTCTAAAATTTTGACCGTGATCGTAATGCCTCATCCGAGCTGTAACTCACTACTTTTAAATCACCTAATAACTTCCACAATTGCGGTTGTATTTTTTTTTAAAAAAAATTCAATTCGTATTAAGACATGGAAGTTTTATACATCTTACTACTTCCAAAGCTCATCTTCTATTAAAGACACTTATGCCATTTTTTTTTCATACTGATACTTTAATTTCATATTTACATACTTCATATTTATAAAATTTTCTTTCCGTTACTACCACCTTTATCTATAGCATGTTATAAGATATTGTCATTTATCAAGCTTCCTAGGTCATTTTCATTTTATTTGAAATTACTTACACATTATATGTTGGTACAACCCTTTCCATCTCTATAGTCCTACACTAAGTAATTTATCTATGTTAAAGACGTCTAACTGAAGCATATGACATACCTCAGCAAACTCATCTTTACGCATACACTAACATTTAGTAGCTTACTAAAACTAAAGCTACTCATTCACAATAACAACCTAGTAAATCAAAACATCATCAATATATCAATTTACATTCACATTCCACGCAAATAAAACATAACATATTCTACATTGTAATAAATATAGAATTAAGCCAACAATAATGCAGTAAATTATAATATAGTCAATGGTTTAAAAGTCCAATTATGAGTTATATTTTATAATGACCAAGCAATAACAACATACACAATCAACAACATTTCATTTTTTTATCTTAAGCAAGACATAACTGACGGAGACGGGGCATCGTCGGTGAGACCATGGAACATGCCAAGCCTACATCGTAGGCTAGTCTACAAGATCTATAATCTGGCTTTGATACCAACTGTAACGACCCGAAATTTTCTACTTAATTTAAGGTCGCTATTGTATACGTACCATAAATATTGAATGCGGAAGACTTCATTTAAATTCCATAAAACATAACCTTTATCTTAAAACACAGCTATGGACTTGCGTGTTTCGAAAACATCTTTAAAACGACACAACAAAAGACTAAATAAAATAAATAAGCGTTTAAGTTAAAAACATCCTATTCTGGCCTAAGTCTAAGAAAATAAATACCACTATCCTATGCATATGCCATAGTCTCGAGTTGCGATGCTGTTGTCAGCCGTATAGGAATGCATTGCCTTAACCTGAAAAATATAGTAGCACGAGGCTTGAGTATTTCTAGAATACCCAATAAGTGACCCACTATCGGGGTTATGCAACAATCACATGTAATGAGATGATGGGACCTATCTTTCAATCTGTCTTCCTATGGTGCTGTCCTAACATGTAATTTGGATGTGTACCATATACTCTACACACAGCCCATACGTGCGGGTATGGACTCACCAGTTAGTTCGCACACCGCTGGGCCACCTTATTAGTCGGGCGAGCGTACACTGGGACGCTTCCTAGGCTGGACACCTGTTAGAACTAGTAACCGTCACGACAGTGCTATGCAAAACATAACGATCGTTGTCCTGCCATTGGATGTACGCGTTCGTACCCTTGTGATGGAATAGGGGCATCCCCCCAATGCATGAACACACATAATGCATGAGGTCCCCAATATTTCTACTTTTATCATTTATGAATATTACCTGCCATTATCGGTCCCCAATATTTCTACTTTTATCATTTATGAATATAACCCTGCCATCATCTTTCATGCTTAACATGTCATTTCTCATTTTTCAGTCTACGTATCACACATAATCCTAACGAGGTTACATTTCTTGTCGTTTATCGTTATTTCATGTCATACATCACATAATGTTTACCTACGGAATTATAGTACCATTCACTCCAGAATAATCCATTCATGCCAGAATAATCCAGACACATCATAAACTTCATAACATAACACATCATATCACATTAAACCGCATACAATCACATTTCACAAGACGTACTTAATCAAGTATAACAGGCTAGCATACAATTTAATGACACGTGCAAATCCACGGGCACGTGCCAACGTACAACATACAACGCGTAACCTACGACGGATGAGCCACTTACTTAGTTAGATTAAGTCGTTGTCACGAATATATCCTTAATGAAAGTTCGATTTCGTCCTTTGAAATCCAAGTTAACCTATGTTAGCCCATGACATCAATTTCAAGTTTTACTCTATAAAATTATTTCTCTAATTTAGATTGGCAATTGTTAAATTTTGATATTTACTGTTAGACAAAATTTAATCGAGTTCCTTGCCTCTCACATTTCTGTTTTATTTTTAAATTCTGTTCAACAAATTTTTTCCTCAATCTTTCTTTTCTGTAATTATTTTCATTCTGTAAGAGATATTATTGGCCAATTTTGTTAATTATTCTTCCTTCCAAATTTCCCCTTCCTATTTTTATTTCTTTTTCTTTTTTCTTTTCTTTTTGGTCAACAGTATTCTGGATTCCATCTATATTTCATTTTTCTTATTTCCTTGTCCTCCTTCCGATCTAGTTAACAATTATATTCTTAGCTTTTAATTTAATATTCATTTGGTTATTCTTTTTCTATAATTCATATAAAATTATTGACAACCTAAGTCATTAGCAACAATTGAGGAGATCTAAAATATAATTGACTGTGATTTCCTAAAATAGCTTACAAAATTCTTTTCATTTAATCTCTGATTCAAAACAAAATAATTGTAACCAAATTAATATTATTTAATAAAATAAAAGGAAGATTTAACATATTACTACTGACCTCTTCAGATGACATATCTACTCGGGCCAACTAAATCTGTTTAAACCTTTTATTAATTTTTTTTATTTGTTTTTGCAGTTGTTATTAGAGAAAAGGAATTCCTGATTTGTTGGGAGATTTATTTTTAGGGAAGTAGTGGTGAGAGATTGAAGGAAGGAGGAAGGATCCGTTATCAAATGTTATTTATTTATTTATTTATTTATTATTATTTTATTTTATTTTTTACGGGGTGTTACAGTTTCGACATAACAAATGGTGCATTAAAAACCATAAAAAAAATAATAAAAAAACCATATGTATAGGTTATGTATAGAAAATGATATGATTATGATAGATTGATAAAATGATATGGTTAGGGTACGTTGGGAAAACAATATGACTAAGGTATGTCCATGAAATGATACGACTTTGATAGATTGAAAAACGATATGTATAGGTTATGTATAGAAAATGAAATGATTATGATAGATTGATAAAATTATATGGTTAGGGTACGTTGGGAAAACAATATGACTAAGGTATGTCCATGAAATGATATGACTATGAGATGTATAAAAACAATAAAGCTAGGACAAGATTAAAAAAACGAAATGATACGACTATGAGATGTATAAAAACAATAAAGTTATGACAAGATTAAAAAAACGATATGACAAGGAAAACAATATGCCTATGACGTGTGAATATAGTCGTATAAAAACTGTGAGATGTATAAAAACAATAAAGCTATGACAAGATTAAAAAAACGATATGACAAGGAAAACAATATGCCTATGACGTGTGAATATAGTCGTATAAAAACTGTGTGTGTGAGATGTATAAAAACAATAAAGCTATGACAAGATTAAAAAAAAAACGATATGAGGCAATATGCTATGACGTGTGAATATAGTCGTGTGTGTGTGTGTGTGCGCGCGCGCGTCTGCGTGTGTGTGCGTGTGCGGTGTGTGTGTGTGTGTGTGTGTGACCTTTTAGCGTTACTATGAGCTAGCAAGGTGTGTGTGTGTGTGCGCGCGCGCGCGTGTGCGTTTGCGTGTGTGTGCGCATGTGCGGTGTGTGTGTGTGTGTGTGCGTGTGTGCGCGTGTGTGCGTCTGCGTCTGCGTGTGTGTGCGCGTGTGTGGTGTGTGTGTGTGCGTGTGTGCGCGCGTGTGCATGTGCGTGTGCGTGTGTGTGTGCGTGTGCGGTGTGTGTGTGTGTGTGTGACCTTTTAGCGTTACTATGAGCTAGCAAGGGGACCTTATGGTGTGTGTGTGTGCGCGCGCGCGTGTGCGTGTGCGTCTGCATGTGTGTGTGCGTGTGCAGTGTGTGTGTGTGTGCGCGTGTGTGCGCGCGTGTGCGTGTGCGTCTGTGTGTGTGTGCGTGTGCGGTGTGTGTGTGTGTGTGTGTGCGCGCGCGCGCGTGTGCGTGTGCGTCTGCGTGTGTGTGCGCGTGTGCGGTGTGTGTGTGTGCACGTGTGTGCGCGCGTGTGCGTGTGCGTCTGCGTGTGTGTGTGCGTGTGCGGTGTGTGTGTGTGTGCGCGTGTGCGGTGTGTGTGTGTGTGTGTGACCTTTTAGCGTTACTATGAGCTAGCAAGGAGACCTTATGGACCTACCGATTAGCACGCGCGTATGCGTCTGCGTCTGCGTGTGTGCGCGCGTGTGCGTCTGCGTCTGCGTGTGTGTGTGCGTGTGCGGTGTGTGTGTGTGTGTGAGACCTTTTAGCGCTACTATGAGCTAGCAAGGGGACCTTATGGACCTACCGATTATCAATTTCTATTCATTAACTATAGGTCACTCCACTGTAAACCTAGAGTTGCACTCTTATACACTGTAGGACAAGTTATGTCCATTGATATAACCATTACAAGAGAGTTGATCCTTCACGAGTTGTTCATAATTACAGTTGGGTCAAAAGTTCGTTTTACCCCTGTAATTCTATCTTTCACCTTAAGTACCACTGATTCTCTAATGAACAATTTGTTTATGATCCAATTATAAACCAAGTCCCTCTCGGGCCAATGAAAGGGTAGGGGTCCCATTGTTCAAGTCCCGAAATCAGTAATTAAAATAACAACTCATCTACTTTCCTTATATGGAAAGAAGTGAATTCCATCTAATGATATTATGTTCCCAACTCCCAATTTAGTCAAGTCCCCAAAATGGTACGCATATTGAATAGGGTAAAAGAGTTATTCTCACCCATGTAAATTAAAGAACAAGCCCTCACACGCAGGAGTTCATAACCACTCAAGATTAAGATCGAGTCGCATATGATCATCATGTGAAATATTAATCTTCTCAATTAACGGATTTATAAAGAGAGATTAAATATTTCTTGGTCCATTCTTATACAAACTCATTGTATAGGATACCCCCATTTACATGTCTCCACATAACGATTTGGATCAAATCATTTGTAACGATTACAAAGTGGGCTGTATCAATAGTGTTACCAGGATAAGACACCCAACCTTATCCATATTCTATGGACTCTTAAGGTTATTACTTGAACACGATCCTCTTGTATGTCAACCACATATTGTTCAAGATTACATTAATAATCTTGGATTTTCATACCGTGGATAACAATTAAATTACAAATAAATAATAAAAATTATTGTTAAAAACTAAATAATTAATTACGAGGTTTTAGAGCATAAATCCCAACAGAGCCGAGTCAAAGTCGATTAGTCGAGCAATTGAGCAAGTCAAGAGGAGGCATGCCCATGCACGTGCAAGGGGGCTAGAGGCACAGGCGGGTTCTCGAGTGGGTTGGGTTATGTTGCTCGGGTCATTCTTGTGTCTACGGGCTTTTAGTGGGCCGCGTGTGTTCGTGGGTTGCAGGTGGGCTTCTTGTCGTGTGCATATAGTGGCTGCAGATGGGTACACCTCGAGTTTAGGTCTGACCTGATTTCGACCCATGGATCCTTTCAACCTCACCTGACTCCCTCGATCCTCCGTCTTTTTTTCTCTCTCTTCCTGACGCCCTTAAACTCCTCTCTCTGATGTTTCTCCACCTAAGATCTGGCCAGCGTGACTCTCTGTCTACCTACCTTCCACATCCACGATGCTTGAATCCCTTGAATGCACCTCCAATAATGATTTTTTTAATCATCATGAATCTCTCCATAAAACACCCACCTTACATGCACCGAAAATGTAGCGTAATCGACGTAACAAACGGTCAGGCTTACAATTTTTGTATTTGGAGATCATTGGTCATTTCTCATGCTGCGTATCTTGTACTTCGCTGAGTGCTAAATCGAGCCCTTTAGTTTCACTTGCTACCGCTCTCCAAGGAGAAAAGTTGTTCGTCCACTGTCTCTTCTGTGCATTAAACGCTCTCAAGTGGCACGGGTGCTTGGGTGATTGAAGTGCTGAGTGACAGAGTTTTTGTAGGGACATAGGTGGTTTCGTTTTGTGAGATCTCCGCCACCTCACTGAAAATCTCGTAATTTCTAGCGAACTACTATATTTCTTTTTTGTGCCATTGCAAGTACCTACTTACCGTGATAGGTTTATTTTATTTTATTTGTAATATAATATTTTTAAAAATAATTATCTTATTTGAATCCTATATACTAATATACATTCCAAGGTTGCAAATGTCACAAAAACTTCAATCTTGTGATTTAGATCAGAGTACTTCACAAGCCATGGCATAATTTGAATTATGTCCTCAACATAAACTAGATCAAAATCTTTGTAAAGACCATAAATTAAAAAAAAAAAAAAACTTTTTTGTGCAATTGCATGACGCCACATACACAATGGCCCTTGCAATTATCATGTATGCTTTATATTTTATGATGTAATGAGTATATTATATGATAATGATGTATGATATATGATGATGTGATTGTGTTATGTGATGATGCTATATGATGTTATATGATGCTCTACAATGTTTTTACATCATGATGTTTTATGATGATGATGATGCATGACAATGTAACGATGTAAGACGTAAAATTATGAGATTACTTAATATGACATTATTCAATATTAAGACGAGGTGCATGTTTTAAATTCAATAATGCATTATGACAATTATTTTTTCTAATGAATAATCCTAGTTAATGTTAATGATGATGAACATAAGAAGACCAATGCATGCATTAGGGTAATATGTGAACAGAATATAGGGTTGTGTCATATAGATATAATAAAGATGAAAAATTAGAGGGACTTCATGCCTTTTGTGTATACGTATACATATACATCGAGCTACTTTCCTTTTTATAATGATGAGTGCAGACGCGTACACTATGATGATGATGATGCTCGTGCCTTGCATAACACTTAAAGGTCTGCTGACCTTCAGATGTCGCTACGTACAACTAGCTCGGCGCTCGTACGTGTTGGTCTAAATGGGTGCGAACCGCCTAGGATCCGCGCTCATACATGTTGGTCATGTGTAGCAAAATACTACACATCTAATTTTGTCCAGACTGGAGGTTACCCCTGTGATGATTTTAACGATAGGTCCCTAAATTATGAGTTGCATGTGTTTGCATTACCAGACCCCAATAGTAGGGTAATGTACTGAGTATTTCTTAAAATACTCAGCCATGTGCTACTTCTATTTTTCAGGTAAAGGTAAGGCACCCTTGTACGGTTGACGACAAAATCAAAAGTAGAGACTGTGACACGTGCACAAAATAGTAGTATTTTATTTTCTTAGACATAGGTTAGGGTGTTTTACTTTTGATGTTTTAATTATTATTTTTATTTATTATTTCTTTATGTGGTCTTAAAAGATGCTTTCAAACCCTTAAATCTATGGGAGTATTTGAAATTTATATGTTAAAGATAAAGTTTTAAATGTTTAGTTCGGTATAAGAGCATAGAGTATGATGACAGTAGAGAATTTAGGTTACTAGAAATCTAGGATCGTTGCAATCTTTCATCCTACAAAAGTAAAAGAGTGGTCAGATTCTAGATTATATTACCCGACAAAGAGGTTAATTAAATATTGAATTTCTTATATGTTTGTATTGTTACTTTTGCCTTAATCATTATCAACAAAAAGATCATTATAGGGTAGGTTTTGTTGGATTCAAACACTTTTCCAAATATAACATATTTTAACTTGGATGTAACAATTTCCTATATATATAATACACCCTATTAATTATTATGGTATGGTATATATTTAGATAAATAATGTTAGAAAAGCAGGGAGATTTAGATTGTATAACTAGTGAATCTTTATTGTACACCAATTTGATTTGGCTATATATATAAAAGAAACAAAACAAAATGGATTTGTGAACAAAGAAAAAGTTGTCAACTTAAACTCCAACAAAAAAATGAAGCCTCAAAATATACTCATTCTCATCCTATTGCTTGCTTTTAAATCAAACATGATTATTAGCTCATGTTTTGCACAATCCGACTCAAAGATACAACAACGCCCATTCTCCTTATGGGAAGTTGCAATTTGGAATCATATGAAGGATTCAACTCTCTTGGCTCACTGCAAGTCTAAATACAACGATTTAGGAACATGAAATCGGCCTTGGAGAGAAATACTCTTTGACCTTCAAAGAAAATTTTTGACAATCAACAGGTTTTGGTGCAATTTTAGCAGCAAATACGGACATACTTCGGGTGAAGTATTTTGGCCAGAAATGGAAAATTGGTTTAGTAATCAATGTTATAATAGTATTTGTACTTGGGCAGCAGAAGACAATGGCATTTCCTTACGTCTTGGTTCGAGTACCCTTGGAAATGATGTTGAGTTTCATTGGGTTGATTTAAACACAACTTCCAAGGATGTTAAGTTTCTTTGGGTTGATTTCAACACAATTGTTGATCTAGCCACAAGAAGACCCTTATTACTTTTCTATTTTGAGATTGGAGGTCAATCTTTTTGTACTTGTTGAGCTAAAATGTATATTGATGATAATAAAAATAAAACAAGATATAGTTATATATTTTTTATTTTTTTTATTTTTGAAAAGATACAAGTAATTGCAAGGACGGGGCTAACTCGATGACTTCATAAAAGACGGAAAAAATTTAAAACATAATATATATTATATCAAAATAAAGTTCATACATAAGTTTTTAAAACACAACCCAACGGTTAAGACACAAAATATGGAATGGACACAAAACATTATAAAATAGAAAGGTTGAGGATAACGGGTGAAACTTGTCTATGCATCAGCGGTCGGTAGTCTGATGTACGCCATGCTATGTACCTGACCCAACATATGCTATGCTGTGGGAATTGTCAGCAGATATCAGTCCAATCCGGGACGTGCTCATTAGACTGCCGTTAAGAATATCCTCAAGTATCTTAGGAGAACGAGGGACTATATGCTAATGTACGGTGCTAAGGATCTGATCCTTACAGGGTACACTGACTCAGATTTTCAGATAGATGTAGATTCGAGGAAATCGACATCAAGATCTGTCTTCACTCTGAAAAAGGAGCAATAATATGGAGAAGCATAAAGCAAGGTTGCATTGTTGATTCCACCATGGAGGCTGAGTATGTTACTGCTCGTGAAGCAGCGAAAGAATCTATATGGCTTAGGAAGTTCTTAACTGATTTGGAAGTCGTTCCAAATATGCATATTCCCGTCACTCTTTATTGTGATAACAGTGGAGCAGTTGCAAATTCAAAAGAACCAAGAAGCCATAAGCGAAGAAAACATATTGAGCGCAAATATCATCTCATAAGGGAGATTTTACAACGAGGAGATGTGATCTTCACACAGATAGCTTCAGAGCACAACATTGTTGATCCATTTACAAAGTCCCTCACGTCTAAAGTGTTTGAAGGACACCTAGTGAGTCTAGGACTACGAGTTATGTAATCTAGGGCAAGTGGGAGAAAATGCATGGGTATGTGATGCCCTAATTCATTGTATTTATGTCTTTCTCTCAACTCAACATTCTAAAACCCCACTAGAGATCTAGTCCAAGTGGAAGTTTGTTGGATTTTTTAGTTCCTAAAACTCATAGTTTGTAAACAAAAACATATTATGTTTTCAATAAAGTTATTATTGATGTTTATTGAGTAGAGATTGCTATTGAATAAAGTGAATGTTACCATCATTAATCTAAATCCAATAAACTAAGAACACTCTGGCTATAGTATGATTACTTGAACTATATGTAGAGACATAAGAGTGGATCAAGTTCAAGTATATAGTCAAAATGATCTATAGTATGCGGATAAGGCAGAGTACCTTATCCTGGGGACATTATGGATGCGACCCACTTTTGTATATGACATAAACAATGTGATCACTAAATTGTACATGTGGAGACATGTGAGTGGGGGTGTCCTATGCAATGAGTATTGCATAAGATTGGACCATGAAGAAAATCACTCTCACTTTATAATGTCGTTTATTGTTGAGACTAGTTTTCTTTTTATTCGATGACCTAGGTAACTCGATTTTAATCCTGAGCTAACCATGAACTCCTGTTTATTCGGAATTATCCTTAGATTTGCATGGGTGAGAGTGGCTTGAATTTGCCGACTCAATAGGCCTCCCATTTCAGGGGTAAGACTGAGTGAATGGCTGGGGACGTGGGGTGCAAGATGGAATTCACTCCTACCCACTTTTAGGGATAGAAGAGAGGTAGTTTCCTTAAGCACTAACTTCAGGTCTTAAACAAGGGGCCCCACCCTCTCATTGGCCTGAGAGGGATTCAGTTTACTGGCTGGATCACAAACCAATTGTTCATTAGTGGATCGGTGAGACATAAGGAACAAGAAGTAACTTCAGGGTAAAACGGTAAATTGACCCAGCTCTAGTTACAAACAACCTGTGAAGGATCGACTTACTAATCATGGTTATATCAAACGGATAGAAATATATCTATAGTGAGAGGAGTGCAACTACTAGGCTATAGTGGAGTGTCCTAGTAGTTAACGAATGTTGGTTAACAAGGTTAATGAGTTTAACCGATTAATCTTGGATCGTTGGAGCCTATGATCTATAGGTCCATTAGGTCCCTCTGCTAGCTCATATCGGACTAAACTATAGAACAGTGTGACGAGTGAGTTCAAAGTGTTTGAATTAAAATTAGGGAATATGCGCTACATATATACGATATATTTAACCGCATTTTTGTTTTATTTACGAATTAAACAAAAAAAAAGAGAGAATCTAAGATATTTAAATAAGATTTAAATATCTTAATCAAATAGGTGTTGGAATTGATTGGGATTGACATTTGAGTTAATATTAAATATTAATTAAATAGTTTAATTAATCTTTTAATATTTCTTTAATTTGAAATTAATTATTCAAATTAATTGTTGAATTAAAACGAAGAAAGTCAAAATGTTGACTTCGGAAAATTCCATGTTAGTGGAATTTTGAGGTGTCAAAATTTTGTTTAACCAAACTTGCATGCTTGCCAAATAAACCCCACAAATTTTAGTGGATTTTTTAGTGTCAAAATTTAGTGAACTCAAACTTGCATGCTTGCCACGTAATCCCAAGTGTCAAAATTTGGTGATCTCAAATTTGCATGAACATGCAAACATAACTCTATAAATAGGGTGATCATGGTACATGGAAGGTCTTCCTTGGTGAAAAACCTTGAGAAAAACCTCTCACAAACACTCTTTTCGTATATACAAAATCCCTCCCAAGTTTAGTCACTCACCGAATTCCACAGTTCTAAGGCCGGAGGATAGTGGAGAAGACACTAGTGGTGGTTCGAAACTGGTTCGTGAGGAAAAAGAAATTTGAACTACAAAACGTTAGTATTCGAACTCATTAAGTTTTAATACTTATTAACATGCTAGTTATTTACTATAATTGATGTTCTAAAAGTGCCTAAGATCCAAATTGCTTCCGCATGTGTTATATTAACACCATCACTTCCTACGTAGAGGTTGGGTCAAATTCGAACTATTCAGAAAAGAAACCACATTGTAACTTCGTTGCTTGGCGCATTGTACCTTGACTACGTTTACTCCTCCAAATAGTGGTTCTGACGATGACGACAATGTTCAATTCATGATGGCGACGACAATTCGATGCGCAACGGCGACTGGCCATGGCGGCGCGGGATGGCGTGGGCGATGGTTGCGTAAGACAGTGCGAGCTATGCACGTCAGCGATGATTTAAATAAGAAGAAGATGATGATAGAGAGGAAGAACAAGGCAGGGCTAGGGTTTGTGAGTGGCTGGCTAGTCTCAGGCTTCGTGCTCTATTACATGTGTGACTTTATGTAGCTGAACCCTAGGGTTTATTTTTTAATGTACTGGGCTTGGGCCTAGGGTTTAATTTTTAATTTATTGGGCTTGGGCTAGGGTTTATGTAGCTGACCTAGGGTTTATTTTAATGTATTGAACTTTAGCCCCCAGAATTTTGGCTTTTCGCATCCAACCATGCTTGGAATTGGAAAGAGTCCAAGGTCAAGTCATGGTTTTAAAGGATATGTCCCATCATTAAATGTGTGTATTGTATTACTAATCCCAACAATGGGGTAACTTATTTAGTATTTCTTAAAATATTCAAGCCACATGCTATTCTTGTTTTTCACGTAAAGGTAAAGCGCCCCTGCATAGGTGTCGATGAATTCTAAAATGACCATGGAAGAAATCATAATAAGAAATAGTATGCATTGATTTTCATTCAGTAGTTGATAGGATGATTATTTCATTTTTCATGTGCAAAGACTACGTTAGTTCTATTTTCTTATTTTAAATTAAACATGTAAGTTCATGGCTTCATTTGCAAATATTTTATTTCAAACTTCCACCTATGTTATTTATGGCATTCATGTGATGATGCCTCTAATTTAAGCAAGAATATTAGGGGTGTTACATTACAAGTGTGATATGTGATGAAAGAATGAGAGTTGTCCTGCATGATTTATTACGCCACGAAGAAAAATATGTGGACCTCATGCATATTTGTATGTTTCACGTGCACCAGGATACTTCCCCTTTATGATAAACTATGAATGCGTACACTATGAGACGAAAATGATTATCCAAAGGAGCTAGTTTGACCAGTAGGCTCAGAGGGTGCACATGCCCACCAAGTGGGCCCATGCTCGCACATGTAGGTCGTGTATAGAGAAGTACCACATATCCAATTTTTTCTTACTGGATAGTCGGCTAAGAGAATATGATTTAAAAGTATAGGTCTCATCTATGCATGTGTTTGCATTCACCAACCCCAATATTGGGTCACTTCAGGAGTAGTTCTTAAAATACTCAAACCTTGTGTTATTCTTAAATTTCAGGTAAAGGCAAGGCACCATGTATGGTTGACGACGACATCACGTTGAAGATCATGGAATCTTTATTAGTGTAGTTGCATTATCACTTCTTAGATATTACGTAAGATTAGACCACAGTTTTAATCTTTTCTTTGGTTTTATTTATATTTCACATTAAATATTTTTCATTGTTTTGTTTTAAGGCTCTTCATCCAAATTCATCCAAATTTATAACTTCAAGACATCATTTTATTAATTATTTTAAAGAATGTATCCCCATAAAATGATCATGTCATGCATACGGTGTAACAACCATTACAAAAAAAAAAAAAAAAAAAAAAAAAACAACTAATCTCATCTCTCCGGCCAACCTCTCACACACACTTACCCTAAATACTCAACGAACTTTCCTTGCTCTCTCCCACTATTCCATGTGTCATTACGTCCTCTTCAGCATTGTCCTAACACCACCATATCTCCCATAGTCAAAAATGGAAATGTTTCTCTTGCAATCACAATGGGAATAAATGATGTCAGGTCGATACAAGCTTCGAGGGCAAGTTGAGCCAATCTTAAAAATAGAATAGAACGTCGGTCGAGGCAAACCAAGTAAATGACCTTATTATCGACATGATTATATTTGATGCTGACACGTGCACCGTGGTTATGAACATGTCATATATTTGATATGCGTGATTTTTTTGTGTATCGATATGACTATGATATGACATGCATATGAATGATATGAGAACTCTTACGTTATGATATGTGTGAGATAGGATACGAGAAGGATGCGATGAACGTAATGTAATAATATTACTAAGATATGATTAATATAACTATATAGTTAAGTTATGTATAGAAAACGATATGGTTATGATAAATTGAAAAAAAACGATATGTATAGGTTATGTATAGAAAATGATATGATTATGATATATTGATAAAACGATATGGTTAGGGTATGTTTGGAAAATAATATGACTAAGATATGTCCACGAAATGATACGACTATGAGATGTATAAGGACGATAAGGCTATGACAAGATTAAATAAACGATATGACAGGGATGCGCATATGGAAACGATATGAAAATAATATGATATATGTGATAAATTTATATGTTTATGTTATGAAATATGTGATACGATATGTTATGGTATGATATGTATACGATGAAAATTGTTATGTCTGGAAATATGGAAATGTTATGATATGGCATATTTATGCAATTGAGTTACGAAATAAACATCTTGGAAAGCTGCAAGCAGACATCAAAATGCCAAAAAGAAAAGGCAAGGAACAATGTCAAACAATAAAATTGAGAGTGGGAAAGAAATACCCTACCGAAGAGGTGAAATTAAAGAAAGCACTAACAATTACTCCGCTATCATAGAGAAAGGAGGAAAATGCTGGACAAAAGAAGCTGGCTCAAACACAAAAATGAAGAGTGTAGTGACACTAAATGAAGAGTGTAGGTGAATGAAATGGTAATGTATACAAAAATAATAAACATAAACCAGAAATCCCTTAATTAAAGCATTAAGCCAATCATTATAAATTCAAAAGATCCGTGGACAAACTTCTATTAATTTCTCCCCTATAGTCTTGGACTCCGTGACAGGAGACACAAGAAGCATGTAATTCAATTAAGATATAGTAAATCAATCGAATTCCAGTCCAGATTCCATATCTTTCAAATAAAACTTTGTTAATGGAGCCAAGAAGAAAAAAGTTGATGGTGGTCGATAGTGAAGGTAGCCACGGGACGAGCGGCATGCCCCACCGCGAGGCTTTTTGGCGTGTGGGACACCGAGCCATAGGGCCAGAGTTGAGAGAAACCATGTGGAATTAGACACCACCAAGCCGATCCAGCCGTCGCTTGAGCCCCAGTATATGGCGGTTGCTATTGAAGATCCCAGGATTAGAATCAAGCAGATTAGAACCCGCCATCGCTTGAGCCTCAGTATACGACGATTGTTATTCACGATAGTACAAACACATATGCTACGAGAGAGGTGAATGATCATTATGTTAACATAATACTGTCGTGACGATTTCTATTCATAACGGGTGTCCGACATCAAAAACTACTAGAGAATGCTCGACCAATCAGAAAGGAAGGCCAAGGAGGAGTGTGAACTGACTGGTGGATCAATACTTACACGTATGGACCGTGTGTAAGAAAATTAAGTACACATTCCAATTGCCCGTTATGATGACTGCCGTAGGAAAATTGACTGTTATGATAGGTTTCATTCATAAAATTGTATGTCTTTGCATTTAATCCCATTAGTGGGGTTACTTATAGACTGTTATGATAGGTTTCACGTAAATGCAAGTCATTCCTGTACAGCTGGCGACGACATCGCAAGTCAAGACCATGTCACATGCATAGGGTAGTTACATTTATTTTCTTAGACTTAGGCTAGAATAGGATGTTTTTAATTTAAATGTTTATTTATTTCATTTAGTTTATTGTCGTGACGTTTTAAAGATGTTTTCAAACACGTAAGTCCATGGTTGTGTTTTAAGATGAAGTTTATGTTTTATGAAGAAGTTTAAATGAAGTATTTCGCATTCAATGTCCATGATATGTATACAGTAGCGACCTTAGATTAAATAGAAAATTTAAGATTGTTACATATGGTAGCGACTTAGGGGTCGTTACAATTTAAACTTGTTAGGAACCTACTGGATACAGAACCTATTAAACACTTTTGAAAGTTCATATTCTAAACCAACAAAAATCACAAAATTTGAGAATTAAACTTATAACGGTAAGTGTCATAAAGTTTAAATATTAAGTACGACAACTCTGGTAATTCTAAAATGTTGGAACTTTCAATTTCTAACTTTTTGTTTGAACTAAGAAAAGTTTTACTTAAGTTTGATCATCGGTGGAGCTTGGTGTGCAAGGGAGTTGCATCTAGAGGTACCAAGAGAGTTGTCACAGTGTTAAAAGTCAAGAAATTGATACACCAAGGTGCACGAGAATTTTTAGTTATTGTGACAATTAACTATGGGGTATAGTTGCCAGTTTCCTCAATCTCGGTGGTAAGAGAGTTTGAGGGTGTTTTTTTAGAGAAGTTGCTTGGGTTGCCACATAAGAACTCACTTTGGAATCCACTTGGAACAAGGTAATGTGTCAATCTTCTAAGTACCTATCTATATATAGATAGATATAGATATCCCTAAATATTCCATTTTGTGACTAATATAACAAAGATACACTTAAATTTTAAAAGTTAATTAATCTATTCAATATAAATTTAAATTTAATGTCGATGTAAAGACCCTAGATTTCTACTAACCTAAAGTCGCTATCGTCATCATAACATACTCTCTTATAAAGAAATAAACATTTAAAGCTTCATCATAAAACATTATCATGGACTTACATGTTTGAAAATATCTTTAAAGTAATGTAACGAAATATGAAATAAAACAAATAAAACATTAAAATTAAAAACACCCTATACTACCTAAAGCCTAAGAAATGAAATACCACTATCTTATGCATGTGTCATGGTCTTTACTTGTGATGTCATCATCAACCATATAAGAGTGTCTTGCCTTTACCTAAAATAGATGTAGCACACAACTTGTATTTTAACAAATAATTAGTAACTGACCCCACTATTGGGGTTAGGGAATGCAAACACATGTCCTCATGAATAGGGACCTATCGTTAAAATCATCATAGGGATGTCTTCAAGTCCGGACAAAATTGGAAGTGTAGTACTTTCCTACGCATGTGCAAGCATGAGTCCTCAAGTAGCTTGGACCCCTAGACCCATCATAGTCGAGCTAGTTGTTTGTAGTCGGACGTCCGGAGGTCAGCAAATCCCTGAGTATCATGTGAAAAATTATTATCATCACCATCATCATAGTGTACGCATCCGTTCTCATCTTCATAAATGAAGAAGTAACTCAATGTATGAACACACAATATGCATGAGATCCCTATAGTTTTCATCTTTAAATCATTTGGTGAACCAACCCTATACATCATCCATATCCTAAGTAATATGCATGCATTGGCCTTCGTAAATTCATCATCAATAACATTGACTACGGTTGGGTCTTAGAAAATAAAAACTTAGAGTAAAATTTCTAAGACTTATTTGACTTTCTTAAATTTCATGAACTATACCCGGCGATAACTATTCCAAAAAAAAAAAAAAAAAAAAAAAAACATATAAACTATATTGTGTTTTGTTTTTATTATCATCCATATACATTTTAGCTCAGCAAGTATGGAAGGATTGACATCCAACCTTAAAAAAATAAATAAATAATGAGGATTTCCTAGTGTCTAGATCAACCATTGTGTTCCATATGCAATCAACTCAATGAACTCCAATTACATCATTTTTATCATTTTTAAGGGTACTATAGGTATGATTCTTTAAAACCAAGACGGAAGAAAATGTCATCATCTCCTCCTGCCTCCAAGTACAAATATTATTATAATATTTATTACTAAACAAATTTTCCATTTTTGGCTAAAATACTTCCTAAGATGTTGCTGCTAAAATTGTTATTTGAAGGTCTAGGAGTATTTCTCTCCTGGGTCAATCTCACATTTACCTAAATGGTCGTCTTTAGACATGCATTGAGATATGAGAGTTAAATCCTATGATTCCAAATTGTCACTTTCCATAGAGAGAATCGACGTTATTCTTGAACTTTGTGCAAAACATGAATTAATAGTCAGGTTCGATTGAAAAGCAAGCAATAAAATGAAATAAAAAATATTTTGAGGTTTATTGGTTCTTTCTTCTTTCTTCTTTCTTCTTTTTATTTTATTTTTTTTTTTTTGGGAATTTAATTTGGTCACTTTTTTTCTACACAAATCTATTTGGTATGATTCGAAATGCTTTGTGCATAAATCTATTTCGTATATATACCACATCAAATTGGTATACAAGGAAGATTCACGCGTTAGTACAATTTAAATTTCCTCAATTTTTTAACTTCATTTATCTAAACATATACCATACATATAGTAATTAATAGTTTATTATATATAATAAGTTATTGCAACGAAGTTAAAATATTTTATATTTAGATGAGAGTTTGAATGAGACTAAACCTAACCTATAGTGATCGTGTTGTTGATAATGACTATGCAAAAGTAAAAATACAAACACATAATAATTCATTCTTTAATCAACCTCTTTGGCGGGTGATATAATCTAGAATTTGAACACTCTTTTACTTTTGTAAGGTGATATAATCTAGAATTTGAACACCCTTTTACTTTTGTAAGATGAAAGATTTTGATCTAGTTTATGTTGAGGACATAATTCAAATTATGCCATGGCTTATTAAGTACTATGATCTAAATCAAAATAGTGAAGTTTTTATGAGATTTTCTACTTTCGAACATATATTAGTATATAGAATTCAAAAAAGAGAGTTGTTTTTAATCATATTATATTACAAATAAAGGAAAACAAACCTATCACGATAGTTATATTCTCCGTCCCCATCTCCGTCTAATTCTTTGACCTGTTCTAACCTCGTCTTGCTTGATAGAGAGACTTTTAAAGTTTCATTTTCAAGTCTCATGATCCAAAAAATGAAGAAAACTTTCTATATCCCATTCCAAGTTCCAATAGATTTTTTTTGAAGTTCCAATGTGTTAAATGTCTTGATTTTATTTGTTTGATTTGTGTAGTAATAAATGTTGGATTAGTTTTTGTGCCAGTTAGATTAGTTTATCTGTCATTTGGGTTATTTTGTGTGTTAATTAGAAAAACAACCAAGAATTCATTCACTATTGGTACCACATCCAAGATCTTCTCTTACCTTTTGGTATCTACGAACTAGCCAATATGGCCCAACCTCCTTGTTAGATCAATTTCATAGCATTTATCATTGAGACCACCTTAGGAGCAATTCCAGTACAGGTGCTCTTGAATTTAAAGTTAGATCCAGATGGCGGTGAGAATACCACTTCCCTTTTATGACAATCTATGGTAGCGTGGTTCTCAACCAATTATTTCATTCTAGTATTTTGTCGAAATTTGTCATGCTAATAACTATCAGATCTACGTCTAAGGTCTATCCTGCCACTATTATTTGTCAACGTTTTACTCTACTCTTATCAACTAGGTCTTTCCCCACTTGGGTACTGACAGTCAATACATGCAATTTCTAATCTTACTGCTTGACTAAAAAATCGTACAAATATAAACGAATGTGTAGAGCCTGAATCAAATAAAGTGAAAGTATAGTGTCCTAGAATAGATAAAGTACCTATCACCACTGTGACAGATTTCTTGATTTCTCTACTGGTCGAAGCAGATGCTCTTGCCTAAGAACGAGTCTGCATGAGTTTCTCTATACCACCTAAGTCCCTTGGCAGGTTAACTAAATTTTTCATTCTCCTTATAATGAAATTCTTAGCAACATTGCCTTCCCGACCACAGCTGGAACAAGCTTTGGATTTGACCATACACCTACCTCCCTGCTGTCCACATGCATCGCATTGTTGTTTCTCGTTTCTTCTTGCCCTCTCTTGGTCCCGGCGATGATATCTATTGTTTGTTGTTGTCTGCATGCCTAATGGTAGACCATTTAGCTCCCTTAATAAATACCATCTTTTTTGTCTTATAGTAACCGCTAACTCTCAACATTCCTCAACTCGAGTCTCCTCTATAGCCTTAGCTACCCTTAGAGCGACAACATAAGTGGTAGGATCTATGACCTCCATAGTACGACGAATCTTTGCGTTCAAGTTCAGGATGGACCTCTCAGCCATCTTCAATTTTGTGTCCACCAACTTCGGTGTGAACTGTTTCAACCTCATAAATACTCTTGCATAGGTGTCCACAGGGCGTCAACCCTGTCTCAGTTGGTGAACTCCTATTACTTCGATGTTAGGCTGCCTTTGGGTAATACTCCGTCAAATATACCTCTTTAAATCGAGACCATGGTATCAACTTCCATTTGGACTGAGAATCGCTTAGCTATCCATCCACCATAGCTTTGAGTCATTTTTCAGCATAAGCGACATGCATGACACCTTCTGATCATCCAAATAGTTCATTAACAAGAAGATCATCTTTATTGGCGTTAATCACAATTGTGCCTCTGTTAGGTCTCCTAAGGTCCCACTAAAGGTACATGAATCATACTGCTTAAAATTCTATAAGTACCTCGCTTCTCACGTGGACTGCGTACGGTTGGCTTGTTGTGTGGCCACCACCATTTTCATCATGGCTTAGAATGATTCCTACATTAGGTTAGTAGTGGGGTCTATTCTAGCCTCCGATGCTGCTGAGGGTGGTATAGCTGCAAGAGTTGAATTACATATCCTTCACAAGCTAGGTTCTCTCTACCTTTACCCATCCTTTAACAGGAGGTTGTCCCCTTCCTCCACGTCCTCTTTCACGGTCTCTAGGTGCCATGATTATAAAACTACCATATATTTTATTCTTAAGACTATTGCTTTTTGGTTTAAATCATATTACACATAATAACGTGACAAATATAGAACTCAGTCGACAGTGGAACAATCAATGGTGACACATTCAATCAGGAATTACATCCGACAATGACCAAGCAGCAACAATATATTTAATCGGTGACATTTACATTAAATGTTTTGTTATCTTATGCATAACATACCTGACGGTGATATAGTATTAGCGGTGGGACCATGGAACATGTTAAGCCTACCTCATATGCTAGTCTAAAGAATCTATAACCTAGAGATTTGATACCAACTATAACGACTCGAATTTCCTACTGAAATAGAGTCGCTACCATTTGCATGACACAAACTTTCTATTTGGAAACATTCATTTAAAATTATTTATAAAATGATGTCATCGACTTATACGTTTGTGTTAAAAGATTTAAAACAAAATAATGAAATAACTAATGTGAAATGTAAATAAATGAAAAAGAAGATTGAAAACGATATCTAACTTAAGATCTACAAAAATAAAATGCAACTACCCAAACACAAGTTTCATGGTCTTCAACATGACGTCGCCGTCAATCGTACACAAGAGTGTCTTGCGTTTAACTGAAATGTAAGAATAACACAAAGCTTGAGTATTTTAAGAAATACTCACAAAGCAACCCCACTGTTGTGGTCAAGGAATGGAAACACATGCAACATGAATTAGACTTATCATTTAAAACCTTATTCTCTTAGGCGACTTTTCAGTCCGAGCAAATTAGATGTGTAGTACTTCTCTACATACCTCTACACACAACCCACACGTGCGAGTATGGGCCCACCACTCGCAAACCCCCTGTGCTGCTGGTCAGGCCACCAACTATAGTGTTGTTGCTAGAAACATAGAGGAAATATCGAACATCATAGCACAATAATGAAGATGATTATCATTTTTATCTCATAGTGTACTCGTTCATACACATATTAAAGGGAAAGTATCCCGATGCATGTGAACATACAATTAGGTAAGAGGTCCCTATAATTTTCCATTTTAAATAAATCATGCAAAACAATCCTCATTTATTCCTCAAATATTATACTTGACAATATGCGTGCACAAACTCTTATAAAATCATTTTTAAATTACCCTAATTTTCTACTAACTTAAAGTCAAGCTACCACATGCATGACCTAACATCTTGGATAGAAATATTCATTTAAAATGTTCATAAAACAATGTCATTGACTTGTTTAAGAAAAAGGTCTTAAAATCATAAAAAAAAAAAAAAAAAATTTAAAATTAAAATAATAGGTAAGAATAAAACAACAATGTCGTGTACTAACCTAAAATCTACGAAATTAAATGTGACCACACCACCCCATGTATGTGCCATGGTCTTTAAATTGCGATGCTGATGTCAAACGTGCATGAGTGTCTTGCCATTACCAGAAATATAGAAGTAGATCTGACTGAATTTTAAGAAATAGTCAACAAGTGACCCAACTATTGGGGTTAAGGAATGCAAAGACATGCAACATGAATTGGACCTATCATTTTAAAATCGTATTCTCTTAGGTGACTATCTTAACTGGATCATTGAACCTATCATTTTAAATCCGTATTCCCATAGGCGACTATCCTAACTGGGCCATAGGACGCGTATTTACTATTCTGCACATGCCCCATACGAGCAAATATGGACCCACGAGGGGGTTTGCACGCCTTCTAGGCCTCGTATTGGTTGGGTTAGCATCTTTAGTGCTATTGTCGGACAACCAAAAGAAGTAGCGACCATCGTAGCATCTTGTTAAACTGGCGATCATTTTCCTTTTCAAAATTACACGTTCATACTAATCCTAAGGGAAAAATATCTCAATGCATGTGACATACCATTATGCATGAGATCCTAACTTTTTCACATTAGTTAAATCATGTAAAACAATCCTTCCATTTTCCTTCCTATCATATAATTTGATAGCAGAGTCTTTAAAACATGTATGGGGATGTGTATCATGTCAAAATATTTTACCGCTTATCATTCATGTAATACATCGTATTATATCACGTCATGCAACACATCATAACCTTCGACATATCGTAAAGTTCCATATGTCATATCATTCAACATATCATATAGTTGAACATGTCACATCATAACATGTATCATATCATAGAAATATATCATATCATCAATCATATCATATCGTAGACATATCATATTATAGACATATCATATTATAAACATCTCACATATCAAACATATGACATGTGTAGAGTCACTTAGCACGTGTTATCTTACATAACACAAAATTATAACCATGCCTATTGTAAGACCATTTACTTGGATGATCTTGGTCAACGTTCTATCTAATACTCGAATACGCTTGATTTCATCCCTCAGAGTTTGTTTCAAGTATCGTAGAGATGTTTCACCTTATTAGAACATTCACCTAGTTTCCTTAGAAATTCTAGTTTCGCAACTTAATTTAACTTCAATTGAGAAATTGAACATGGTTCTCACCTTAATTTCCCTTAAATAAAGTCAAATTCAGCTTTGAAATGGTCAAAAATTTTGAAATCGTTCTTAAAACATCTAACCCATATTGAATGACTTTTTTCTAACCGTTAGAGTCTAGCGATACCGAGCCGAATGAGCCAGTAGCTGGGGACAAGACATGTGTCGGTAGTGAGGCAGTGCGTGTAGGTTGCGATCTGGGTCGAAGCGCAGACTTCAGATCAGATTCTTGGCGTCATGGGTCGAGTATAATAATTATGGGCAGAGGTGTGTGGGTAGCGTCTGTGATTGTTTGGTCTTAGGTTCTGACTTTGTGGGCTATAGCTAATTTGAGCCGCAGAATGCAAAGGATCTCTAGATCAAATGGAAAGTTGGGCTGTGGGCGGGCTGTTATGATTGGTTGCCCGAGTCCAAGTCAAATTTGACCCAAATCTCATCGTCTTCCATGCCCGATTCACATGTCCTCTGTTTGCCCTTTCTCTCTTTTGGAAATAGTGTTCCGACGTCTTCGTTATTTCATGGCCTAACATAATCATATCATAGTACATCATGGCATCTCATCACATAACATAATTCATCGTAACATAATTTGACATTTCTTTTATACCATAATGTTATTTGACATATCTTAGCATATCACATAGAGACACACATCATACATCAAACATACCAACATATCACACATATGACATGTGTAGGACCATTGGGAACGTGTCATCATATATAAAGCAATTTTTCCTACCAAACTAAAAGTAAAGCCGCTTACTTGGTTGGCCTTACCCAAAGTTCTATCTTATTTCTAAAATTGGCTTGACTTCGTCCCTTGAAGTTTGTATCAATCTAAGTGGAGGCACTCCATCATATTAGAAATATTCACCTAATCCCTCCGATAATTCTACTTCCTAACTTGAATTAATTTAAATTGAATAATGAAATATTATACTGACCTTAGTTGTCTTCGATAAGGCCAAAACAAGCTTTGAGAGGGTGAAAAATGTGGGAATCGGTACAAAATTCTTAAACCCGAGCCGTTTAAGCCATTTTCCAATCGCTGGTGTTTTGGAGCCGAGCCAGAATCGGTTAGTCGAGCAATCGAGCAAGTCAAGAGGAGGCACGCCCATGCACGTGCAAGGGGGCTAGAGGCACAGGCAGGTTCTCGAGTGGGTCGGGTTATGTTGCTTGGGTCACTCTTGCATCTGTGGGCTTTTAGTGGGCCGCATGCGTCCATTGGTTGCAAGTGGGCTTCTTGTCGTGTGCATAAAGTGGCTGCAGATGGGTACACCCCAAGTCTAGGTCTGAGCCGATTTCGACCCATGGATCCTTTCTTCCTCACCTGACTCCCTCGATCCTCCATCTTTTTTTCTCTCTCTTCCTAACGCCCTTAAACTCCTCTCTTTGACGTTTCTCCACCTAAGATCTGGCCAGCGTGACCCTCTGTCTAACTACCTTCCACATCGATGACGCTTGAATCCCTCAAATGCACCTACAATAATGATTTTTTTAATCATCATAAATCTCTCCATAAAACACCCACCTTACATGCACCGAAAATGTAGCGTAATCGACGTAACAAACGGTCAGGCTTACAATTTTTGTGCTTGGAGATCATTGGTCATTTCTCACGCTGCGTATCTTGTACATCGTTGAGTGCTAAATCAAGCCCTTTAGTTTCATTTGTCGCCGCTTTTCGGGGAGAAAAGTTGTTCGCCCGCTATCTCTTCTATGCGTTTAAACGCTCTCAAATGGTAGGGGTGCTTGGGTGATCGAAGTGCTGAGTGACAGAGTTTTTATTGGGACTGCTACCTCACTGAAATCTCACGATTTTTGGCGAACTGCGATATTTCTTTTTTGTGCCATTACAAGTACTTACTTACCGTGATAGGTTTATTTTATTTTATTTGTAATATAATATTTTTAAAAATAATTATCTTATTTGAATCCTATAACTAATATACATTCCAAGGTTGCAAATGTCACAAAAACTTCAATCTTGTGATTTAGATAATAGTACTTCGGAAGCCATGGCATAATTTGAATGATGTCCTCAACATGAACTAGATTAAAATCTTTGTAACGGCCATAAATTAAAAAAAAAAAATTGTGCCTTCGTATGACGACACGTACATAGTGGCCCTTGCAATTGTCATTTATATTTTATGACGTAGCAAGTATATTATATAATATATGATGACATGATTGTGGTATACGATGATGCTATATGATATTATATGATGCTCTACAATGTTTTTACATCATGATGTTTTATGATGATGATGCAGGACAACATAACGATGTAAGACGTAAGATTATGAGATTACTTAATATGACATTATTCAATATTAATAATGGTGCATGTTTTAAATTCCATGATGCATTATGACGATTATTTTTCTAATATATAACTCTAATTAATGTTAATGATGATGAATGTAAGAAGAACAATGCATGAATTAGGGTAGTATGTGAACGGAATATAGGGTTGTGTCATATAGATGTAACAACGATGAAAAACTATAGGGACTTCATGCATTTTGTGTATACATATACATCGAGCTACTTTTTTTTTTATAACTATGAGTGCAAACGCTTACATTATGATGATGATGTTCATGCCTTGCATGACACTTAAAGGTATGCTGACCTTCAGATGTCGCTACGTACAACTAGCTCGACGCTCGTACGTGTTGGTCCAAAGGGGTGCGAACCGTCTAGGGATCCACGATCGTACGTGTTGGTCATGTGTAGCAAAATACTACACATCTAATTTTGTTGGGATTGGAGGTCACCCCTATGATGGTTCTAACGATAGATTCCTAAATCATGAGTTGCATGTGTTTGCATTACCAGACCCCAATAGTGGGGTAATGTACTGAGTATTTCTTAAAATACTCAAGCCATGTGTTACTCCTATTTTCACGTAAAGGTAAGGCGCCCCTGTACGACTAACGACAAAATCGCGAGTAGAGACCATGACACAAGCAGAAGATACTAGTATTTTATTTTCTTAGACATAGGTTACTAGAGGGTGTTTTACTTTTGATGTTTTAATTATATTTTTTTATTTATTATTTCATTAGGTGGTCTTAAAGATGCTTTCAAACCCCTAAATCTATGAGAGTATTTTAAATTTATATTTTAAGATAAAGTTTTAAATGTTTAGTTCGGTATAAGAGCATAGACTTAATGACAGTAGAGAATTTAGGTTACTAGAAATCTAGGATCGTTACATTCTTTCATTCTACAAAAATAAAAGGGTGGTCAGATTCTAGATTATATTACCCGACAAAGAGATCAATTAAATATTGAATTTCTTATGTATTTGTATTGTTACTTTTTGCCTTAGTCATTATCAATAAAAAGATCATTATAGGGTAGGTTTTGTTGGATTCAAACTTTCGTCCAAATATAACATGTTTTAACTTTGATGTAACAACTTGCTATATATAATATACCCTATTAATTATTACATATATGGTATATATTTAGATAAATAAGGTTTAAAAAGTAGTGCGTTTTAGATTTTACAACCTGTGGATCTTTATTGTATACCAATTTGATTTTGCTATATATATAAAAGAAACCAAACAAAATGGATTTGTGAACAAAGAAAAAGTTACGGACTTAAACTCCTAAAAAAAAAATAAATAAATAAAATAAAAAAGCCTTTGAAACATATTTTGTCTAGTCATATTGCTTGCTTTTAAATCAAATATAATTATTAGCTTATGTTTTGCACAATCTGACTCAAGATATACACCGTCCATTCTCCCCTTGAAAAGTTGCAATTTGGAATCATATAAAGGATTCAACTCTCTTGGCTCACTACAAGTCTAAAGACATCGATTTAGGCAAACATGAAATCGGCCTTGGAAAGAAATACTCTTGGATCTTCAAAGAAAATTTTTGGCAATCAACACGGTTTTGGTGCAATTTTAGCAGCAAACATGGACATACTTTTGGTAAAGTATTTCGGCCAGAAATGGAAAATTAGTTTACTGATTAATGTTATAATAGTGTTTGTACACGGGCAGCTGAAGACAATGGCATTCTTAGTTCTAAAGAATCATATCTATTAGAGTACTCTTGGAAATGATGTTGAGTTTCATTGGGTTGATTTAAGCCCAACTTCCAAGGATGTCAAGTTTCATTGGGTTGATTTCAACACAATTGTTGATCTAGACACAAGAAAACCCTCATTACTTTTCTATTTTGAGATTGGAGGTCAATTCTTTTGTACTTGTAGAGCTAAAATGTATATGGATGATAATAAAAATAAAACATGATATCTTTTTTTTTTAAAGAAAGATACAAGTTGTAAGGATGGGGCTGACTCGATGACTTCATAAAAGACAGGAAAATTTTCAAGTAAATAAAACAAGAAAATTTAAAACATAATATACAATAAAGTTCATACATAAATTTTTAAAACACAACCCAACAGTTAAGACACAAAATACGAATGGACACAAAACATTTTAAAATTAAAAGGTTGAGGACGATGGTAAAACTTGTCTATGGCACCTACTTCAGAGTCCGCTCCCGACCTCGAAAAGCTCCTTATTACCTAAAAAATATGAAAAATAAGGAATGAGTACAAAGACTCAGTAAGTAACCTACTTGTAGGCTTTTAATAATGTCCTTGATATGCTAGAGTATTACTCTCTTTCTTTTCTTTTTCTGGTTCACGTTGTAAGTACTTATGCTCTCTTTAGTTTTTATCTTTGACTTGACTTGTGGGTTTATTTCTAATCTAAGGGCCTTAGTACTATGGTTCTTAGGTCTTGGTTCTTGGTCTTAGAACTTAGATTTTAATCCATGTTCATCTTTGTCTTCTTCTTGGTACTTTCTAGGTTCTTGGTTTGCTCTTTGTTCTGTGAAGGATACAATACTAAATTATAGTTTACTATACATATCATATTTGATATTTTACTAGAGGCAAATATCTAAATATTCGCCTTCTTAACGTAGGTATCTTTTCATATATTGTTCTTTGCATTTATTATTATTTTCATATCCTTGTAATTTATTTGATTAACATTCTCACGTTCGTTCTCCAAGACACTCCCCTAAGATTTAGCAAACATTCTCATTAAGTTTGTAGTGCTTTAACTACGTATCATGTGTCAAACTTGCGACCTTCGCAAAATGTCAATAAACTTATGCATAATAAAACTTAAAACTTTCAAATTTTAAGTCATTATTTTAGAGTTCGTAGTGTGTGTTGTAACAACCTCGTATCATGAAAAGATATTATTACAAATTATAAAATTGGCTCATGCAAGTGTCAAACCTAAGATCTTTGCATTATTAGCACAACACTTTAACCAATTACATCAATAAGCTATAGGTTTTTTGCACATTGCAGATTGGTAGCTCTTAATCTAGTCAATCGAGTTTAGGTTACATAATTTTATGCATAATAAACTTAAAATTTTAAGTCATTATGGTTTAATGCTTGTAGTGCTTTAATCCCGGTCGTTTAAGATATCATTGAGAATTAATGAAATTGACCCAAACAAGTGTCAAACCTGCCACATTCGTGTTTTGTTAGCACGATGTTCTAACCAACTTAGCTAATAGGCCAAAGTTTTTATGCATATTGCAGATCGGTAGCTCCTAATCTAATCAATCGAGTTTAGGTTACATAATTTTATGCAAAATAGAACTTAAAATTTTTTTATTAGCACAAGGTTCTAACCAACTTCTCTAATAGGCCAAAGTTTTTATGCACATTACAGATTGATTTGTAACCTCGTACAAGCTACAACCTTCGTGTTATTAGTGCCTTAGGCCATAGGTTTTGTGCATATTGCATATTAGTAGCTCCTAATCGATTCAATAGTTTTAAGTCTCTATCCTTTAAAGTTTGTAGTGCTTTAACCACGTATCATTAAGATTGTAATTCTTTAACCCTCGTATCATTAAAGATATCATTGAGAATTAATTAAATTGACCCATGCAAGTGTCAAACTGCACACTTCGCGTTTTGTTAGCACGACGTTCTAACCAACTTAGCTAATAGACCAAAGTTTTTATACACATTACAGATCGAGTTCATAAAAGAACTTAAAACTTTCAAATTTTAAGTCATTATCTTTAAAGTTTGTAGTGTTGTAACCTCGTATCATGAAAAGATATTATTAAGAATTAATGAAATTGGCCCATGCAAGTGTCGAGCAACCTTCGCATTATTAACACAACGCTCTAACCAACTAAGTCAATAGGCCATAAGTTTTATGTACATAGCAAATCGGTAGGTCCTAATCTAGTCAATCGAGTTTAGGTTAAAATTCTTTTAAAGTTTGTAGTGCTCGTATCATTGCGAATGTGACCACGACCTTAGATTATAGGCCAAAGGTTTTTATGTAACCCCTTAATTCAGAAAATTAATGAAATAGGCCAATGCAAGTGTCAAACGTGCGACTTTTACGTTATTAGCACAATGCTCTAACCAACTGAACTAATATGCCATAGGTTTTATGCATATTGTAGACTAGTAGCTCCCAATCAATCGAGTTTAGGTTACATAATTGCAACCTTCGCGTTATTAGCACGACGCTCTAACCAATTGAGTTAATAGGCTAAAGGAATTGAAAAAAATAAAATAAAATGAAATAACCATATTCATTTTTCGCCCAACTTTGTGGTTGCATCGAACCTTAGGAAAGGTTTATCTTCACCCACCGAATATCACTTGTGCAGAATCTAAGTTTATTCGACCACACACGATGTCTATGCGTGCATGTTCAATCATCTGTGACACAACCGACTTGCTTCTACACTAGGCCAATTCATTCGGCTCGTCCTTGCCTTCGATCGAGACCAAGGTCTTTCAATGCAATGCCGCATCCAACATCATCTTGGTTCCCCAGAAACATGGTCCATATGTCTTGTCATCATCCTAAGTCATGGGGTGCCATCGGTTAACGTAGCTCGCTCGATCATGCCATCAAGAACGGGTCCACGTGTTGTTCATAACGTCAAGACATCCCAAACATGTATCCATATGAATTATATCATGGCATTGGCCCTCCTATGTCCATGTCATATCATTTATGTATTTCGTATTAGAGAGCAGATGCATAATCCAACCTCCAATACATGGCCTAGGGCGTAATACCGGCACACCCATACCGCTCAATACTTTTCTTCAAAGACCTATTTCAAAGGAAGTCGCCCGAGACACTTGTCTTGGAATGCTCATCCTCACTATGACAAACACATGTGCCACAAGTAGCTCACTTATCTCCCCTTATAGTACATGTTGAGGCATTTTCAAACTAGTGGGTGTAAACATGATTTTGGTAAATGAACATATGGTGTCGTGGAGCATCCGTCCGGTGTCTAATTGACACCAAATTTTGTGACTTTTATATTTCATAGGGACATACTTGAGTTCAGAACCACATGTCTAACTTCCCTTCAAAATCCCAAATTTTGAGGTTAAGGCTCGAGGCTCTACTTAACCCTTTAATAAACCTATCTATGACGCTCATGTCTACTCCTTGTTCCTATCTTACTTATGTCTTACCTCCTTTTCAATATGCACGTTATATGGTGAGTTGGATGATGCACCATCCTCCTCGGTCACATCATTGCATTCTTCTATATTGGGGCTCATGTGGTTAGATGTGCGCCACTTGAGGGTTTCTGCTTTGCTTGTCTCGACAGGAGGGTTAGAACCTATTCTCTTCATAGTATGGTTTTCACACATGTTACTAGCAGAATTAAAAGAACTCAAGGAGTGTTAGATAAAACTTGAGGTTTTCCTTATTTAGCTTTACACGTTTTCATTAGTTGATTTAATACCTTCCTTTGACCATTGACAAAGACGTGGAATCGATTGTCAAATTGTTAGATGGTCACTCTTGGGCTATTTTTAGGATAAGTTAGATATTTAAATAGGTAAATCTGTTCAGAAATATCTCATCACCTCATTTTATTGCAATTCTCTCTCTTTGTTATTTTTCGCATTTTTATTTTCTTCCAACAACTTCCCGTCAAACGGTTTCCTCTCAGGATTTTACTTGCCAATTGTCGGAAGCCATCGGTGGTTTATCATTGTGGAGGAGCCAACCTTATCAATAGTCAAGTTGAATAGCTCAAGTGGTTAGAGCGTCGACCTAACAACACATAGGTCTTAGGTTCGAGTAGAAGTGCACACATCGTGGGATTCATGCTGGGCAGGCTCATTCACTCCCAAACACTCAAACCCTTCTCACTCCCTTCCATTCACTCTGTGAAGGTCAAACCCTTCTCACTCCCTTCTCACCAAAGAATTCCAGACTCCTTCCTGCACCTTCCACTGTCCGCATAATCCGATAGTTGTCTGCATCATGCTTGGGGAGTAAAGAAACGGAGGAATGACGTTTAGACAATAAACTTACGGACACTAGTCGTTAATTGACCACTCTGTGACTGTATTGAACTTATTTACAGAGGCGACTGTGGGGAGATAGCTCTTTTTAGTCTTGCCCTATCGTTTTTCTCCATCCTATTTTTGCTATGGGGAATTATGCATGTTTCTGTACTACATTACAACCCTACTCTAAAAAAGGAATGTACTACCAGGTAGCAAAGAGTCGAGTGACTGAATACGAAAATCTTACTGGTACTTATTCACTTTCACTGCATTCCTTTAATCCACTTTCTTATTATAACTAGGAATTCTAGCCGCCGAATGGACCTGATCTGACTATTAAAAGGAAAGCCTTTGATCCGTTTAGCGAGAGAAAAATCCTTTTCGTGGAAAGAACTAGTCCTAAGCCCTATAGGGATAGGGTAGGAAGACCTGTGACTCTATCGTTCACTCTTCGGATGCGGCTAAGCAAGGGTGACTGAGCGAGGTATTGGATAAACGGATGAAAGAGAGCTCGCCTTTTGTCTTCTAGGTGATGGATGCTACCTAGCTCTAAAGGTCCCGTTTCCTATTCTATCTTCTTTATCACTGTAGAGGTGATCGAAAGTCCCACGGGTGCCACTGCATACCACGGGTGCACGCGCGGCTAGATCTGAGTTCTTTCGAGCTTGACTCCAGGGATTCGCGGGACGGTGAAATTCGGCGAAGCGAACAACGGTAACTAACGGCACCCTACTCCCCCCCATCAGAACGAAACAAACCGTCTTCACATCCTAGAGTTAAAGACTGAGGCAGGGAATTCACCTCGACAAGTTTCGGTAAGTACTGTGATGAGTTCGGTATACAACGGCAACTGACGAACGTCAACGCTGGATGCCGATCACGATGATGATCTGGTGGCCAGGTACCGGAGGATAGATGACCTACTGGGAGGAGGTGAACCACCTTGGACTGGCAGCGTGCACAATTACCTAGCTTCCTAGACAACGACAACCCGGGTAAGGTACTACGTCTGCACAAGGTACTCTATGGGCTTCGGCAAGCACCACGAGCCTGAAACGCGAAGCTCAACAGTACCCTACTGTCACTGAAATTCAAACGTTATGCCTCTGAGCATGGCATGTACACGCACGGCCACGGCGAGCAGTGACTGATCGTGGGAGTGTACGTTGACGACCTCATAATCACTAGAGGCGACATAGAAGTCCTCGAAAGATTCAAGAGGGAGATGTCAAAGAACTTCAAGATGAGCGATCTCGGTGTACTCAGCACCTACTACCTCGGCATCGAAGTGCAACAGAGTACTGACGGCATCACCATCTGTCAAAGTGCGTACGCAAGGAAGCTGTTGGATACTATTGGACTAGCAGATAATAAACCTACAAGGATGCCAATGGAGGCTCGACTCCAGCTGAGGAAGGATGGCACTACGACGGCAGTCGACTCCACCAATTACCGCAACATTGTCGGGAGTCAGCGTTATCTAGTAAACACTCGCCCTGATCTTGCTTATTCCGTTGGATACGTGAGTAGGTTTATGGAAGCACCTAGGGAGGAGCATCTAGTGACTGTCAAGCGCATCCTGCGCTATGTAGCCAGAACCAGAGGCTGGGGTGTAAGATAATGCGCAGGGAGAGGAAAGGAGAAGCTTAAGCTGGTCGGCTATAGTGATAGTGACATGGCCGGTGACGTTGATGATCATAAGAGCACCAGCGGGATGATTTACTTCCTCTCAGGCGGGGTGATCTGCTGGCAATCAACTAAGCAAAAGGTAGTTGTTTTATCTTCTTGCGAAGTAGAGTACATTGCCGCTTCGACGGCAGCAACACAGGGGGTCTGGCTTGTGCGACTGATGGAAGAATTCATTGGAAAAGAAGGCGATCCACCAATACTTTATGTGGACAACAAAGCTACGATCTCCCTGATCGAAAATCCGGTTTTGCACGACCGAAGCAAGCACATAGAGATCAGGTTCCATTACATTCGGGGTGTACAGATCGGGGACTTATCAAGATTGACTTCATCCGAACAGAGGAACAGCTTGAAGACATCTTCACCAAGTCTCTGGCACGAGTAAAATTTGAGGAACTACGTTCAAAGATCGGAGTTCAAATAATAAGGTAGACATACCACAGGTTTTAGAAGAAGATTGTTAGATAAAACTTGAGGTTTTCCTTATTTAGCTTTACATGTTTTCATTAGTGGATTGAATACCTCCCTTTGACCATTTGACAAACATGTCGAATGGATTACAAGTTTTTAGATGGCCATTTTGTAGAAAGTGGCACAGATTTAGTTTGCCACTCTCGGGCCATTTTTAGGATAAGTTAGATATTTAAATAGGTAAATCTGTTCAGAAAGATCTCATCACCTCATTTTAACCAAAGTCAAAATTGCAATTCTCTCTCTCTCTCTCTGTTATTTTTCGCATTTTTATTTTCTTCCAACAACGTCCCGTCAAACGATTTCCTCTCACCGAAAAGGACTTCACTTGCCGATTATCCTTGCCGATTGTCGAAAAACAACAAGGAGCAACTGTAAGTCTTGTTAGACAAGGGTTTCATCTTTCCTGACGTATCTCCTTGGAGTGCACCCGTGTTGTCTATCAATGTGAGATCCCACATTGGTTGGAGAGGGAAACAAGGCATTCCTTAAAGGTGTCACCTCCCCCTAACAGATGCATTTTAAAATCGTAAGGCTGACGATAATACGTAACAGGTCAAAGCGGACAATATCAACTAGCGGTGGGCTTCCGTTATTACAATCAAGAAGAAGGATGAATCAATGTTATGTGCACCGACTACGGGGAATTAAACAAGAGAACAGTGAAGAAAAAGTACCCTATTTCCTGGATAGAAGATATGTTTGACCAACTCAATGAGGCGACAATGTTCTCCAATATAGATCTATGATTAGGCTACCACCAGATTAGGATTAGAGAGGGAGATGTGTCGAAGATAGCATTCAGAACGATGTACAACCATTATGAGTTTGTGCTTTTGTCATATGGACTCACCAAAGTCTCTGTGGTATACATAGGATCAATGAATCGAGTATTCAAGGAGTATCTCACACATCTGTCATTGTGTTCATAGATGACATCTTGGTGTACTAAAAAACGGATTAAGAACAGAAGGTACATCTCTAGAAAATCCTTGTGATCTTGTGCAAAAAATAAGTTGTATCTAAGTTTTTTAAGTGAGAATTTTGACTACGACAGGTTCATTCTTAGTGCTTGTGGTGTCGAAGGATGGGGTTTCGTGGACCCTGCAAAGGTGGAAGTTGTCACCAAGTGGGCTTGCGCAACGATAGTTACTAAGGTACATAATTTCTTTG
This sequence comes from Cucurbita argyrosperma subsp. sororia, assembly GCA_018691285.1. Lineage (NCBI taxonomy): Eukaryota > Viridiplantae > Streptophyta > Magnoliopsida > Cucurbitales > Cucurbitaceae > Cucurbita > Cucurbita argyrosperma. Next base: position 7,157,434 of record CM031898.1, read on the forward strand.
GACTGGTAGGGTACTATCAGCGGTTCGTAAGAGATTTTGCCAAGATAGCCTCATCACTCATGCAGTTAACTAGGAAAGGTGTTCCATTTATGTGGAAAGAAACATGTAAGGCTAGCTTCCAAGATCTCGGCCCTAGTGCTCACAGTTCCAAAGAGATTAGGGGGTTATGTGATTTATAGTGACATCTTAAGAAAGGACTAGGATGTGTATTGATGCAACATGGAAAGATGATCATTTATGCTTCCCATGAGTTGAAGGACTACGAACAGAACTAACCTTACCCATGACTTGGAGTTAGCTACGGTAGTATTGCACTTAAAATTTGGTGATTACTTGTATGGAGTGAATTCTCATATCTACACTAACCATAAGATTCTGAAGTATTTCTTCACCATAAAGAGAACTGAACATGAGACAAGGAAGATGGCTAAAGCTAGTGAAGGATTATGAAATAGACATCCAATACCCCCCCAAGAAAGCAAACATAGTCACTGATGCCCTAAGTCGGATGATGGCCCACTCATCGTCCATGATTACTAGAGAGTCACGAGTGTAGATAGACTTTGAGTAAGTATAGATAACAATGGTGACTAAAAGAGTTTTAGCACAGATGACTCGACTTACAGTTCAACCTACACTTCGACAACGAATTATTGATTCTCAACATGGAGACCCCTTTTAGCCAAAATTTTAGGCCAATTAAGGGAAAGTCTAGTAGGCAGTTTCTCCAAATGGACAGATGGCGGTCTATTATACCAAGAGCAATTATGCATGTCATCGATGGAAGAGTTGAAGAATGAGATATTAACATAGGCCCATAACTCTCAACTTTCTATGCATCTAAGCAGTACTAAGATATATCAAGATCTGAAATAACATTTGTGGTGTATAGTATGAAGAAGGATATCGTAGAGTTTGTAAGTGAGTGTGTAGTGTGCCAATCGGAGAAGGCACCTAAACAGAGAATGACAAGATTATTGCAGCACTTGAGTGTGCCCGAATGGAAGTGGGAGAATATATATATGGACTTCATCGTAGGTCTACTCAGGATATTGAAAGAGTATACAGTGATTTGGGTAATTGTTGATAGACTGGCCAAGTTACCATACTCCCTACCTTGCAAGACAACCTATATGATGGATAACTTGGCACAGTTGTACACGAAGGAGATTTTTAAGGATGCACGAAATTCCAGTGTCCATATAACAAATCGAGACCCACGTTTTAGGTTAGTATTTTAGCGTGGTCTTCAAAAAGCGTTAAGTATTCGCCTTAACTTCAATCCTATCTTCCACCCACAGACATGTTGTGTGCTTATGTGTTGGATTTTGCAGGTAGTTGGCACCCTAAACTGCATCTTATGGAGTTCACTTACAACAACTTCCAAGAAACTATTGGAATGATACCATTTGAAGCATTACATGGGAAGTGGTGTAGGTCCCCAATATATTGAGACAAGGTAGGTGAATGAGAGTTGTTAGGACCAAAGATAGTTCAAGCTACTAATGAGACCATGAAAAAGATTACATAAAGAATGTGCATGGCTCAAAGTAGACAGAAGAGTTACATTGAAATAAGGCATGGGAGCTTAGGGGACATGGTATTCTTGAAAGTGACTTCGATAAAGGGTGTTCTAAGGTTCAAACATAAAGACAAGTTGAGTCCATGCTTCATCGAACCTTTCGAAATCTTAGATCGGATAAGACTAGTGGCATACAGACTAGCCCTAACACCATCTTTTTCAGCGGTGCACTACGTATTACATGTGTTAATGCTTCGCAAGTATATGAATGACCCACCCACATCATTGTTATGAACCGTTAATGTTTATGAACCGTTAATGTAGATGAGGATTTGAGTTATGAAGAGAGGTCAGTAAGGATCATGGCCCGTGAGGTGAGACATCACTTTTAGCAAAGTACCATGCAAAACTACCAAACAAAAGAAATCACGTGGGAACGTGAGAATGAGAGGAGGGAGAAATACCTTGAGATATTCTAGGAATTAGATACTTTGGTGGACAAAAGTTTTTCTTAGAGGCGTGTGATGTAACAATAGTTGGTTGTGAAAAGAATTCAAAAATCTCGTTGAAAACCGCGAGATTTCTAGTGAGGCAGCAGAGTTCTCGTTAGGGAAACCACCCACAGTCCCTCTTGTTAAGCCCCTTACCATTCACTCCCTCAACCACCCAACTTATCAACTATTCTCGCTGTGCAACACATACACACCCGAGGAGAAAGAACCCCAGCAAATATGTTTTGTTTTCCCTTCCTTCCCCTGCAACTTGTCAGTGTCATTGTTGTTACTAATGAAGAGGGAATTCATAGTGGTGGAGATGGTCGATAACAATGTGCAGATGATCGGTAAGAACTTTTTCTTCTTTTAAGTTATCCGATTCTAATTTTAAAGGAAGGATGTTAGGTTATTTTCTTTTCTCATAATTACCACTGTGCGTAGATTCCGTAACATCACGACCATAAGACAAGATCACTAGAGCAAATAGCGAGCGAGGAGGTGCACCTTGGTCGTCGTAGAAAAACACAAAAGGCATGGAGGAAGAGAGAGAGAGATCTGGGGAGGAAAAGGAAACACGCACGAAGTCAGGTTAAAGAGAAGAAATTCGCAAGTCAAATTTCGGGTTGGGTCCAAACGCAGGTTAGGTGTTGGTCAAGTTCTTATGCGGTCCAAGTTTGAAACGCAGCCCAAACTTCCCCACGATTTAAATGTAGTACACTTGTATGATGTGATCCACCTTGAGACCTGCATCTTGACCCATACCCACACGTTATCCTGAGCGTTTGGCTATCTCTTCCTGCCACGTGTAACGTGTGTGATGAACCGTCTCTAGTACACCGCTTGCGTATGACTCAACACCAAGCAATCGACTCGGTCCAGCTTGGGCCCTGGCTCTGTTAACGAGATTTATGTTTGTCATGCTGTTATTCGGGTCCTTCTCTCCATAGTTTTCGACAACATGTTAACGAATACTAGTTCGACGAGCCTGGCTTCAAGGGGTATACGAGCCTGCTTGTGAGTCCATGTTCGCGTGCATGGACCGTGTATATAAAAGTACTACACATTCCACTTAACTCCGACTAAAAAATTATTCGAAGGGTGTGCCATGATGTTTTTAAAATGATAGATCCGACCAAATTGTAGTAAAAAAAATAGGGTGGTTACTTAATAGGGTTATTAACAATATTACATATATTATTGTGCATGTGACTATGTAGGGACCAAAAACCTCACAGTATGTAGTCACTCTACTGAAAGTAAATATATTAAAATTAATAAAAAGATCCTTTGATTTTCCATGTGAAAAAAATAATTTAAAAAAAAAAAGTATTAATTTGAAACCGAATAGAAATCAAGAAATTATGAAAAACTAAAAACCTAACCGATACGAAAATGAAGCGAAAATTAGAAAGGGAAGCCTAGCAGAGAGAGTTTAAACAAGTGGTGGCCATAAAAGTCACACGTGGCTGAACAATAATAAAAATAAATAAATACAAAGTAACTAAAAATAAACAATAATAATAAAATTTTAAAATAAAAACATAAAATAGTTTAGTTGGTTAATAGAGCCTTAAAAAAAAACTAAATTCATTTTCTTTCCTTTCATTTTATTTTAACTCACACCAGATCAACACAGCGCCATGCCCACTCCGACCAATAACCTAGCAGCGCTTTTGACGGCGGCGTTTATTATCACCACCGCGGCGCCCTTTGCCGGAGCGGAGACGCACCATGTCGTCGGCGGCGACAGGGGATGGGACGTGGATTCGAACATTGCGTCTTGGTCGGCCGGTCGAATATTCAGAGTCGGAGATAAGATCTGTAAGATCCATTCGTTTTTCCATTTTTTGTTTTTGTTTTTTAATGCGTTTTTTGGGTGAGAAATTTTGTTTTGGGATTCCCGGTTCATCCGATGGAAATCGGAACCGGGTTTATTAAGAGTAAAAATAAAAAAATAAAAAAATAAAAAATAAAAAAAGTAATGTTGGGGGTAGGGTTCGCGTACTCTGTAGCACACGGTAACGTGGTGGAGCTGGAAAGGAAGGAGGAATACAAAGCGTGCGATGTAAGCAGGTTCATCAGGGAGTATAGGGACGGCATAGATATCGTGGCCTTAAACGGAGAGGGAATCCGCTACTTCGCGAGTAGCAGAGCAGAGAGGTGCAAGAAGGGCCTCAAACTGCAGGTGCATGTGGAGGCCCAACAACAGAAGGCGGAGACGACAGGAGTTGGATCGAGGGACGACATGTCGGAGGGGGATGGTGAGTCAGCAGCAGTTCCACCATCCCCTTCCACGTCTTCAACGCCCTTCGCCATTTCTTATGTCACTCTCTCCCTTTTGCTGGCTGGCCTTGCCTTTACTTATTGGATCAGCTAAGCCCTCTTTTTTTTTTTTTTTTTTTTTTTTTTCTTTTTATTTATTTATTTATTTTGTTTAATTATGGAACCAATTTGATTTAGATTAAGATTATTAAAGCTTCAGACATTATATTAATATTACATATAATAATATTACATATAATAATATTACGCTCTAAGAAGAAGAAGAGGTACAACTGCACTTGCAACTCCACATGCAACGCTTGCAACTCCACAGCCTCGCCCATGCACCGCCGCTATCGCACTGCTTAACGCACCTCGACCTTGAACCGCCGCCCCACAGGCACTGCGCCATGCAGCGAAGAGGCGGTGCGCAGGCTGGGCAGTGCAGCGCCATCCTGTCCCTGATGCAGTCCCCGCACAGCTTGGCGTCGGCCGGGCAAGGGGAAGTCAGGCAGATGGCCGTCATAAGAATCACCGCTGCGGTGATTGCTGAGTAAAAGCGTAATGATATGTCCATGTGTGAAACTGGTTTGAATGAGGAAGAATTGGGAGGAAATTAATAGAGATGGAAGGTAGTTGATAGTTGTGGTCTGTATTTATGAGTATTATTTAATGTGGTCACCCATGCATTTCTTGGTTTCCTCGATTCTTTCTAACACACTAACTCCAAAATTTTATATCAATTCAAATCCATTTAGATTTAATTTTATAAATAAAAATGTTAGTTTGCGCATTCATACTAATTAAAGTTATAAGTTTTAATAAATTAATTAATTATAATTTTTTAAACAATTTTTTAAATGAACAGAGGGTTAAATTTTGACATAAGCCCATCCAACCCAGAGTTTAGAGATAATATTAATGAATACTAAACTTAACCTCTACCAATAGAAATTAACATAAATTCTTTTAACAATTCATTTTAGAGGCTTTGAGATTGGAAAATACCACAAAATAATAAATTGACAATTACTTCAGATTTTAGAACGTCCATGTAAAATTGGATTTTTGGATAGCTTAATAGTTAAAGTATTATCACACATTAGCTTTGTTCCTTCTATTTAAGAGTGATCAATCTCTTTAACTATTCTCCTCATCCACTTGACATGCACAGGCATTAGCAGCAACAAACTCAACTTTTATGGTTGATAAGGTGACTATAGGCTTCTTACGAGAAGACCAAGCTACTACTTCTCCACTCATCATAAACACATAGCCTGAAGTACTCTTGTTATCTTCCATGTCTCCAGTCAGCAAATCCAATTAAATCACTAACTCCCCCCTTTCTATAAAATACACTATAATCTATCCTACCTTTTAAGTGATATGAACCAAGAGACATCAATCATACAATATACTTCAATGAAGATGTGAAGAAAAGGTTGTCAAAATTATCAAAAGATGTTCCAATTCATGCTACATTGAAGAAGAATAAAGTTTGATTGTTGTAAATTTTGGGTGGGTTACAATTTAGAGTAATTTAGAGTTATTGTATTTTAAGACATTTTATTTACTTTAGGTTACATTTACATAATGGCTATTTATGGTCATTAAGTATGAATGTTACAACTTTTGGAATTCCTTTAATAGTTTCATTTTGAGGCTATATAAAGCCATGTATGTTATATTTGTAAGCAGACTTGGAAAATATAGTAAAAGAAGCATTTGTGTTCTTCTTTAGCCAATGGCTATTTGCAATTCTATGTAGTTTAGGTTGCATGTAGAATCATTCAAGCTCGACATGATCAATCTTGCTTGTGGAGTGATTCGAATCTCAATCAAGTGTTCTTGTCTTGAGATATTTGATCAACAAGAATCATTGAAGCTAGACATGATCGATCTTGCTTCTGGAGTGATTCGAATCTCAAACAAAGTGTTCTTGGCTTGAGATATTCGATCTACAAGGTAATCCGAATCTTATTCCCCTTGTAGTTGATTCCTTATCTTATCATTAAGTACCTTAAAACCCTATTAGTTGCTGCAAAATGTTGTTGTGTTGGATATGTCATAAAACGACTAATCAAACTTACAACAAACATGAGATCAGGACGAGTAGCTGTGAGATACATCAGACTTCCCACTATTTGTTTATATAAAGTTACATCGGTTGGGTTTTATGTCCTAAAACTCATAGTTTGTAAACAAAAAACATATTCTATTTTCAATAAAGTTACTATTGTTGTTTATTCAGTAAAGATTGTTATTGAATAAAGTGAACATAACGATCATTAATCTAAATCCAATAAACTAAGAACACTCTGGCTATAGTATGATTACTTGAACTATATGTAAAGACATAAGAGTGGATCAAGTTCAAGTATATAGTCAAAATGATCTATAGTATAAGGATAAGGCTGAGTATCTTATTTTGGGGACGCTATGGATGCGGCCCACTTTTGTATATGATATAAACAAAGTGATCACTAAATTGTACATGTGGAGACATGTGAGTAGGGGCGTCCTATGTAATGAGTATTGCATAAGATCGGACCATGAAGAAAACCACTCTCACTTTATAATGTTGTTTACTGTTGAGACTGATTTTCTTTTCATTCGATAACCTAGGTAACTCGGTTTTAATCCTGAGCTACCATGAACTCCTGTTTATTCTGAATTATCCTTAGATTTGCATGGGTGAGAGTGGCTCGAGTTTGCCGACTCCATAGGCCTCCCATTTTAGGGGTAAGACTGGGTGAATAGCTGGGGACGTGAGGTGCAAGATGGAATTCACTCCTACCCACTTTTAGGGATAGAAGAGAGGTAGTTCCCTTAAGCACTGACTCCAGGTCTTGAACAAGGGGCCCCACCGTCTCATTGGCCTGAGAGGGATTCGGTTTACTGGTTGGACCACAAACCAATTGTTCATAAGAGGATCAGTGGGACATAAGGAACAAGAAGTAACTTCAGGAGTAAAATGGTAAATTGACTCAGCTCTTGTTATGAATAACCTGTGAAGGATTGACTTACTAATCATGGTTATATCAAATGGAAAGAAATATATCTATAGTGAGGGGAGTGCAACTACTAGGCTATAGTAGAGTGTCCTAGTAGTTAACGAATGTTGGTTAACAAGGTTAATGAGTTTAACCGGTTAATCTTGGATCGTTGGAGCCCATGATCTATAGGTCCATTAGGTCCCTCTACTAGCTCATATTTGACTAAACCATAGAACAGTGTGACGAGTGAGTTCAAAGTGTTCGAATTCAAATTAGAGAATATGCGCTACATATATACGATATATTTAACCGCATTTTTGTTTTATTTACGAATTAAACAAAAAGAGAGAATCTAAGATATTTAAATAAGATTTAAATATCTTAATCAATTATGTGTTGGAATTGATTGTGATTGACATTTGAATTAATATTAAATATTAATTAAATAGTTTAATTAATCATTTAATATTACTTTAATTTGAAATTAATTGTTGAATTAAAATGAAGAAAGTCAAAATGTTGACTTCATTTAATGGAAAAATCAATGTTAGTGGAATTTTGAGGTGTCAACATTTGGTTTAACCAAACTTGCATGGTTGCCAAATAAACCCCACAAGTTTGAGTGGAATTTTGAGTGTCAAAATTTGGTGAACTCAAACATGCATGCTTGCCACATAATCCCAAACATTTGAGTGGAATTTTGAGTGTCAAAATTTGGTGATCTCAAATTTGCATGAACATGCAAACATAACTCTACAAAGAGAGTGATCATGCAACATGAAAGGTCTTCTTGGAAAAAAACCTTGAGACAAACCTCTCACAAACACTCTTTTCATATATACAAAATCCCTCACAAGTTTAGTCACTCACCGGATTCCACAATCCCGTTCTAAGACCGGAGGATAGTGGAGAAGACACTGTGGTGGTTTGAAACCGGTTCGTGAGGAAAAAGGAATTTGAACTACAAAAGGCTAGTATTCAAACTCATTAAGTTTTAATACTTATGAACATGCTAGTTATTTACTATAATTCATGTTCTAAAACTGCCCAAGATCCAAATTGCTTCCGCATGTGTTATATTAACACCATCAACATCTACTTTTGCACCATTTTCATCTTTGCTAAATTTTTTGTCTGGGAACAATGGGATTACAAATAGAGATGTAATTCTCTATGCCAAATCGATTTAAAACTTCAGCAGCATACTTTATTTGACATATAAAAATATCGTCTAATCTTTGTATTACCTTTATTCCAAGAAAAAATCTCATCTGACCTAAGTAAGTCATATCAAACTCTTTCTTCATGGACCGTTTAAACTCCTCCAATAATTCCTCATCGTATCCAGTAAATAAAAGATCATCAACATAAATGCTTACAATAAGATTCTATTCGACTAAACCAGGTTCTAGGTGCTTGTTTTATTCCGTAGAGAGCCTTTTGGAGTTTGTACACCATCTCTTCACTTCCCTTTTTCTCATAACCTTTTGGTTGTTCAACAAGAATATCTTCTTTTAACTCGCCATATCAAAAAGCTTATTTGACATCTAACTGATAGAGTTTCCAACCTTTTTGGGCGAAAAAAGCAATAATCATTCTCACAGTATCCATTATGGCCACAGGTGTGTACACTTCCGTATAATCAATTTCATGCTCTTGTGGGTAGCCTTTTACCACCAATCTTGCTTTGTATTTATCAACAGGATTTTTTTCAATGGATTTGATTTCTTCATCCATAGCCAATCTCAATGGATTTGATTTCTTCATCCATAGCCAATCTCCATTTTGGGCTTTTGACGGCTGCCTCAAAATTCACAGGATCTGAAATCATCAAGAATGTCATATTTTCTTCATCCTCTTCCGATAAGCCTTCACAAAAATTATAGTCTGCTAACCATACAGGTGGATGTCGACTTCTCCCCTCCCCTGTTGTCAAATCTGGTGCAAGGAAAATTGTTTTCAGCGACTGGTTCAATTGTTTCAGCAACCGGTTCAGTCGTTTCTTCTATGATTTCCCCTTCCTCGTTTTCAGCAACTGGTTCAATTGTTTCAGCAACCGGTTCAGTCGTTTCCTCTGTGGTTTCTCCTCCTTCGTTTGTGTTCTTATCAATTTCAATATTTTTCCCCATTCCAATTTTTCCGTTTCTCTCCATTTACCCATTAATGTTACTTGCCTTTCATACATGCCTCACAGGTGGTGTTTGGAGCTACAATTTGCGGCAGACCTTTCACCATATTTTTGTGTTTCACGGTGCACAAGCCTTTGTAGCCGAGATGACCATAAAGGTGGTGCCAAAGTGTTGACTGATCCGTATTTGAAACTTGGAGGCATTTCTTCATTTGTTGGGGTAGATGGTTTAGTATTATAAACTGTCGATTTGCGCTCATAATTGACTATGTTATTTTTCCTTTTTGTGGATAATAAATGTTACATATACCATTTTTCCTTTTTGTGGATAATAAATGTTACATATACCATTTTTCCTTTGTGTGGATAATAAATGTTACATATACCATTTTTCCTTTGTGTGGATAATAAATGTTACATATACCATCTTTAAACAACACTGCTACCTTTCCTGGCACACATATGGTTTGAGCAATCAGAATCTAAGAACCAACCATCCCTCCTTTTTGCTTCATATCTTTTCATACGAGCCATTAACAACATTTCATCCTCTTCTTTGAGCTCTGCATAATTCAATTTCTTATTCATCTTTGGACATTCATATTGAAAATGACCTAAGTTATGAAACCTATAACATTCAACAGTTGTTTCGTTGAAAGTTTATCTTCCTCTTCTACGTCCTTTGCCCTTGTAAGTTCCTCTTCCTCTATACTTATTTTTGTTCGTCCTTCGACTTTTAGAACTTGCTCCTCTCCACTAATGTTGGATTTTCGAAATTTTTGTTCATGCACCACTAATGAACTTTGTAATTCATCAATTGACATGTTATTAGTATCTTTAGATTCCTCGATAGATACTACAATAGTAAATTTTTCCGTCCGGGTACGCATAATTTTTTCTACAATTTTCTTTGTCTGGCATATCTTCTCCATTGCTTCTCATCTTGTTGTTGTTGGCGATTATCATCACTCTTGCAAAATAATCTGTAAAACTTTCATCCTTTTGATCTCTACGATCTCAAATTCTCTCCTTCATTTAATCTCAAACAATCTTGTGTGACAATTCAAGATTTGTTAAAAGACAGTACGATCAATTGCCTGGAAGAGGTAATGCTTTACTTGGTGATCTTTGAGTCTAGCATCATCAAGGTGCCCTTTGTGCCTCAGTTAGCATTGTTCCTTCCTCTAGTTCTAAGAAACCAATCTCCACCACACTCCATAGACCCTTTGCTCTGAGTAAATTTTCCATCAGCTCACTCCAATGATCATAGTGACCATCCAAGTGAGGAATCTTCGCTAAAGTTTTGTCTTCACTCATACTCTCTCTATTTGATCACTTAAAAAATTATAACTCTGATACCAGTTGTTAGGTTTTGGCATAACTAAGCCAAAAATATAAACTATTGAAGCTGACGTGATAATATTGTTAATATTTAACTTGCCTTTATAGGTTTACAAACGAGCCTAAATAAAAACTAATCACAAATCTGTTAAACAAATGGGAAAATATTTAAACTAAATATCTAAAAAAATAGTCTTATTTTGACCTAATTAAATTCAATCTTAACCCATTAGAAAATATTTAAATTAAATACCTAAAAATACTACTATTTTTTACCTAATCAACGATTTAAACTAAATACCTATAAATACCTAAAAATACTGCTATTTTTTACCTAATCAAATTCTTCTTTAAAGCTATTATAAGTTGAGAAATTCAAGGAAGATTGATGCAAGATAAATTATGTTCAATTGGTAGAATTATAAATGTGTTGTATGCTACGATTTACTTAATAAAAATTCAGAATTTAAATTTAAATTGATAGGGTTCAATTTCAAGGAAGGATTTTAAAATGTACCAAAACTTCACTTTTACCTTCCTTCCAAACTCTCTTTTTTTTTTTTTTCTGATGTTTTATATTCTTAATTTACTAATTTTTTTTCTTTATTTTTATATAAAATTTCTCATATTATTACTAATTATTAATTATTAAAAAAAATATTTGTATTCATATTGTAACGGTCATTAATTTAAATATAAGAAAACATACAGAGAAGAGGGAAAAGATACTTCCAAAAGAGAGGAAAAGGAAGATCTCCAAGATCGTTATATATTATATATGATACTCTCACTCACATGATAAAAGTGTCCAGTTCTATTCTGACTAGTATCTTGCATAGTCATGCCAACAAGGACGCTGGGTGACACAATCGCACTTTCGAAGGCAGCGGACTAGCTATTGTGCGGCACTCACTTTCCAACGACAAGGGAGCTAAGCCAATTTGTTCTTGCGTCGCCTACGGCCAAGCGACGTATGATCGAGCCTCTAGCCTCGGTTTTAAAAGAAGGTTTTAGGAAACGAGGAGAGAGAGAGATTTTAGAAAGAGAAATTTTGGAAAGAGACGTTATATAAGCAAGCAAGAGAAAGATAACAACGGCTTAGCATATATAACCTTGGGTAGGGAGAAGTTGACAACTAGTCATATCCTCCTATAGTACATTCTGAGCCATTTTATGTCTGGCAGGCATAGACATGATATTTTTGAGGCGTCATACGCCCTAGAACTACAAAAGGAAAAACACTAGAATGAAAAGACATGACAAGGGTTTGGCTTGTCATGGGCATGCGGCCATGGGCAACACGCCCTGGACGAGCATGACCGTGACACTGGGCTCCCAAGGGGAATGGAATGTGAGGTCTCATGTAGTTTGGAGAGGAGAATGAAACATTCCTTAGAAGAGTGTGGGAATCTCTTCCTACCAAATGCATTTTAAAACTGTAAGGCTTACGGTGTTATGTAACGAGATAAAGGCCTTAGTTGCAAATGTAGTTGAGAAAGAAAATATTTCTAATCCATATCTTAGATGGGGTATGGATAGAGAAGACGTTGATGACAATGTTTTGAATGTACTGGAAATGCTTCAACCACACAAAAACCTTCGAGCAGTGATGATTCATTATTTTGTAGGTGAACTTCTACCCAATAGTATTTTTGTTGAAAACTTGGTTGAACTAAGTCTTTCTAATTGCTACAAATGTGAAACTTTACCGATGTTGGGACATTTTTCCAAACTTGAGGTGCTTAAAATTGATGGGTTAAGAGCTCTAAAAATTATTAGAGAGGAATTTTATGGGAATTATCACGATGGTAGAATTTATTTCCTAAACTGAAAATATTTCATATTTCAAACATGATCAGTTTCGAGCAATGGAAAGAAGTTGCCACTGTGACGAATTGTACAACTTTTCCTCATCTCGAAAGCTTAATCATTGATTCTTGTTTGAGACTAATAAGTATTCCAAACATTTTTGCAACTCATAGTCAGAGGTTGAAAACTAACACAGTTAATGCAAGGTTATTTTCAAGCTTTCAAAGTCCTCCAAAGTTTCGATTTCTACACATTGAATGTTGTATAAGTTTGGTAATGCTACCAAACTGGTTAGAGTTTTATAGCTCACTCGAAGATTTGTGGATCTACTCTCGGAATTATATTTCCTCTCCAGCTTTGCAAAATATCTCAAACTTGTCTTCATTAAGACTCATAACTTCAATAACTTTCGAGAAGGGCTTGGTGGTATTCATAATTTGAAAAAGTTGACTCTTAAAGGGCCAATAAAGCGTTATGATTGGAGTCGATTCATACCCTTCAATTCACTTGAAAATCTTGAGTTGCATGATAGAGGAGCTAATAGCTTAACACAACTTCCTCGACATTTTGAGCTCCTCATTGCTTTAAGATCGTTGTATATTGAGAGTTTTAATGACATTGAATCTTTGCCAGAATGGTTGGGAAACATTATATCTTTGGAGACATTGGTATTATGTTGGTGCATAAATTTGAAAAGGTTGCGCTCGAAAAAAGCCATGTCAAATCTAACTCGATTGAATTACTTGAAAGTGATTAAATGTCTCCAGCTTTTGTTGAACGGAAAAATGTTTTCTATGTATCCAATGTCATTGTATACTAAAACAACTCGCTTATGTTTGTTTCTTTTGTTTGTACTTTTTTTAATGTGTTCATTAGAGTAAGTAAAATTATAATTATATTCCTGTGTACCTTAGCTATTGTATCCAAGAAAAATCAAAGGGAAGTAATATCTTAAACGGTGTCTTGTAGTCTTTCTTAATTGATCTTTATAATCTTTATAAAAATGTGTGTTTTTAGAGTTGTGTTTAACCCTTTGATATTTGAGTTTAAACTTGCTATCTATGAATAGAGGATATAGCAACTCGAGCTATGTTAACATTCTTAGTAATTTATTAGTTAGTTTATTTATTAAGTTTTTAGAGTATTACAAAATTTAAATTGATATAATTTAAATTTTATTTGTTTATAAGGAAAGAAAAACCCCTGGAATAAATTTATTTAATAATTTTATTAGTCATTTTTTTATTAACTTATAAATATATTATTTAAATTTGAAGGCACGTAAAATTTTAATTTTTCAGATATTAATTGTTCAAATAAACATTTATAGTCCATAAGAATGTGAAATATAAAAATAGAAAGCGAAGTAAGAGGAAGCAAAACAACAGAGAAGACAGTCGGAAGTAAGCGAGAATCTCGAGAAAATGGCTTGATCCTCTATTAAACGTGGTCAATCTTGACAGTCTAGACGTTTAAGTTTACCAATATCATTTGAGGCAGTTACTAGATGATCATTATTGATTCATGTCTTGATTATCAAAAGGTACATTTGAAATTGTGCATTTTTATAAACTATTCTTCGAGTGAGAATTGAATTACCAAAGGAATATCTTATTTTATCCACAATCAAATGAAGCATAGACCATCTACCATCTTCCTCGTTGAAACAATGTTTTCCCTATTGTTCAAATTTTCTACCGATTTGTTAAAATGTGGATAGCACAAGGGTTTATTCAACTACCCAATGGAAGCAATGTAACGGTGGAGGATATTGAAGCGAGGTATTTTGATATTTTGTTGTCTCATTCCTTGTTTCAAGATGTTGTCAAGGATAAGAGAGGAAAAGTTATATATCGTAAGATGCATGATCTAATATAGGACGTTGCATGTGCTATTTCAAATGATCAAAATTTGAGAAAGCACCTCGTAACGGATGGAAAATCTCAAGGTGGTGAAGTTCTTTCGATCCATCAAAGTAGAAGAATAGTTTATTGTTGTGAAAATGTACCTTTTGATAATCAAGACGATCACCAACTTCATCTACTTGCGCGTATTAATTATTCGTTGTGGGTTCATAACTAAATTACCAGATTCAATCGGTAATAAATTGAAGCATCTAAGATATCTTGACATCTCAATATTTGGAATAAGTGAGCTTCTAAAATCTGTTGTTTTGCTTTACAAGATGGAGACTTTGAAGGTTGGAAGGAAAATAATGCTTCCTACCAAATAGAGAAAGTTGCTCATAATTTTATCTTTTTCTTCATATCAAATTAAGCATATATCTAAACATTTAAGTCGAATGACTCAACTTCAAATGCTTTCTAGTTTTGTAGTTGGGTGTGATGACGGATATAAGATTGAGGAGCTTGGACCTTTAAAAGACCTTAAAAGTAAGTTAAACCTTTTATATCTCGAGCACGTCGAAAGTACACATCAGGCCTGTTAGGATCGATACCAGTTGTTAGGATCGCACAACAACGCACACGCTCGATCTAGATGAACACAAAGAGAAGGATAGAGAGAAGTTGCAAGGAGAACTCTGGCTAAAAGGATTTTTTATTGATGACTTCAGGCATGTACAACAAGAGAGTACAGAGAATAGAAAAGTACATCTACAAAGCTCTACCGGACCAGATATATATATGGTATAGTTTACTATATATAGCTTTACCAGATTTAGCCATCTACTATATATAACTATTTACCATATATAGCTTTACCGGATATAGCTTTACCATATATAGCTTTACTATATATAGCTTACCAAATATAGCTTTACCGGATATAACCGTTGACCAAGCTATAAATAAGTATCAGGCTCCATAGCCTAACAATTCTCCCACTTGGAGACTGATCTAGTCAACCAAGAATTTCACTCTCAGACGACCATGAGCATCTTCACTGCACCATACCAATTGAGGTTTCGCACAACCTCAATATTCCAACATCAACACATTTTGTCAACATGTTTGCTGGATTCTTTGCACTCTCTATCTTCTCAAAACACATCACCATCTTCAACCAACTTCCGAGTGAAATGGTATCGCCTTCTGTATTTTGAATGATAGATTGGGTTCCTCGCCAACAGCATGAGTCTCAGGAGTTTCTTGAGTATCTGCTACATCACTCTGTGAATCTTTGAGCAACTCAACATCAACTCCCACTTGCTTCACCTCTGGTGTTTCAGCAAGGGTCTCAGGAGTTTCATGAGTATCCACTACAACATCACTCTGTGAATCTTTGAGCAACTCAACATCAACTCCCACTTGCTCCACCTCTGGTTTCTCAGCAAGAGTCTCAGGAGTTTCATGAGTATCCGCTACAACATCACTCTGTGAATCTTTGAGCAACTCAACATCAACTCCCACTTGCTCCACCTCTGGTTTCTCAGCAAGAGTCTCACAGCCCATGCAACCTTCTCTGGAGTTTCAGCGACGCTTTCGGCCGACGCAACCTCCTCTGGAGCTTCTGCGACGCTTCCGGACGACGCAACTCCCTCTGGAGCTTCAGCGACGCTTCCGGACGACGCAACCCCCTCTGGAGCTTCAGCGACGCTTCCGGACGACGCAACTCCCTCTGGAGCTTCAACGACGCTTCCGGACGACGCAACTCCCTCTGGAGCTTCAGCGACGCTTCCGGACGACGCAACTCCCTCTGGAGCTTCAGCGACGCTTCCGGACGACGCAACTCCCTCTAGAGCTTCAGCGACGCTTCCGGACGACGCAACTCCCTCTGGAGCTTCAGCGACGCTTCCGGACGACGCAACTCCCTCTGGAGCTTCAGCGACGCTTCCGGACGACGCAACCCCCTCTGGAGCTTCAGCGACGCTTCCGGACGACGCAACTCCCTCTGGAGCTTCAGCGACGCTTCACGACGCGACGACGCAACGCAACCCCCTCTGGAGCTTCGACGCTTCTGGACGACGCAACTCCCTCGCTTCAGCGACGCGCTTCAGCGACGCTTCCGGACGACGCAACTCCCTCTGGAGCTTCAGCGACGCTTCCGGACGACGCAACCTCCTCTGGAGCTTCTGCGACGCTTCCGGACGACGCAACTCCCTCTGGAGCTTCAGCGACGCTTCCGGACGATGCAACCCCCTCTGGAGCTTCAGCGACGCTTCCGAACGACGCAACTCCCTCTGGAGCTTCAGCGACGCTTCCGGACGACGCAACTCCCTCTGGAGCTTCAGCGACGCCTCCGAACGACGCAACCCCCTCTGGAGCTTCAGCGACGCTTACGGACGACGCAACTCCCTCTGGAGCTTCAGCGACGCTTCCGGACGACGCAACTCCCTCTGGAGCTTTAGCGACGCAACCTCCTCTGGAGCTTCTGCGACGTTTCCGGACGACGCAACCCCCTCTGGAGCTTCAGCGACGCTTCCGGACGACGCAACCCCCCCTGGAGCTTCAGCGACGCTTCCGGACGACGCAACCCCCTATGGAGCTTCAGCAACGCTTCCGGACGACGCAACTCCCTCTGGAGCTTCAGCGACGCTTCCGGACGACGCAACTCCCTCTGGAGCTTCAGCGACGCTTCCGGACGACGCAACCCCCTCTGGAGCTTCAGCGACGCTTCCGGACGACGCAACTCCCTCTGGAGCTTCAGCGACGCTTCCGGACGACGCAACCCCCTCTGGAGCTTCAGCGACGCTTTCGGCCGACGCAACCTCCTCTGGAGCTTCTGCGACGCTTCCGGACGACGCAACTCCCTCTGGAGCTTCAGCGACGCTTCCGGACGACGCAACTCCCTCTAGAGCTTCAGCGACGCTTCCGGACGACGCAACTCCCTCTGGAGCTTCAGCGACGCTTCCGGACGACGCAACTCCCTCTGGAGCTTCAGCGACGCTTCCGACGACGACGAACCCCTCTGGAGACGCGGACGACGCAACCCCTCTGGAGCTTCAGCGACGCTTCCGGACGACGCAACTCCCTCTGGAGCTTCAGCGACGCTTCCGGACGACGCAACTCCCTCTGGAGCTTCAGCGACGCTTCCGGACGACGCAACTCTCTCTGGAGCTTCAGCGACGCTTCCGGACGACGCAACTCCCTCTGGAGCTTCAGCGACGCTTCCGGACGACGCAACTCCCTCTGGAGCTTCAGCGACGCGCTTCAGCGACGCAACTCCCTCTGGAGCTTCAGCGACGCTTCCAGACGATGCAACTCCCTCTGGAGCTTCAGCGACGCTTCCGGACGACGCAACTCCCTCTGGAGCTTCAGCGACGCTTCCGGACGACGCAACCCCCTCTGGAGCTTCAGCGACGCTTCCGGACGACGCAACTCCCTCTGGAGCTTCAGCGACGCTTCCGGACGACGCAACTCCCTCTGGAGCTTCGACGCGCTTCAGCGACGCAACTCCCTCTGGAGCTTCAGCGACGCTTCCGGGCGACGCAACCCCCTCTGGAGCTTCAGCGACGCAACCCCCTCTGGAGCTTCAGCGACGCTTCTGGGCGACGCAACCCCCTCTGGAGCTTCAGCGACGCTTCCGGACGACGCAACTCCCTCTGGAGCTTCAGCGACGCTTCCGGACGACGCAACTCCCTCTGGAGCTTCAGCGACGCTTCCGGACGACGCAACTCCCTCTGGAGCTTCAGCGACGCTTCCGGACGATGCAACTCCCTCTGGAGCTTCAGCGACGCTTCCGGACGACGCAACTCCCTCTGGAGCTTCAGCGACGCGCTTCAGCGACGCAACTCCCTCTGGAGCTTCAGCGACGCTTCCAGACGATGCAACTCCCTCTGGTACTTTTCTTCAATTCTCTAATAGTCTTTGTGAAGCTAACTCGTTTCTGTTTGCTCGTAACGAAGTTCTCACAAGGACTCATAACAATCTCTGCATCAAATACACCTTGTTCATAGCCAACAGTTTTTCGTACATATTTGACAGCGTCTTCAACAGACCTGACGTTGTCTTCTCCTTGATAATGTTGAACGCCACGTTCCTGGATAGCGTCAACCGGATCAGCTCCAAGGCTTGTCGATCCTTGAGCTTCCACTGTTCCGTGGTCATGGTATCCGGCTTCACCCCCAACAGAGGTTCGTGAAGATCTTTCTGGTACAGATAATCTTCAATCTGCATTTTCCACAAACCAAAATCGGATCCATCGAACTTCTCAATTCCAATCTTTGAACTTTCCATCTTCACAGATCGTGGTGAATTTCACCTAGCTCTGACTTCCGCTTGGCTCCTGGCTCTGACTTCCGCCTGGCTCTGACTTCAGCCTGGTGAGTTTCGCCTGGCTCTGACTTCCGCTTGGCTCTGACTTCCACCTGGCTCTGATACCAGTTGTTAGGATCGATACCAGTTGTTAGGATCGCACAACAACGCACACGCTCGATCTAGATGAACACAAAGAGAAGGATAGAGAGAAGTTGCAAGGAGAACTCTGGCTAAAAGGATTTTTTATTGATGACTTCAGGCATGTACAACAAGAGAGTACAGAGAATAGAAAAGTACATCTACAAAGCTCTACCGGACCAGATATATATATGGTATAGTTTACTATATATAGCTTTACCAGATTTAGCCATCTACTATATATAACTATTTACCATATATAGCTTTACCGGATATAGCTTTACCATATATAGCTTTACTATATATAGCTTACCAAATATAGCTTTACCGGATATAACCGTTGACCAAGCTATAAATAAGTATCAGGCTCCATAGCCTAACAAGGCCGTGGCTGCAAATTTAGTAGAGACAAAAAATTATTTCTGAACTATATATTGAATGAAGTATTCAAAGAGAAGAATGCGATGACATTGATTTGACTGTGTTGGAAGGGCTTCAATCACACAAAAACCTTCCAGCATTGATGATTCATAACTTTTCAGGTTTACTTATCCCCAACCGTATTTTTGTTGAAAACTTGGTTAAGCTATGTCTATACAGAGGCAAAAGATGTGAAATTTTACCAATGCTTGGACATGCGTCCAAACTTGAGGTTCTTGCAATTTGTTGGTGAAGTGGTGTAAAAAGTATTGGAGGCAAATTTATAGAACTTTATTCCTTTAATTGAAAATATTTGAAATTTTGCACATGGAAAGTTTAGACATATGGGAAGAAGTTGCTATTGTCTCGAGTTGCACTACTTTTCCTGAGCTCAAAAATTTAGTGATTCGTTATTGTCTCAAACTAACGAACATTCCAAACATTTTTTCAACTCATAGTCAAAGGTTGGAAGCTAACTCTGTTACTGCAAGGTTATTTTCAAGCTTTCAAAGTCTTCCAAAGCTTCAAAATCTAAGCATTCATAACTGTACAAGTTTGATAACGCTATCAAATTGGTTAGAATCATGTAGATCACTCGAAGATTTGTGTATAGTTGACTTTGGTGATGATATCTCCCCTCCAAATTTGCAAAATATCCAAAGTTTGTCTTCATTAAGAATTGAAAACTTTCAATTAATACCCTTCAATTCGCTGAAGTTCTTGAGTTGCTGAGACAAGAACTAATAGTTTAACACAACTTATTTGACAACTTGAGCTTCTCACTGCTTTAAGATGGTTGGATATGGAGAATTTTAATGGAGTTGAATCTTTACCAGAATGGTTGGGAAATGTTACATTTTTAGAGACATTGGAATTATGTTGCTGCACAAATTTGAAGTACATACCCTCAAAAGAAGCAATGTCAAATCTAACTACATTGAGTCGTTTGATGGTGTATAAATGTTTCCAGCTTAAAATTGATAAAAGTGGTCTTGAACGGGAAAAAGTTTCTCATGTATCTAATATCCGTGTATGTTAAAATAACTATTTTATGTTTGTTTCTTTTGTTTGTACTTTTGATTACCCCAAGTAAGATTGTAATAATTATATTCCATTGTACTTTATCAATTGTATTAATAAGGCTCTAGACATAAGAAAGACGAAGAAAAAAAGTACTAATGTTTTTATGCTCTCTAGTGGTTGGTTTATTCTTCCATTTAGGTTTGTTTGTTGCTATTATTTGGAGATCCTGACCGCATCGATGATAAATCGACAAGTCTTTGACATTTTTCTTTTTCATGATCGACTAGATTTGCACTGAGTTGAGCTTTAAGTTTAATTTGTAGGATCTCATCCTTGTTATTGTACTTTGAAGGCTCAATATGATTGTTATCTCGAAAAATTCTTACATGTGTCATCACCTCTTTAAATATGTAGTTGCAAATTAAAAACTTGTTTTCTTTCCATTCGAGTAAATCAATATTTTGAACAAATATTCTATTATTTTTATTATTTTTTTCTCCATTAATGGAAACTTTTCACTTTTGATTCCATCATTAATACCACTAGACTTTGAATGGAAAAGGTGATGAAGGTTTGGGAACACAATATATGGTGAGCTGTCACCCACCCAACAAGGAGTCATCCTCAATTATTGTCGTAACTTTTTGACTGGAATGCACATTTGGGCAATTCCAAATGGTTAAGATAAAAGAGGGTGTAACCCACTTGTTAGGATAAAAATGTCATCATTTTTTAATATGTTTATACACTTAGCTGATTATTGGTCAAAGTGGGGAGCATTTGGGAGCTACCGGTCGCAGAAGAGGGTATCTCTGGCCCATCAATCTTGTATATTGGAGTTTTTAGTTCATTTGGATTTATATCTCATGCTCTACTTTTCATTTTATAATAAATATTGAATAGTTGTGTTGTTATGAATTTTGAATTGTGTTTGTTTGATTTTAAATTGCATAGAATTTTATGGTTTTTTTTTTTTTTTACTGTGCTTTGAAGTCTCCAACATCACAATTGTATTTTTTAAATTATTTTTTACTATGTATGACTTCTTCATTCTTTAAGTCTATTCTTTTTTAGTGGGTTGAAACTTATGTTGAAAATATTTTTTAAAAAATAAGAAAATAAAAAATCTACCAAGAACACAGTTCCTCACACTCAACATAATAAAAGGGTTTGATGGGGGTTTCTGTAAGCTTCATTCTAGTTACAAACCAATCCTCTGAAATTGCAAACTTTGAAAATCCAATATCAGAAACATGGCGGAATTCCTGTGGACCTTTGCTGTACAAGAAGTGTTGAAGAAGACGGTGAAGTTGGCGGCTGAGCAGATCGGCCTGTCATGGGGATTCATGGATGAACTCTCAAAGTTTAAGGACTCTTTACTCTATGGCGCAAGCCATCCTAAGGGATGTTGATAGAATGAAGACAGACCTCGAATCCTTGAAGCTATGGGTGAACAACCTTGAAGATATCGTCTTCGAAGCTGATATTTTACTTGATGAGCTCGCTTATGAAGACGTTCGACGTAAAGTAGAAATCGGGAGAGATCTGAAGGTACGTAATTTCTTTTCATTCTCCAAAAATCCCTTGCTTTTCGTCTCAAAATGGCAAATCAAATCACAACGGTTACTAAAAAGTTGGATGAGCTAGTTTCTACAAAAAGTCCTCTCGGATGTGTTACTATAACATCCAATGAAGCTGAAATTGATCTTAACCTTAACCAAACTCGAGAGACAGACTCATTTCCTGATGAAATTGGAGTTATTGGGAGGGAAACAGAAGTATCAAATATAGTGGATAAGCTAGTTGCTCTTAGGAGTCAGGAAACTCTAATTGTTTTACCCATTGTTGGTACCGGTGGATTAGGAAAAACAACTTTGGTGAAGGAGGTTTTCCATCATGATATGATAAGGAAGAATTTTGATACATTTACATGGGTATGTGTGTCTCATCCTTTTAAAATCAATAAAATTTTAAGAGCATTCATGGAAACCTTGAATGCTAATGTCGGTGGCTCAGATGAAAGAGAAGTTATTCTTTAGGAGCTAAAAAATCTATTGAGTGACAAAAAGTATTTTCTTGTACTTGATGATGTTTGGAACGAGGAACCGATCCTATGGAATGAGTTGAGGGCTTGTTTGCTAAAAATCAATCAAATTGTTGGAAGTGTTATAATTGTGACTACTTGGAGTGATAAAGTTGCAGAAATTATGGAGACAAATTACAAACATCATTTGAGGCGATTACGGGATGATCAATGTTGGTCTTTATTTGAAAAATGTGTATTTGAAAGTGATTTACCAATAATTCCTTATATCATTCGAGGACAGCTTGTTAAAAAATTTGGTGGCATACCATTGGTTGTGAAAGTGTTGGGAGGAATGGTGAAATCATGCAAGAACGATGAGGTATTGCAATCGACTTTGGAAAATTTAGGAAGAATTGAATTACCAAAGGATGATCTTATTTTATCCACAATCAAATTAAGCGTGGACCGTCTACCATCTTCCTCATTGAAACAATGTTTTGCCTATTGTTCCAATTTTCCACCCGACCATTGCTTCCACAAGAAAACACTTGTACAGATGTGGATAGCACAAGGGTTTATTCAACTATCCAATGGAAGCAATGTAATGATGGAGGATATTGGAGAGAGGTATTTCGATATTTTGTTGTCCCGCTCCTTGTTTCAAGATGTTGTCAAGGACGAAAGAGGAAAATTAAATATTGTACGATGCATGATCATATATATGAGGTTGCATGTGCTATTTCATATGATCAAAATTTGAGAGGGGGCCTTATAACATATGGAAATTCTCACGGTGATGAAGTTCTTTCGATCCGTCAAAGAAGAAGAACCGTTTATTGTTGTGAAAATTTACCATTTGCTAATCAGGATAAGATCACTAACTTCATCTACTTGCGTGTTTTAATTATTGATTATGAATTCATAGATGAATTTCCAGATACAATCGTTAAATTGAAGCATTTGAGATATCTTGACATTTCAGAGTGTGACATAATTAAAATCCCAGAATCTATTGATTTGCTTTACAATTTGCAAACTTTGAAGCTTGGATGGGATGTAGAGCTTCCTACAAAGTTGAGAAAGTTGGTCAACTTTAAGGCATTTAGAATTTGATTTGTATGCTATAAATCCTAAGCAAATGCCTAAACATTTAAGTCGAATGACTCAACTTCAAACGCTTTCTAGTTTTATAGTTGGGTGTGATGACGGATGTAAGATTGAGGAGCTTGGACCTTTAAAAGGCCTTAAAGGTAAGTTAAACCTTTTATATCTCGAGCGAGTCAAAAGTAAACATGAGGCCATGGCTGCAAATTTAGTAGAGAAGGAAAATATTTCTGAACTATATTTTGAATGGAGCTCTCGCAAGAAAAGAGAAGATTGTGGTGAGAATGATTTGAATGTGTTGGAAGGGCTTCAACCACACAAAAACCTTCGAGCATTGAGGATTCATGACTTTTTAGGTTTACGTATGCCCAATGGTATTTTTGTTGAAAACTTGGTTGAGATACATCTATCCAGATGCAAAAGATGTGAAACTTTACCAATGCTTGGACAGTTGTCTAAACTTGAGGTTCTTGAAATTCGTGAGCTAAGTGGTGTAAAAAGTATTGGAGACGAATTTTATGGGAATTATCGGAATAGCATAACTTTATTTCCTAAATTGAAAACGTTAGAAATTTTGCACATTGAGAGTTTAGAGCAATGGGAAGAAGTTGATACTTTGACTAATTGTACAACTTTTCCTCATCTCGAAAGTTTAAACATTCATTCTTGTCTCAAGCTAACGAATATTCTAGACATTTTTGCAACTTATGGTCAAAGGTTCGGAAGCCGACACTATTAATGCAAGGTTATTTTCTAGCTTCCAAAGTCCTCCAAAGCTTCTATTTCTACACATTAAACAATTTAGAAGTTTGATAAAGCTACCAAATTGGTTAGAATTTTGTGGCTCACTCCAAGATTTGTGGATGGCCAACTTTGGTGATGATATTTCCCCTCCAAATCTACAAAATATCCAAAACTTATCTTCATTAAGAATGGAAAACTTTCATAATTTTCCGGAAGGGTTCAGTGAAGAGTTATAATTGGAGCCAATTCATACCCTTCAATATGCTGGAAGTTCTTGAGTTGCATGACACAGGAACTAAAAGTTTAGCAAAACTTCTTCGACAACTTAAGCTCCTCACTGCCTTAAGATCGTTACGTATTGATTGTTTTAATGGGATTAAATTTTTGCCAGAATGGTTTGGAAACTTTACATCCATGGAGAAATTGGAATTGTATTGGTGCAGAAATTTGAAAAACTTGCCCTCAAAAGAAGCCATGTCAAATCTAACTAGATTGTATGTATTGAGAGTGTCTGGATGTCCCCAACTTGAAGTTGGTGAAAGTGGTATTGATCCGGAAAAAGTTTCTCATGTACTCAAGGTCAGTGTATCCTAAAATAACAATGATTTCTTTTCTTTGTATTTCCTTTTTTAAATATTTTCATTAGCATGAATAAAATTATTATAATTATATTCCTTGTACTTTAACAATTGTATTAACTTTACTACGGCTTTTCGGATTGACTCTTCTAGTTGTGTTTGATATTTTATTTAGTTTGATTTTGAATTTTGGGTATTAATTAGAATGTTACGAACCTGAGGAAGAAGATTAAAATACGTGACCTATGAACAAAGATGATACCGCTCTATGTCAACAAGTTTTTAGTAATTTATCAGTTTATTAATTTCAATATTGAATAAATTGTAAATTGATAAACATTCTTAATGGTTGCAATATATAAGCCTAATGGAGAGGTTTGTGAGTTTTTACAATCTCCACTCTACTGTTTTTCGTTTATTCTTCGATCTATGTTATTTATTTATTTATTTATTTATTTATTTATTTATTTATTTATTTATTACTAGGAGATCTTAATCTCATCGATGATACGATAAGTCTTTGACCTTTTCCTTTTCTACGGCTGATTAGGTTTGCGGTGAGTTGAGTTTTGGGTTTAATTTGCAAGTTCTCGTCTTTGTTATTGCACTCGTAATCTCAAAATCATCATTTTATTATTTTTTGAAGACTCGATGCAATCGTTATCTCGAAAAATCTCCCAGTGTGTCATCACCTCTTTGAATATGTGGGTGAAAATTAAAAATTCATTTTCTCTCTATTCCAAAAAAATCAATATTTTAAACCAATATTCTATCCTATAAACCATCTTTTTATTATTTTCTTTTTCTCCATTAGTTCATATATCATAGAGAATTCGATTTTTAGAGGGAGCCACTATAATCATTTAACCAACGAAACCTTGTTACGAAATCTCGAAAGTGAAAGTAAAAAAAAAAAAAAAAAAAAAAAAAAAAAAAAAAAAAAAACAATGGTTTGAGATGTACTTTAGTCTTCTTACTAAATATGAACATCTAGTTCAAGTTTAGATAATGGAGGGTGTTACCCACTGGCTACCATAAAAATGCCATCAGATCCTACAAGTACAAGTAGGTTATTGAATTTGTTTATACTCATCAGATTTTACCTTTTTCTTAAACGATGGTGGATTATTGGTCAAGGTGGGAGAGCAATTGGGAGCTACACGAGCATAGAAGAGGGTCATCTTGGACGTTGGTCATGTGTATTTAAGTTTTTGGTTCTTTTAGATTTGTATCTCATTCCCTTATTCCCATTTGTAATAAATTTGAACTTTTAGTTTGTTATAAATTTTTAATTGTTTCTTAAATATAATGTTGTTTGATGTTAGATTGCATAGAGTTTTATCGTATTTTCTTAGCGTTAGCCCACATCACTTACTGTGTTTTGAAGCCTCGAAAATCGGGTCATGAAAATTGTGTGTGTGTGTTTTTTTTTTTTTTAATTATTTTTAATTTGTATGATAGATTTATTCTTTAAAATTTTTGAAGTTCTCATGATACTTATCTATTGCTTGAAAATATTCTTTAAAATCAACCTAGTGAGTGGTGAAATTAATATTTTGTTTGAGTTAGGATGAAAATTTGTTTGGAAATCAATTAGCATACCTCATAAAAGCCAACAACATTAGGTTAGAAAGATGTTCGTGATTCAACTAACAAGCCACTTAAAATTCAACAAACAAAATCGAGTGTCACAACTCATTTGGAGACTTCAAAGTTCAGATCTAGACTAAAAAGACAAAAATAAGAATTAAATAAAAAAAATTAAATTATAAGACGTTATTATTCGAATTTATTACAAACTAAAAGTTTAAGGATTTATTGACATTTTTATAGACTCAAGATGTTGATAAAAGCAGAAATAATGTAAGACAATATTTTTTAACTCTACTTAAGAACGAGGAAGACTTAGGGCGACAAATGGGCTTGTTTTGGCATTGGGAGATAAGAATGAGGATTTCAAGAACACCCAACCACTCTTTAATGTAAAGATGTAACGAGAAGTGTTGAAGAAGACAGTGAAGCAAGAAGTTTGGAGCGGATATAAACCATCAGTTTTACATTTCATAATTTTAAGAATGTATTGTGTATATTCATGTTCTAGACAACCAAAGAACAAAACTTAAAAGATAAAAGTTTGAAGTGTGTATTACTTGAAGTTAGTGAGGAGTCAAAGGCATATCGACTTTATGATCCAGTCTCACATAACCTAATTGTTAGTAGAGATGTGATGTTTGAGGAAGAAAATGGCTGGAATTGGCATAAAACCCATAAAAAAAAAAGTTACAATTGATCTAGAATTGAGTAATGATACCTGCAATGTAGTTGAAAGTTTAGAGGACGAAGTATACAATGATGATTCATGTGAGTCAGCACAAGACACTCATCTGCTGATGTTAGGAGGCCACCAAGATGGATTGATATTTATGGGAGTGGTAAAGGTTTTTCTGAGGACGAAAATATTACATATCTGGCATGGTTTGCAGAAAGTGATCCAATTCATTATGCAGAAGCTGCCAAAAACTTTAGTTGGAGTTGTGAGGATGGTTCATATTCGTATACAAAATCAAGTTGCGACATCGTGACCAAATTTAATGTCTTTCTAAAGATGCTTGATATGTTGGGGCATGTGGAAGTATAAACTAATGCCTGAAATGATGTTTAAAGATTTAGTTTGTGATATTATTTTAACTTTGATTGTATATTAAATTTAGTTTTTTTTTTTTTTTTTTTCTTTTTTTACATGTGGATGGGCAGTTTAAAGATATTGAGGGCGAGGATTGAGTCGTGTGCTAGGTACACAATGCGATTTTCAACGACGGTGAACCGCCCCTTTTTTCATCGACTACACTAAGTCCCTCTTATGAACGATTTACGAAATCTCAATGTCAGCCTTGACCTAATCCTACACTCAATATTAACTCATGTGGCCTCGAATTTTTGGCAATACCGTTTTCTTAGCTATTGAGCCTATTAAGCTTTCTTAATCATCCACAAATATCATGAATGTTTACTAGGTTCTTAGGGGTGTTTATGCGATCTAGTCCTCATCTCGCATTTCCAAGATGCTCGAAGTTAGCTCTTCAAGGTTAATCCAATCTCTAGGTGCACTTAGGTCTTGACCTCTAATTTCTAGATGCACTTAGGTCTAGACCTCTATTGGAAAAATGACTAATTAGGTCAATGTGTAAATGACTCTAACTCTGCCCCTATTTTTAGCTTAGTTCGCTCATGCATGCTTTTTTATGGAGATATCACTGTTCAAAACATAATCTAAACATTCATGCAAACTCAGGAGAGAGATCCATCAACAACTTGGAGTATAGATCACAACTTTTCATCTTCATCCTCCTTTATAACACACTCCTTCGTACCGCAGAGAAAAACATTAAAATAGGCATGCTAGTACGTCCTAGAAACTCTTACAAGTACTACTTGAGGAAAGTGCGAATGGTTACTTGCATGTATGACACATGGCTTACAACGTTGCTTGTTTGAAGCTCCAAATTTCCAGAATTTTCTCAAAAAAAAAAAATCTTAATTCAAGTCATAATAAGGTTAGTATCAAAATCAAGATGAAACACGGGCAAACGGGAGATAAATGAGGCAAAAGCTCACCCTCAAGTGCCTACAAGCATGACTAGTTAGGTATTATGTGCAGATTTCATGCACATAGCAAGGTGTACTCGTGGGTCACAGCATTCGACTCGAGTCGGCTAGTGCGGGTCGGATGGGCAGACGAGACAGGCCGGGTCAAAGCGATCCATAGGTCCTCCTCTACTGATGTGACATGTGGTTTCTCCTTTGTTGAATGTGCATCCCTCTCAGTTGTCGGCACATGTCATCCCCTAGGCTAGCTATAACGATTCGAGTTTCTAAAAATAAAATAAATAATTAAATGGTCTCATGAAATCTCCCAAATCACCGAATTTTCGGCTAGACATTTATTGCCTAATAGAAACATTTCTATTTCTCTAAGTTTCCTTACTCTAAAACCCTATAATGCCTTGTTGGAAAATGTCTTGGGATTATTTTTATATTCCTATTCCCAACATTTTACATCCCTTGAAAACGACTTCCTCTCCAAACTTTTCTCTCGGAACATTGGGGTTGCTATTTCGAAAAAAATGATTCAAGCAAAAGTAAGATATAGATGTCGGGATCGTCGTGCTTGTCCTTGGCGGGTACCTCGGCTCGACTCCGTTAATTCCCGCAGGCTTGACTTGGCGGCTTAGTTGGTTGGCTCGGCTAATCGGCTCAGTATCGCTATAATATATCGATTTCAAGGTTTTTGGCCCTTCTGAAAACCGTTTCCACCCTTGTTTTTACAATCTGAGGTTAGTATGGTTCCTAATCGTCAAAGACAGATTGTGTTGGGAGGTTATTTTGATGAATAGCATGAGATTTAGCTAGGGTATGATATGAAAGGTTCCTGTTATTATAGGAAGTAATTAACCGTTAGAATTAGCTTGTTGTGAGTGATTTCGGCCAAGGCCATCGAGGTAAGTGACCTTACTCTTGGAGTTAGCTTACTACATGTTGTATGATAGTGCGTGCCTTGTGCCCCTGCATGCACCATATTTTATGTGATATGACTATATGATGTATGGATTATGTGACTGTTTACGCTATGAAAAGTTTTAGATTATGTTGATTGTTGACTGTTTACGCTATGAAAAGTTATCGATGATGTTGACTGTTGACTGTTTGTGCTGTGAAAAGATTGTTGATCTGCTAGTATTATATGTCATGAAAATGTTGATCAATATTATGGATACACGTAGTATTATCGAGTCATGTCATGAGATACTTATGGAACTGGAATGTATTTTCACGTTATGTAACATGTTATGTAAGGTAAGTTATGTGATACACCATGTAATGTAAGAAACGTATATGTGATGTTAGCAATACTTATGTAATGCCATGTTAAGTATATTAAGGGACCTCATACATATAGGTATGTCACTTGCATCGGGATACTTCCCCTTTATGTTACAAAAAAATGAAATACGATATTTATGTCCACTATGATATCATGGGGGTCCTTTTCTGTTCTGTGATGTTCGACGACGTGTATTACGTTGTGCTCGACCAAGCCAGGCCTAGGGGTATGCATACGAACTTGCCTGGTGGGTCCATGTGCGCACACATGGACTGTGTGTGAAGGAGTACCACACATCCAACCCTACCCGAAATAAAAAAGCGCCCAAGGCCATGTAAAATTTACGAAAAGTTAAATCTCGCTCATATGTTGTATGTGTTTGCATTTCTAACCCCAATAGTGGAGTGACTTATTGAGTATTTTAAAATACTCAAGCCACGTGCTACCTACATTTTTCAAGTAAAGGCAAGGCAAAGTACTACCTACGGTTGACGGTGGAGCTGAGAACACCATAAAAGTGGACAAGAGGCATTTTTAGTAGTTTACGTTTAATTGATTGTTTTTAAGTTAAAGCAATGAACCTTGTTTTATTTAGAGTCTTCTAGATTCCGTAAATGAAGGTTTTATTTTCATAGATAGGCTTGTTTTGGATTTATGACCTTTATGAAAGACTGTGTT
Source organism: Cucurbita argyrosperma subsp. sororia (assembly GCA_018691285.1). Taxonomy (NCBI): domain Eukaryota; kingdom Viridiplantae; phylum Streptophyta; class Magnoliopsida; order Cucurbitales; family Cucurbitaceae; genus Cucurbita; species Cucurbita argyrosperma. Next base: position 7,187,737 of record CM031898.1, read on the forward strand.
GTGTTTTCGAAGTTAAGTTTAGAAGATAGAGAGAATATTTTCCAGCCGTATCAAAACTTTAGAATATAAGTCTTCCAAAATTTCACAGTTACTAGATGGATCATAATGTAAATATAAATTAAACTCCAAAAATTGTAGTTTAACATTCATATAAATATAATACAAACCATTGAAATATTTAAGATATTTTAAAAATAGAATTAAGTTTTTTTTTTTTTTTTTTTTTTGGGTATTTATTTGCGTCAAATTATTATACTTTATATGAAGCATAATGTAAATATAAATTAAACTCCAAAAATTGTATGTCTTGTGTCATTGCCAAAATTTTATTATCCATAATTATTGTGGGAAATTAAAAAAAAAAATAATAATAATAATAAATAAAACAACTAAGGTTGTCAAATGCAGACCAATAAATTATTTTAATAAGCTTACTATAAAATACTCCCTCACCGAGATATCATTTTTGTGTATATCCTAAATTAATTATTTATAATATAATATAAAGTTCCATTCTCTTAAACTGATCTCTAAGGTACAACAATGACGAGAAAGAAGGTGAAACTGACATTCATCACAAACGACGCAGCCAGAAAAGCCACATTCAAGAAGAGGAAAAAGGGTTTCTTAAAGAAGCTCACTGAGCTCACTACCCTCTGTGGGATCGACGCCTGCGCCATTATCTTCAGCCCCTTCAATTCCTACCCTGATCTATGGCCATCCCTTGTGGGCGTCCAGAGGGTTATCTCCCACTTCAAGGCCCTGCCCGAGATGGAGCAGTGCAAGAAGATGGTGAACCAAGAGACCTTCCTCCGCCACCGCATTGCCAAGGCTGCCGACCAGCTCAAGAAGTTGCAGAGGGAGAATCGCGAGAAGGAGATCGCCCATGTCATGTTTCAGACCCTTGTCGCCGGAGGGGCTCCACGGCCTACTTTGAATGTCATTGATTTGAATGATCTTGGGTGGCTGGTTGATCAGAAGATGGCGGATATTTGCAAAAGGATTGAGCTTCTTAGGTCGGCGGTGGCTGTGGAACAGAACCAACCACCGTGTGTGGCGACGGTGGAGCCGTCGTGGTTTATAGAGATGGTGAATCAAGAATGTGATGATCAAATGAGATTCAATATTGGGGATGATGTCATTCAGCTTCCTACTTTTGGGGAGGATGGTTGGCCAAATAATGCATTTTTCCCTTGAAACCAATGTGTTCCGAAACTTCCTAATAATCGTTGGATGTAAATTTAAAATGACTACCCAACAAGTAATTTCTATCTTATACATCCGGTTGTACAAAGCTGAAGTTAAACACATTTTTGCATTTCCTTCAATAAACTTGTAATCGAGTTTGTTTATTTAAATCAATGGTTTGTAGGGTTTAAACTTTGATATAAAGTTGTGCATGTCACGGAGGCATTTAAAATCAAATGACCGAAAACGGTTGAAGACGAGGTCATAACAGGAGGATGTTCTTCTGGTAGAGTTAATTTTGGTTATGACATTGATCACTTTAAATGACCTACACTTATATATAGATTGTTATGGATAATCTTCTGGTTTGAATTTATGTTTTAAAACTTTACAAATTCGGTGAATGAACCAATCGATTAAAATTACGCAAAAAAGATTAAAAAAAAAATCAGAAGAAATTAAGAAGAAACTAGAAATCTCGAAGCATTCTAAAAACTGATTGGAGAAACTAATATGGAACTGACGCGTGTTAATTGAGTGTCACAACATCATTGAGAGAAAGTAAGTTCAAGGAGATCACAAAGTTCATGAAAGCCCAAGGTATCAGTCAAAGTTCAAGCAACCTCATGACTAGTCCAAGCAACTTCATGATTGGAGTTCAGGACAAAGTTTAAAGAGTTTCATGAGAAATTTATTGGAAACGTAAAGTTTTGTGACACATAAATTATATTGATTCAAGTCAAGGGATCCATTTTGTTCTAGTGTAAGAACGACTATCAATGATTATTGACCAAGATATATTACATCCCGAGTTTGTAGAGAAATATTATTAGTCTTGGTCAAATGACACAAAGTAGAAGAATGATGAAATTAGTCAACTCGTTCCTCAAGATATTCGACATAATGGAGTCTTGTCGATGAAGTTAAAATGATTGCAAAACCATCTGAAGACCATCAACATCTTCCAAAATTATCTATTGGCATTGACAGCAAGAAAGGGAAGAAGAAACCAATGGGTTGGAAGAAAAATGAATCGAAGAACAGAGTCAGGAAGAAACTATAGGCTACTTCAAGCAGCAAAGTGCAACCTACAAGTCGATGTGTTTCATCAAACTTATCATCTCAACCAAGGAGGCAAAGAGGAAGGCCACCAGGGCATAAGAAAAATATAAATGCTTAAAGTTTTTCAGTTCAAAGAATCCCTCCCCTCAAATTGTTCTTTCTACTTTATTTATTTATTTCGATATATTTCTATAAAGAATATGTGGCACTTTCCCCTGCTTGAGAAGTAATGATCTGATAGCGGGCAAGTTAACAAATTTTGTTTCACGTTTGCAACTACAAACCTTGTTCGAGATGGTTTAGGTAAGTTCTCATCTCTGAAAAGTAGAATTTGTTTGTCATCTATGCCACTTTTTGTTCGATTTTAGTGACCCAACAAAGCACCTTAAAGAGAAGGAGATTGAGCGACAGTCTTTGTTGAAGATTTTTATTAAAGGAACGAATATATGTTATGTTTTAATGTTGTGGGACCTCATGCATTTTGTATTGTATGACAAGTGCATCAAGATATTTCCTTGATGTGTTTGATACTTACGTATTTCTTATGATATCTATGTTTGCAATGATATTATATAGGCTCTTTCCCATCGTGGTTTATTTGAGCCTGCCTGGTGGGCCTATGTGTGTGTGTCTGGATCGTGTGTGGAGGAAGTACTACACATCCAATCTTTCTCAGACTCGAATTTAAAGCCCAAGGTCATGCATGATGTTTTTTATGAAAGGATAGGTTCACCATAATTACTTCTGGATGCATTTTTCGACCTCAACAGGGGGCTATTGCGATTTCTTAAAATACCCAAGTCACTTGTTACTCTTATTTTTGGCTCCATAAAATCGAAGCTAAGGTAATTGATTTATGTTTAAACTATAGTCCTTATGTTAGATTAGAGAGCTTTCGTTACTTTATGCACGGTTCCACGTGCGGCTATCCATGCACGCATATTTTGGTGAGTCACGCCTCAGACTTTGGTTCAAACCTAAGCATGAACCCAATTTTTTTATTAAAAAAAAATTAAAAATCATACAATTAATCGTGGAAAAAGATATTCATACTCAAAATCATGACGTTTCTGAAACATTGCCTTTTTGAGGCACCAATAGAACTCGATCTTCCGATTTATTTTCTCTCTTAGGTTTCTTCCAAAGGAAAGGCTCATTCATAGAAATTTCAAAGTTAAACATGCTTTCCTTGAAGCAATCCAATATTGGATAACCTTCTAGGAATTTTTATAGGAAGCATATAAGTGAGAACAAAGCATGCTCAAAAGCTCTATGTTAGTTTATGGAGATGGTCTTTACTCTTAAAAGTCAAAAGTAATATGACCATGTTGTAGGGAATGTACGAAAATGTTGAACAATTAGGTACTAGGTATTAGAGTGGCTTTGAGCACAAGCTCTCATGGCTTTGCTTTGGGCTTCCCTAAAATGCCTCACACCAATGGAGAGAGTATTATTTGTTTATAAACTCATGATCATTCCCTAAATTAACCGGTGTGGGACACTTTCATCCAACAGGTACTGAATAAACTGAGATCACATTCGAACGAGAGAGATCCACAAAATGGGATGATAAAAAATGCTTAAAAGAATTGATAGTTGTTACTTTAGGGAAGTCCAAAGAAGAGTTACGAGGGCTTATGCTCAAAGTGGACAATATCGTATCATTGTGGAGATTTGTGATTCACTACCAATGAAGTGATTAAAAAACACTATAATATATATTATCATATGGAATGATATGGAAAGTTAAATAATTCGAGTATATAATCATACCATTTGTGGGCATAGCAATAGCAATAGTTCGTGTGGGAATCTCCAACTAGATATCATATCACTATTACAACCCTTGACTGCAAGTATATTATGAATCACAATTCTCCACAATAGTATAATATGTCTATTTTGAGCATAAGCTCTGGTGGCTTTGCTTTTGGCTTCTTCAAGAAGCCTCGTAACCATAGAGATAATATTTTTTGCTCATGATCGCCATGTTCTTAGTTCCATATCATGGGATCATATTCATCAAAACGTGGAAGAGAAGAAGAAGAGGAAGGGTGGTTGATAAATTGTATGGAAAAATGTTTTAAAATGTAGTTACACATGTTTTAAAGCTTTGAGGGAGAAGCTGGAAGGAGAAAGTCCAAAAAAGACAATATCTACTAGCAGTAGGTTTGGACCGTCACACATACCACATCGCCTAATGTCTTAAAAACCCTGAGAAGAAATTGGGAAGACATGCTCACTGCTAAACATGAGTATCACCTCAAGAATGCCAATTTCGAGAAGAAACATTCACACGCATTATTAAGACTTATTGAGAAAAGATTATAAGACATTTTTGTAGAATACTATCCTTTTGTATTTCTTAGAACGAAAACCTTGTAGAATGCTTTGAGATGAAACGTAGGTAGGGTGGAAGAGAATTTATCCTCGAAATTAGACAATTTATTTCTAAAATATGGGTCAATCTAATTCACAAAATAGCATGGCTACTCTATTGGACTAAAATAACTAGGTTCATTTATAAAATTAAAATTAAAATTATAAATAAATAAATAAAAAGGTGAGGGTCCTGGAATATTGGTGTTCGTGGCGTAACGGCAGTGAGCGAGTAAGGTTGAGGGTGTTAAGTGTTGGAAGATAAAATTAGGGATCACCACATGACTCCTTCCTTCCTTCTCCGCATTCAACTTTTTTTTGCAACAGCTTTCGCTCATTCCCTTTTTCTTCTTCTTCTTCTTCTTCTTCTTCTATCCTCTCCTTCCATTCCTCTGTTTTCCCTCTTTCTGCCTTTTTCTTTCTCTCACACCCATTTCCCTCTTATTTTCCTTTTCATCCTTCTCCCATTTCTCTCCTTTTCTCTCTCTCTCTCTCTCTCTCTCTCACATTTCCCTCTTATTTCACTTTTTAGGGTTTTCTCTCTCTTCTTCACCATATTGGTGGGTGTGACTCTTCCTTCTCTGTACCATTCGGCGTGGTACCATTTCCCCTCTCTTCATGGCCTGTTGATGTCTCTGCCAACCTTCCAATCGCTTCCACTTCAAAACGGACAATGGGGTTCGACGACAACGACAACGACGCCAAACAAGACGATTCTCCCAAACTTTCAGACCCCAAGAAACCTGAGGATGATGCGTCTTCTGGGCTCACTCGTAAAATGAGTGAGACCTCTATCTGTGCCACTGAAGAGGAGGACGACGAAGAGGGAAGGAAAATCGAGTTGGGTCCTCAGTACACTTTGAAAGAACTCAACGAGAAGGACAAGGTCTCTTTCTCTATCTCTCTATCTCTCTACTTTCTTCAATTTCTTCTCCTTACCCTTTTATTCTCTCACTCTCAGGATGATGAAAGCCTAAGAAGATGGAAGGAACAGCTTCTGGGTGATGTCGATTTTGAAGCTGTTGGAGGTAATCCCACCACTACAACAGAACACAACAGAATAGAATGGAATACTCTGTTTTTTTGTTTTTGTTTTTGTTTTTGTTATGTTTTGTTTATAAGAACCTTGTGCATTTGAGTTTTGGTTGTGTATTAGAAACTCTTGAGCCGGATGTCAAGATTGTAAGCCTTGCAATTAAGTCAGCAGAGCGGCCTGACATTGTTCTTCCAGTTCCTGAATGTGGAAACCCCAAAGGCCTCTGGTTTACTTTGAAGGAAGGCAGTCGTTATAGCCTCCTGTTTACATTTCAGGTCAGCAATAACATTGTATCTGGTCTCAAATACACCAATACCGTGTGGAAAACTGGCGTCAAAGGTAAACACGAAAACAAAAACAAAACAGAACAATCTCTGTTTCTCTCTCTCCCATTCATGGATTTCTTCTTGTTTTTTAATGTCACAGTTGACAGTACAAAAGAGATGATCGGAACCTTTAGCCCTCAGCCTGAACCTTATGATCATGAGATGCAGGAAGAAACGACTCCATCAGGCATCTTTGCGAGGGGATCCTATTCAGCCAGAAGCAGGGTGAGTTGGTTGATGCAAAGAAAATGCTCTGTTTTGCTCTGTTTTAATCTGTTTTGCTCTGTTTTGCACATCATGGGTGCTTGTTTGTTTGTTTAAGCTCAGTTCGTTGATGATGATAACAAGTGCTATTTGGAGATCAATTACACATTTGATATCAGGAAAGACTGGAAGGAGGAACAGCCTGCTTAATCGTATCCTCGAGTTCCATCATTCGATCATTCGGTGCCCGATTCGCCCCGAACCCGCTGCTGCTCCATCGTTAATTTTGCTTCTGTTCTTATTTATTGTTATAATCTTGGTGTTTATTTTTCTTTTGCTTCCTTTATTTTTTTTTTGAGAATGAGGATGAAGGATGTGTTTGAACTAACCAATAGAAAAAGAAAAACAGAGATGGGTTCGATCTGTATTGTCAATAAAAAATGTTGAACTCAATCCTTTTTCCCCACTCTTATACTTCCTCTCAAAATTCTTTTTCAGCTTTAAAAATATAATTTATGTTCATGATTTATAATTTATGATTTATAATTTTGGTCCATAAGCAATGACAAGTGCCCCTTGAAGTATAAATAGGAACAGCGTATGGATGGAAAAAGATTTGTTTGTGTGAACTACAAAATCAATTAATGATGATTGTAAATGGGGAAGAGATATGAAAAGATTTTTGGTATGATAAGGCAAACATGGGAGAAGAAATGAGGGTAATAATTAAACCGACACATCAACATGCACCACTTTTTGAGGCTTTTTGAATCCAACTAATTGGATTACCTATTTCATTTTCCCCCTTCATTCAGGCAATCGATTGAATGATTGTTATTTCTTGCTTATAATGGCTTTCTTATCTCCGATTCTCGTTCTCCAATCCCTTGATGATTTGTTTAAGAGCCTCCCATAAACCTTGACCTTGTATTCAAGTCTAGTGAGGAAGATCTTGTGGAGGAACTTCTACTCCGTTGAAACACACTTAAGAGACTTGCATGAAAAACTTTTATGTTGTTCGAACACACTTAGGAGGTTTGCATCTAATGATTTCTACAAAGGTAGAGTTTTTACTCTCATCCTGAACGCTTTCTTTTAATTCTTAACAAAATTAAATTAGTTCCCAATGCTTCCACCGTAAGGATGAAGAGTTCATTTCCTTCTGGGGTGTGTCGACGTGTTGAGCCACAAAGGTTTAGGACTAAATTTCTACCAGATCTAAACTCACTCATCTGATACCAATTTGTGATGACCTAATTTTCAAGATTTTGAAACTGGATCACAACTAAAAAGACAAATACCAAAAATAAAAAATCAGTTTGGGATATAATTACAAAATGAAATACACAAGACTCAAATGTAAAGACAGACTAACGCTCTAGAACAATACCCTCTATGATTGCTGCTCTCGAACACTCCTCTACCTAGATCGACAACCTACAAACACGTGAAAAAGAAAGAAGAAATAAGTGAGTATAAAAATACTCGTAAACAACTTACTTATATGCTCTCATCCCTGTAAGAGACAGCCTCGACGTGGTAATTGAAGCCTCAGTTCACAGCGGTGGTCACTGTTGTCGTTGGTAATGGAATCTGCGAGAGAGAGAAGCGTCGGGAGTCATTTTAAGAAGATGTGATCCCGGCCCGTGGACCGCTTGCAACTCCATTCAGCCCAGTCCAACAGCTCATGGCCCAACAACATGCGATCTGTATCGAACACATGTTCCAATCCACAAACAATCCAGCCTAGCTCGCGTTTGTTAGGCTCGCACCCTTCCTCAGCTCTGCATGTGCCCGACACGTGTTCTGCTTTAGCTGCGACTCAATGTCGGCTTGGCTTGACTGTTCCGTTTTGGCTCGACTCAGCGGCTCACCCCTGCTTAGCTTGTCTGCTCATCTTTGCGGCTTGGCAGCTTAGACGGCTCGGTATACAAATTTTATATCATTTCCTAAGTTTTCGACCCTCTTGAAGCCATTTTTGACGGTATGAAGGGCAATTGAGATTAGTAAGAATCTCGTTTACATAATTTTAGGATTCATATGGGGAGTACTCGGCTAGAATAAGTTATTAATATGTTCTAAGAATGTGGTGAGGATTAATATAGGTGAAGTTAAATGTTGCAGCATAGTTTCGAAGCACCTATTAAATCGTTAGGGACTTTTGCGAAGGCTAACCAAATAAGTGACCTTATTGTTAGAGTTGGATAATTGAATGATGTATGATGGTGCATGCCCCATGACCCCTGCATGCACCATATTATTGTATGCTATATTTACGCAATCTATATTATGACATATGATGTTATGCTATATATGCACGTTATATCCATTATGTCATGTTGCAAATAAAATTAAATATTATGTACATCATGTTATGTATTGTCATGTAAAGTTATGTGATGGATTATGTGATGACTGCCATGTATACATGATGTACATATGTACTATGTTATGGATGAAATGAAAAAGAGAATGAATGAAAATCATATGATCCTCATGCATGTATGTATGTTATGTGCATCAGGATACTTCTCCGTTATATTATGTTAGTAAGGACGCAAACCTTTGATATTTATGTTTTCCATGATATCATGCGGGTCTTTCCTTTTCTGTGGCGTCTGGTCGAATGTTAGTGCATTGTGCCCGACCAAGTCAAGCACAAGGGTATGAATACGAGCCCATCTGGTGGGTTCATGTGCGTGTGCATCGACTGTGTATGGAGAAGTATCACACATCCAACCTTGCCCGAATTGGAAAGAGTTTGAGGTTATGTTACGATTTTAAAGAGTAGGTCCCATGAAGTTATGTGTGTGATTGTATTACTAACCCCAACAATGGGATGACTGTAACGACCCTAGATTTGTACTAACCTAAAGTCGTTATCGTATATATAACACAACCGTTTTATGCAAAAATAATCATTTGAAACATATGCATAAAACATTGCTATGAACTTACATGTTTAATAAAAAGGTCTTTAAAACAAAACAACGAAAAATGAAAATGGACAAGTAAAAATAAAGTAGAAATACCCTATACTAACCTATAGTCACCTAAGGGAATGTGGTTTTAAATGCTAGGTCCTATTCATGATTGCATGTGTTTGCATGTAACCCTAATAGTACTACGGAATATTTCTTAAAATAGTCACCTAAAGGAATAAGACTTTAAAATGATAAGTCTCATTCATGTTGTCTATCTTTGCATTTCCTAACTCCAACAACAAGGACACTTATTAATTATTTCTTAAAATACTCAAGACACTGTGCTACTTCTATATTTCAGGCAAAGGCAAGACACCCTTGCACGGTTGACGACAACATCACAAGTAAAGACCATGACACATGCATAGTGTAGATGTATTTAAAGTTATTGACTTTATTTTAGTATAGGGCATGATTTTATTTAACATTTACTTTGGTTCATTTCATATTTTTTTTTGTATTGTTTTAAGGATCTTTTCTTAAACATGTAAGTCCATGACATTGTTTTATAGAGACGATTTAAATGAATATTTCCGCACAAGGTATTACGTCATGCATGTGGTAGCGACTTTAGGTTAATAGAAAACTAGGGTCGTTTCATTGACTTACTGAGTATTTCTTAAAATACTCAAGCCATGTACTGCCCCTATATTTTTCAAGCGAAATGCCCCTACACGGATGACGGTGAATGCGAGAATGACCATGGAAGTGACGATAGGGGTGTAATATACATTGATTTTCATTTTAGTAGTTGATAGGTGGTTTATGCTTATTTCGGGTTAAAAGACTATGGTATTATTTCTATTTTCTTATTTTAAATAAAATATGCCCGTCCTTAGCTTCCTTTGCAAAAGTTTTATTTCAAATTTTCCCATATGTTATTTAAGTCATGCACGAAGTGGTACCTCTAATTTAGGTAAGAAAATTAGGGTTGGTACAGTCTGTATCAAAGCCATACACCGGGCAGTATACCAGCGAGAACATTGGGCCCTTAAGAGGGGTGGATTGTGAGATCTCATATCGGTTGGAGAGGGGAACGAAACACTCCTTATAAGGGTATGGAAATCTCACCCTAAACATATTTTAAAACTATGAGGCTAATGACGATACTCAACGGGCCAAAATGGATAATATCGGCTAGCGGTGGACTTGAGCTTTTACAATGCGAGTGAGAGTATCATATTATAATGGTCTTGTATAAGATTAACCATGAATTATTTAACCTTTTATTATAAAGTTGCTAATGGAGAAGATTAATATTTCACAGAATGATCCAACGTGACTCAATCTTAATTCTAATTGAGTTACTAACTTTTGTGTTTTTGGAGGGTTTTTGTCTTTAATTTTAATGGGTGAGAGTGACTTTTTTAGGTGATTAAATAAGTCTAATGGGTGAGAGTGAAGATGATCATTTCATTTTCACCCGACTTTCCATGTTTCCTGATTTGTCTAACTTCGCCTCCATCTCCAATTCCCTTTCCGACCACGGCTTCACACCGCCTCCCCCAGTTTCTTGTGATTTTTTCCTTTCCTCTCTCCGTCTTCCGCTGCTGCTCCGTTCGCTCTCCAATGACTTTTCTATAATGGTCGACACGTATTCCTCGTCCACAACTTGCTCCAGTGAGCCTCTCCTTGCTAGACGTGACAACGGAGACTTCAATTGGGTCGTTGACGTTGCCGACGTTCTTGGGGATCTTCCTTTTCCTCTCTCTTTTGGCAGCATCTTTTCCGTGTGCGATCTGTGATTTTTCTTTGTTTAGTTTATTCACGTTTTTTTCTTGAGTGAGTTAGTTGCATTTTTTCGTAGGGAGAATTTGACGCATGCAACTTCCATGTTTAGATGTTTAGAGGAGAGTGAAGCAAGTTTGGCCACTTTGGTTATTTTCAGCGTAGGTTTGTGTTTTAAATACAACAATTAAAATGAGAATATAAGCACTATTTTTTTGCAACAAGATTCATAGTCTTCATCCTTCTACCTTCCATTGTTCGTTCCTATTCTCACCGACTTCAGAGTTGCGAAGGCTGAAAGATAATAAGTGGCATCAGAGCACCCAGGTTTCAAAGTAGAATAAGATGCATACATCATAGGGTCATCCCGGCACGCGTGCAGGAAAGAAGGGGGTAGAAGAAGGAGTCGGCTGATGGCGGGCCAATTTGGTGCTTGAACTATGGGAAGGAAACCACCTAGGCAAGGATTGCTGGAGCAAGCCCAGGAACAAGGAGAAGGTCCATGTGGCCCAATCCGAAGAGAAAGAGCCGACACTTTTCATGGTGAGCGCATTGGTGTTATCTATTTTTCCCAATTCCGATTCCAAAAACATAGAAGCAATTAGCGGTGGCGCTGCTCTGGTGAGCATCATCGGTGAGGAGTCGATAGATCCTGAGGAAGAGCTCCAGCTGAGCATCGCAAAGGCACTGGCTGGGGAACTGATTAAGTTGGAGGAGGAACGAGTGTTCGCTTAGATCGGTGAAAGGGGAGAGCAGCATGAGCACCAGCGATGGGTCCTTGACACAGGGGCAACAAATTATACGATCGAGGCCAGGTCAACGTTCTTCGAGCTCGACTTGGGGATTCGTGGGACGTTGAAGTTCGGCAACGACTCCATCGTTGAGATCAAAGGGCGCAGCACCATCCTGTTTGTCAGCAAGGGTGGCGAACATTGCAAGCTGACCGACGTCTACTTCATCTTGAGGCTCAAGGCTAACCTTGTGAGCTTGGGTCAACTCGATGAGGCCGGATGTTACATCTACATCGAGCGCGGGTTGCTCAAGATTTGCAATGATCGACGATGGCACTTCACGCAAGTCTGACACACAACGAATCGCCTCTACATCCTGGAGTTGAAGATAGAACATCCGTTCAGCCTCTCGGGCAGAATCGAAGAAGCAGCTTGAAGGTGGCACGCAAGGTACAGGAACTTGAGCTTTCCTGCTCTACTGAAACTACACAAGGAGGAGATGGTGTATGGTTTGCCAGCAATCGAAGATGCGAATAGGCTGTGCGACGGGTATCTTATTGACAAGCAGAAGCGTACCCTTTTCCGTATTAGGCATCCTACTCCGTCGGTGAGCCGTTGGAGCTCATACACGGTGATTTCTACGGGCCCATCAAGCCAGTGACCCCAGGCGACAAGACTCTTTTCCTCCTGTTGGTCGATGACAAGAGCCACTTCATATGGATGATCCTGCTGCAAGTGAAGAGTGAGGCGGCAGAGTCGATTAAGTGCGTTCAAGCACATGCAGAGGTTGAATGCGGGAAGAAGATGTGAGTGCTGCACACGGAACGAGGCAAAGAATTCACCTCGGCGAGCTTTGACAAGTACTGCGATGAGCTCAATGTCCAGTAACACCTAACGACGCCCTACTCCCCCTAGCAGAACAGGGTGGTAGAGCACCGGAAGCAGATCATCATCGGGACGGCAAGATCACTGCTGATGATGATTGGCATGCCCAGGTGGTTTTGGGGAGAGGCAGTCATGACGATCGTCTACCTCCTCAATTGAACGCTAACGCGAAGCCTTGATGGGAAGACACCACACGAGATATGGTACAACAAGAAGCCTACGGTATATCATCTCCAAGTGTTCGGCTGCGTCGCATACATGAAGATTACGCGTCCCCACCTCGCCAAGCTCGATCCTAGGGGGCTGAAGGTCATCTTCATTGGCTACGAACCTAGGAGCAAGGCGTACAAGGTTTATGATCCTCCAGGGGGTGAGCTCACGTGTCGCATGACATCGTCTTCGACGAGAGTACCTTCTGGCTGTAGAACAACGTGACTGAGGTGGACCAGAACCAAGATTAATTCACAATAGAGTACCTCGTCACCGAGTCGGGAGAAGGAGGAGCGCAGCACTGGGCACTGTCACCATCGATAGTAGTTGCATCGAGCATGCCTGCACCAACACCGGCCGCAACTTCTACTACGCCCCCTAAATCGGTGGAGTTTGCAACACCACGTACTATGAATTCGATGCTGGATGCCAATCACGATGATGGTTTTGCGGGCAGGTACCGTAAGATTGAAGACCTACTAGGAGAAGGTGAACCACCAGGACTGGTGGCGCGTGAGCTTGAAGAAGAGGTGGCCGAACTACATGTCATCAACGTAGATGAACCGAACTCTTTCATCGAAGTAGAGAAGAACCCGTGCTGGCTAAAGGCAATGCATGAAGAGATGACGTCCATCACTGAGAACAAGACATGGAGTCTGGAGGACATGCCGCCAGGACACTGAGCCATAAGGCTCAAATGGGTGTTCAAACTGAAGCGTAATGAAGAGGGAGAAGTTGTGAAGCACAAGGCTTGTCTGGTGGTGAAGGGCTACGTCCAAAAGCAAGGGATGGACTTTGAAAAGGTGTTTGCGTCAGTGGCAAGGTTGGAATCTATCCGCCTGTTGCTTGCGATCGCGGCACATCACTCCTAGGAGGTCCACCATATGAACATGAAGTCAGCTATCCTCAACGGAGAGCTGAAGGAACAAGGCGCTCTATGGGTTTCGGCAAGCACCACAAGCCTGGAACGCGAAGCTCAATAGTACCCTGTTGTCGCTCAAGTTCAAGTGTTTTGCCTCTAAGCATGGCATGTACACACGCGACCACGACGAGCAGATGTTGATCGTGGGAGTGTACTCGGTGATCTCATAATCACTAGAGGTGACATGAAAGTTCTTGAAAGATTCAAGAGTGAGATGTCAAGGACCTTTAAGATGAGCGATCTCGATGCGCTTAGCTACTACCTCGGCATCGAAGTGCAGCAGAATGCTGTCGGCATCACCATTTGTCAAGGTGCGTACGCGAAGAAACTGTTGGACACAGCTGGGCAAGTAGACAATAACCATACAAGGACACCAATGGAGGCCCGACTCTAGCTGAGGAAGGTCGGCACTACGCCAACAGTCGACGCCACCAATTACCGCAACATCGTCGGGAGTCTGCGCTATCTGGTAAACACATGACCTAACCTTGTCTATTCTATTGGATACGTGAGTAGGTTTATGGAAGCACTTAGGGAGGAGCATCTTGTGGTTGTCAAGCACATCGTATGCTATGTGGCCGGAACCAGAGGCTAGGATGTGAGACACTGTGCAAGGAGAGGAAGGAAGAAACTTGAGCTGATCGGCTACAGTGATAGTATCATGGCCGATGACGTTGATGATCGTAAGAGCACCAACGGGATGATTTACTTCCTCGAAGGCGACACGATCTGCTGGCAATCAACTAAATAGAAGGTAGTTGCTTTGTCTTCTTGTGAAGTAGAGTACATCACTGCTTCGACGACGACTACACAGGGGGTCTGGCTTGCGCAGCTGATGGAAGAGCTGATCGAAAGAAAAGGCGATCCACTAATGTTATACGTGGACAACAAAGCTACGATCTCCCTAATAAAAATCTAGTTTTGCACGACCAGAGGAAGCACATAGAGATCAAGTTCCATTACATTAAGGAGTGTGCAGATCAGGGACTTATCAAGATTGAGTTCATCCGAATAGAGAAACAGCTTGGAGACATCTTCACCAAGTCTCTGGCATGGGTAAAATTTGAGGAACTTCGCTCGGAGTTCAAATAATAAGGTAGATATACCACGTAGAAGGAGATTATTAGATAAAGCCCTGTGATTTTTTCTTTATTTAGTTTATTCACGTTTTTTTTTTTGTAACGGGTTGAATTTGACTCATGAAACTTCCATGTTTAGAGAGGAGTGGCTCAAGTATAGCTCTCAAGTATAGCTGACCACTCTTGTATAGGTTTGTGTTTTAAATACAACCATTCAAATGAGAAATAAACGCATTGTTTTTTGCAACAAGATTCACACTCTTCTTCCTTATACCTTCCGTTATTCATTCATGTTCTCATTCGTTCATGTTCTCACACGCATCAAGTTGTGGAGGTTGAAAGATAACACCAACTAACCTCAATGTTTGGGGTTGAGATGGGAAGGGTGTGTGGTTGGTAACACCAACTAACCTCAATGTTTGGGGTTGAGATGGGAAGGGTGTGTGGTTGGTTGACACTTTGGTCGAAATTCTCACTGTTTTTTCGAGTATATTTTTTTGTATTTAAATTAACGATCGTTACAATAAGAATATAAATATTTTTTCGTAATTCTATCCATTTAACTCTAAAATTATCTTAAATTTATCAATTTAGGTCTTGAAGTTGAAAATTATTGCTACATTAATTTTCCTTAAATTTCTTAAGTTATATTGGACCTCCGTTTAAAAATTGTTTAAAGGATTTAAATTTATTTGAACTTAAAACTTTCAAAACTAAATCTAAATGGATTTGAACGTTTAGAGTATAAATTGATATAAAATTTTGGAGTTAGTGTGTTAGAAAGAATCGAGGAAACCAAGAAATGCATGGGTGACCACATTAAATAATACTCATAAATACAGACCACAACTATCAACTACCTTCCATCTCTATTAATTTCCTCCCAATTCTTCCTCATTCAAACCAGTTTCACACATGGACATATCATTACGCTTTCACTCAGCAATCACCGCAACGGTGATTCTTATGACGGGCATTTGCCTGACTTCCCCTTGCCTGGCCGACGCCAAGCTGTGCGGGGACTGCATCAGGGACAGGATGGCGCTGCACTGCCCAGCCTGCGCACCGCCTCTTCGCTGCATGGCGCAGTGCCTGTGGGGCGGCGGTTCAAGGTCGAGGTGCGTTAAGCAGTGCGATGGCGGCGGTGCATGGGCGAGGCTGTGGAGTTGCAAGCGTTGCATGTGGAGTTGCAAGTGCAGTTGTACCTCTTCTTCTTCTTAGAGCGTAATATTATTATATGTAATATTAATATAATGTCTAAAGCTTTAATAATCTTAATCTAAATCAAATTGGTTCCATAATTAAACAAAATAAATAAATTAAAAAAAAAAAAAAAAAAAAAAAAAAAAAAAAGGCTTAGCTGATCCAATAAGTAAAGGCAAGGCCAGCCAGCAAAAGGGAGAGAGTGACATAAGAAATGGCGAAGGGCGTTGAAGACGTGGAAGGGGATGGTGGAACTGCTGCTGACTCACCATCCCCCTCCGACATGTCGTCCCTCGATCCAACTCCTGTCGTCTCCGCCTTCTGTTGTTGGGCCTCCACATGCACCTGCAGTTTGAGGCCCTTCTTGCACCTCTCTGCTCTGCTACTCGCGAAGTAGCGGATTCCCTCTCCGTTTAAGGCCACGATATCTATGCCGTCCCTATACTCCTTGATGAACCTGCGTACATCGCACGCTCTGTATTCCTCCTTCCTTTCCAGCTCCACCACGTTACCGTGTGCCACAGAGTACGCGAACTCTACCCCCAACATTACTTTTTTTATTTTTTATTTTTTTATTTTTTTTATTTTTACTCTTAATAAACCCGGTTCCGATTTCCATCCGATGAACCGGGAATCCCAAAACAAAATTTCTCACCCAAAAAACGCATTAAAAAACAAAAACAAAAAATGGAAAAACGAATGGATCTTACAGATCTTATCTCCGACTCTGAATATTCGACCGGCCGACCAAGACGCAATGTTCGAGTCCACGTCCCATCCCCTATCGCCGCCGACGACATGGTGCGTCTCCGCTCTGGCAAAGGGCGCCGCGGTGGTGATAATAAACGCCGCCGTCAAAAGCGCTGCTAGGTTATTGGTCGGAGTGGGCATGGCGCTGTCTTGATCTGGTGTGAGTTAAAATAAAATGAATGGAAAGAAGAGAATGAATTTAGAAAAGCGATAGGGTTTGGTTTGATTTAGTTTTTTTTAAGGCTCTATTAACGAACTAGACTATTATGTTTTTATTTTAAAATTTTATTATTATTGTTTATTTTTAGTTACTTTGTATTTATTTATTTTTATTTTTGTTTATTCTTATGGCCACCACTAGTTTGAACTTACACGCTCGGTATAACGTGTGGGTATGGGTCAACACGCGAGTCTCGAGTCGCCCAACTACAGTCTCGAGGTGGATGACATCATGTAGGTGTACTACATTTGAATCATGGGGAAGTTTGGGCTGCGTTTCAAACTTGGGTCACATAAGAACTTAAACAACACCCAACCTGCGTTTGGATCCAACCCAAATTTTGACTTGCGGACCTACAGGGAGACGACCGCCTCTGTGCTGCAGAACCCAATGCTGATCAGTGGGCCTTGTTAATCCGCATCAATCTACAGGCGCTAGGGTTGTGGCACGCCGTAGAGCCGGAGGAAGGAGAAACGATCGAGTACCCGAAAGGATTAGCTGGCATTTGCTGCCATATTACGGTCTCGAATCACGAGAGGATCGACTGGCAAATCTGTCGATGACTTTTTCAATGCAGATCACGGGACTCGCCATCGGAGCAAGAATTGATGGAGCAAGCTCAAGGAAAAAGTCCATGTGGCCCATTCAATTGAAGGTTCGCTCCTCAAATCGATGAAAGAGGCGAGCAGTAAGAGCACTAGCGATGGGTCCTTGACACTGGGGCGACAAACCATATGACCGAGACCAAGTCTGCGTTCTTCGAGCTTGACTCGAGGATTCGTAGGACGGTTAAGTTTGGCGACGACTCCATCATTGAGATCGAAGGGAGGCGAGCACCACAAGCTGACCGACGTGTACTTCATCCCGAGGCCTAAGGCTAGCCTTGTGAGCCTGGGTCAACTCGATGAGGCTGGCTGCCACATTTCCATTGAGCGCAAGCTACTCAAGATCTGCGATGATCGACGACGGCTGCTCACACAAGTTCGGTGCACGATAAACCGCCTTTACATCCTGGAATTGGAGATAGAGCAACCAATCAGCCTCTCGACTAGGACCGAAGAAGTATCTTGGAGGTTGGAGGTGACATATAAGGTAAGGGTACCTAAACTTTTCTGCCTTACAAAAATTACACAAGGAGTAGATGGTGCACGGTTTGCCAGCAATCAAAGGGGTGAACAAGCTGTGCAACGGGTGTCTCATCGGCAAACAGAGGCGCACCCTCTTTCCATCTCAGGCATCCCTACTGCATCGGTGAGCCGTTGGAGCTTGTTGACGGCGATATCTGCGGGCCCATCAAGCCGGTGACCGAGGCGGCAAGACCCTCTTCCTCCTGCTAGTCGATGACAAAAGTCGCTTCATGTTGCTGATCCTGCTGCAAGCGAAAAGTGAGGCAGCAGAAACGATTAAACGCATTCAAGCGCGAGTAGAGGCCGAATGCAAGAAGAAGATGTGAGTGTTGCGCACGAACTGAGGCAGAGAATTCACCTCGGCGAGCTTCGGTAAGTACTACAACAAGCTTGGCATACAGCAGCATCTAACGGTGGCCTACTCCCCTAGAAGAATGGGGTGGTGGAGCGCCAAAATCAGACCATCGTCGGGACAACAAGGTCATTGTTGATGACGGTCGGGATGCCTGAGAGGTTTTGGGGAGAGGCGATAATGACGACCATCTACCTCCTCAATCAGTCGCAATGTGAAGCCTCAACGGGAATACACCACACGAGGCCTAGTACAACAAGAAGCCAGCGGTACGTCATCTCCGAGTGTTCGGCTTCGTCGCATACATGAAGGGAGCGCGTCCCCACCTTGCCAAGCTCGATTCTAGAGGGCTGAAGGTCGTCTTCATCGGCTATGAACCCAAAAACAAGGCGTACAGGTTCTATGATCCTACGGAGAGACGAGCTCACGTGTCGCGCGACCTCATCTTTTACGAGACCACCTTCTGCCAGTGGAACGTCGTGACCGAGACAGACCAAAATCCAAATCAATTCATGATGGAGTACCTCGTCACCGACCAGGAGAAGTGCAGCATCAGGAACTGTCATCGCCACTAATAGCTGCGTCGGGCACGCCTACGCCAACCTCAACCACAACTTCGGTTGCATCCCTTGATCCACTGGAGTTCGCAACACCTCATACTACAGATTCGATGCTGAATGCCGATCACGACGATGGTCTGGCCAGGTATCGGAGGAGGAAGACCTACTGGGAGGAGGGGAACCACCTAGACTGGCGGCGAACGAGCTCGATATCGAAGTTCAAACAATAAGATAGATATACGATAGTGTTTTAGGAGGAGATTGTTAAATAAATCTCTCTTGTTTAGTTAAACCTTTCCTATTTTGTTGTTAAAGTAATCCCTATTTCTTAGATTAAGCCACACAAATTGAGTGAGTGGAATAGCCTAGATAGGGAGGACATTAATTGCCATTTTCTTTTCTATTTTTACGATATGTTGTTATTTAAATATGTTAATTGAATGAGAAACGGGTATTGAGCAAATATTCTCTCTCCCTTTCGTTTCAAATGGGTCTTTGAAGAAAAGTACTGATATGCTAGGGTACCACACTTTTTCTTTTCATGTTCTTGTTTTTGTTCTTATTCTTGTTGTAAATTCTTGTCATGTTTCTTAATTCGTTCTCCAAGACACTCCCCTTAGGACTTACGGTACTAGACATAAACTTGTTATCCTGTGTCCGAAGCTTCATGCGTTCCAAGCGACACAGTCTTAATACCTACGCTTAAGGCTTCATACGTTCCAAGCAGCATAGTCTAAGTCATAAATATGATGTACCGTAGGAGGTGTTAAAGATTCTAAGTGCACAAGGTCTTACTACTTTTTTTTCCTTAAGGCACTTGCTTTAATTATTATTTTTTTTCCCTAGAAACTACTCTACCCATTTTTATTGATGAGTAATGCATTTAATAAATAGGAACTATATGAATAAATATCTTATCCTTACTGACAGAATGAAATTTATTTTAATAAAAAACATAATATTTTTCACGGTTGGATAACATAAATTAGTACCCAATAATTTTCACACATCTAGTATATAACATCTAATCATCCACTTTCTCCATATATTTCTACCCAACCTAAAAAAAAAAAAAAACAAAGAATTCAAACATATAAGAGTATAGATAGAGGAGTACACTAAAAAATATAGATTTCAACCAATTGAAATTGTTTATCCAAATCTTAACATTCTATAATTTTAGAATGATCAAATTATGTCTTAGTTTAAAACTAAAAGGTACGATAATAATATTTGCAATGGATTTCTTTAATGTCGAAATCAAATAAAGGAATGAAATAATAATATATTCAATAAAAAAATTTGTCACAAGTGAGCCTTTGGGTAGTGATATGATTCTTGCACATTAGTTCTCCTTTCTTAATCGAGTACATACATGAAATTGTAGTAATGCAAAATATGAGATAATGATGGATAGATATCATGTCTAAGTCTTAACCATATATATTTTATTTACATGTACTTACACTCATAAGATCTATAAGAAACAAATATATTATTTTTTAAAGTTCGTAGATTTATTACACACAAACCTTACAAATATTTGTGGTCCCATGGTCTAGTGGTTAGGATATTGGACTTTTAATCCTTAGGTCCTTCTCCATATTTCTTTACTTCAATTTTAAATGGGTTGAAACTCTCTATGGATTTCATATTCAAATAACCCAAGTTCAAATCTTGGGTCCTTCTCCATATTTCTTTACTTAAATTTAATGTGTTGAAACTCTCTAGAAAGTAATTTCTTTACTTAAATTTTAATGGTTGAAACTCTTTATAGACTTTGAACCAACTTTGAACGCTCATAATTTAGTATGTGATGGTATGAAAAATTCATGAAAAATATTGGGAGTGAGAGCATGGTGTGAAAATTTCATGAAAAGCTCATAACTTAGTATGTGATGGTGTGAAAAATTCATGAAAAATATTGGGAGTGAGAGCAAGAAACTATCGTTGTAGTCCATAGAAGAATTTGGGTGGCCGGAGTCTCAATTTTCTTTTCTAGAAGGATTCCCCACAGTATTCATGAAGAATTCTAGCTGAAATTCCGGTCTGAAGGTAATTACCACGAGTTCTTCCAAGAATAGGAAGGAGGTCAATGATTATGTAACTTTAACTCGATTGTCTAGATTATGAGCTACCGATCTCCAATGTGCATAAAACCTATGCCTTATTAGCTCAGTTAGTTAGATCGTCATTTTAATAACGTGAAGGTTGCAGTTGGTTAGAGCATACAAACGAAAAGGGAAAAAAAGAGGGGTATGACAGTCATTTCGGAGCATACAAACGAAAAGGGAAAAAAGAGGGGATATGACCGTCATTTCGCAAGTTTGTGAGTGAGAGTAAGAAACTACCGTTGTAGTCCATAGAAGAAGATTTGGGTGGTCGGAGTCCCATTTTTCTTTTCTAGAAGGATTCCCCATAGTATTCATGAAGAATTCTAGCTGAAATTCCGGTCTAAATGCAATTACCACGAGTTTTTCCAAGAATAGGAAGGAGGTGAATGAACCGACTTTGAACGCTCATAACTTAGCATGTGATGGTGTGAAAAATTCATGAAAAATACTGGGAGTGAGAGCAAGAAACTACCGTCATAGTCCATAGAAGAATTTGGGTGGTCGGAGTCCCAATTTTGTTTTCTAGAAGGATTCCCCATAGTATTCATGAAGATTTCTAGCTGAAATTCCGGTCTGAAGGCAATTCGCGAGTTCTTCCAAGAATAGGAAGGAGGTGAATGAACCGACTTAGAACGCTCATAACTTAGTCTTTGATGGTGTGAAAAATTCATGAAAAATATTAGGAGTGAGAGCAAGAAACTACGGTCGTAGTCCATAGAAGAAGATTTGGGTGGCCGGAGTCTCATTTTTCTTTTCTAGAAGCATTCCCCATAGTATTTATGAAGAATTCTAGCTGAAATTTCGGTCTGAAGGCATACCGCGAGTTCTTCCAAGAACAGGAAGGAGGTGAATGAACCGACTTTAAATGCTCATAACTTAGTCTGTAATGGTGTGAAAAATTAATGAAAAATATTAGGACGAAGTTTGTATTACAATCTAATTTTTTTCGAATAAAATGAATTAATATGAATTCTAGATCAAAAGATATGAAAATGAGAAAAGAGGAAAAAGTTAATCCCATTATGTGTTGCAACTTCCAGAAGGAGAGAGAAATCTTTTTGCGAGCCACGTATCAACCGGCGGGAGGGAAAGCGCGTCGGATAGCTCTGAAGGACACGTGTCGACGATTGGGTGGAATAGTGCATCAGTTGTGTTGTGGAGCGACGCAGCTCCACTCGATGTGCGAATGTAGTAGCTCTTTTAACCCACGCCCACATTTGACCCAATTTGACTCGAAGGATGGTCGACCCGATTTGCATGGTTCTACGCGTCAACATAAGGAATTTCACTTCCCAGCGCACGCCTTCGTATTCGAACCCACAACTCATCAGCGGTTGACCAACCCAAGCATGCCACGTGGCAGCACCAAGACGTGCATCCTCTTCCCTCAAGTGCATCCGTACGGGTGTGTGGCATTGCACGTGGAGCGTCTTTCCAGTGTGTGGAAGCGCATGTTGCGTGCATAAAGGTTATTTTCTGTCCTGTTCGACTTTTGTTTGCTCAATTTTAATCCCAACCATATTTTATGTGGATTAGGACCTAATTGGACAAAATCAG
The DNA here is from genome assembly GCA_018691285.1 of Cucurbita argyrosperma subsp. sororia. Lineage (NCBI taxonomy): Eukaryota > Viridiplantae > Streptophyta > Magnoliopsida > Cucurbitales > Cucurbitaceae > Cucurbita > Cucurbita argyrosperma. Next base: position 7,210,354 of record CM031898.1, read on the forward strand.
TATTTTTGGACATACTATTTGTATAGAAACGCTAAACGAATGGCATGCATCAATCATGTAAGTCATCGCACGGTATTTAGGAAGCAATACTTGTAGGGATTGCTTGGAATGCATATATGCTAGTGTATTTACCTTAGGTAGTAGCTTTCCGTGATTGAATGTAGTTAATTTGATTGTTGTGGGTATGAATGTATTATTTGAAGTATTATGAGTGTTATTTGAGTATTGTAAGTATGCTTTAAGGCTTTGCTATTTATGTATATGTTTAATTCATGCTGAAAAGAGGATGAGAATCTGTGAACTCTTCGCTTCGGGAGCTTGATGGATGTTATCGCCCCATTGAACATGTATGTTTACTTTGTATGAATTATGTATGATAATGCTAGATGACGATTGTATGCACACTTAGTTATTTTCCATGACCTACTAATATGACAAGGATTTGTGGTTAGAAGTGACAAGTCACTGTGTGTAGAACAAACCTTTCCATATGAGCCTATCATATCACCACAACAAACAAAGTACCTTAAGAGTGTTCTTAGTCTACTAGTTGTGTGAACGGTATCTATAGCTTCGTGGGAGGACCAGGGGTTCCTGATCAGTTCTCTCTGTTCCTAGCCGTTTCGCATGGGAAATGTGTCCCCACATCGTACATACCATTAGCTACATGGGAAATGAGAGGTCGCGCCCCCAATAAGGGGACTATCATGGCCTTAGTAATTGTGTACCTTAGTAATTGCAGTCGTGCGAGCCCACTTGGTACTTCCACCTTTGCTGGGTCCATTGAAACCCCATCCTTCGACACCATGTGCCCTAAGAATGAGCTTGCCATAGTTAAAATTCTCACTTATTTTCCTTCAAGATCACCAGGACTTTCCGGAGATGAACCTTGTGTTCTTAATCTGTTTTCAAGTACACTAAGATGTCGTCTCCGAACAGGATGACAGATGTGTTGAATCACTCCTTGAATATTAGATTCATTGACTCTATGTATACGTAGGGGTATTGGTGAGTTCGAATGGCATAACCAAAAAACTCATAGTGATCGTACCTCGTTCTAATCTTAATCTGGTGGTAGCCGGATCAGAGATCTATTTTGGAGAATATTGTCACCTCCTTGAGTTGGTCAAACATATCTTCTATATGGGGAAGAGGATACTTATTCTTCATCGATCTCTTGTTCAATTTCCTGAAGTTGATGCACAAACACATTGATCCATCGTTCTTCTTTACTATAAGAGCCTAAACCTACCGCTAGTAGATATTGTCTACTTCAACTCGTTACGTATCGTCGTCAGCTTTTCAGTTTTAAAATGTGTCTGTTAGGTTAAAAGTTTCCACACCCTTATAAGGAATTCTTTGTTCCTCCCTCCAACTTTTGTGGGATCTCACATTGACAAAAAACACTAGAGCACTCCAAGAGGATACCTCAGAATAGATGAAATCCTTGTCCAACAAGACTTGGAGTTGCTCCTTCAAAACCTTACTATGAAAAGAGTAGGTTTTAACACTCACGTCAAGACAAGCAAAACGATGACCCTCAAGTGGCGCACATCTGCCACAAGAGGCCCAATATAGAAAAATTGAATGATGCAACCGAGGAGGATGGTGCATCATCCAACGCACCATGTAACATGTCAATTGAAGAGCAGATGAGGCAAAAGTAAGATAGGAACAACGAGTAGACATGAGCGTCACGTATAGGCTTATTGAAGGGTTGGGTAGGGCACCGAGCTTTAACCTAAAAGTTCAGGTTCTGAAGAGAATTTGGACATGTGGTTTTGGAGTCAAGTTCGTTCATATGAAATATGAAAACTCATCAAATTTGGTGTCAATTGAACACGAGATGGATGCTTCGTTACTGTTAGATAAATCCCTACCGAGTGAATGTGATCCCTGATTTTTAGTTAACTATTTTTTGTTAGATAACTATTTTAACTATTTTTACGTTGAACCCACACGAGGTAAGTGGGAAGTACACATAGAGTCAGTTTTTGTTAGGTAACTATTTTAACTATTTTAACTATTTTTACGTTGAACCCACCCAATTAAGGTAGGTGGGAAGTAGAGGTAGAGTGGATGAGCTTTAGTTAAGTTGTCATTTACTTTTTTATTTTAGGATAATTTGTTATTTAAATATCTGAATGAGAAATTCTCGCCATTGGTGGTATATCATTGCGGAGGAGCTAACTTTATCAACAATTAAGTTGAATAGCTCAAGTGGTTAGAGCGTCAGCCTAACAACACATAGGTTTCAGGTTTGAATAGAAGAAAATGCAAAGCGCAAAAATACACACATTGTGTGGAGTCCGTGACGACACCGACGAGAGCAACGGGCCCTCCAGGTTCGAATAGAAGAAAATGCCAAGCGTAAAAATACACACATTGTGCTGGATTCTGCTGCAAGCGAAGAGTGAGGTAGCAACTGGATTCTGCTGCAAGCGAAGAGTGAGGTAGCAGAGGCAATTAAGCACTTTCAAGCACGAGCGGAGGCGGAATGCGTGGGAAGAAGATGCGGGTACTGCACACGGATCGAGGTAGAGAATTCACCTTGGCGAGCTTCGGTAAGTACTGCGACGAGCTCGGTATGCAGCGGCACCTGACAGTGCCTTATAAGTACTGCGTAGCAACTGGATTCTGCTGCAAGCGAAGAGTGAGGTAGCAGAGGCAATTAAGCACTTTCAAGCACGAGCGGAGGCGGAATGCGTGGGAAGAAGATGCGGGTACTGCACACGGATCGAGGTAGAGAATTCACCTTGGCGAGCTTCGGTAAGTACTGCGACGAGCTCGGTATGCAGCGGCACCTAACAGGTGCCCTACTCCCCCCAGCAGAATGGGGTGGTGGAACGCCGAAATCAAACCATCATCGGGACAACAAGGTCATTACTGATGACGGCCGGGATGCCCGAGAGGTTCTAGGTAGAGGCGGTAATGATGGACCGTCTACCTCCTCAATTGGTCGCCAACGCGAAGCCTCGATGGGAAGATGCCACACGAGGCCTGGTACAACAAGAAGCTAGCGATACGTCATCTCCAAGTGTTCGGCTGCGTCGCATACATTAAAGACGTGCGTCCCCACCTCACCAAGCGCTCAATCCCAGGGGGCTGAAGGTCGTCTTCATCGACTATGAACCTAGAAGCAAGGCGTACAGGTTCTATGATTCTGCAGAGGAGCGAGCTCACGTGTCGCGTGACGTCATCTTCGACGAGAGCACCTTCTGGCAGTGGAACAACGCGATCGAGGTAGACCACAACTCAAATCAATTCACGGTGGAGTACCTCGTCACCGAGCCGAAAGAAGGAGGAGTACAACATCAGGAACTGTTATCGCCGCCAGCAGCTCTACACCCGTTACAAATACAAACAATAATGAGGAAAGGAAAATAATTCTTTTTTTTAATTATTAAAAATATAGGGCTATACGGACTCGAATCGTAGACCTTCTCGGTAAAACAGATCAAACTTATTATTATCAAAATGATTTGAACTTTTTCAAAGACCCAACATGCATTTTTTTTGCATTGGGCTCTTTCATTAACTACTATAAATAATAAGCAAGTTAGTCTACCATATTTTTTCTTGACAGAAAGAAAAAGAGATGGTTCCATGTGCTCTGATTCATTATTTTGATTCGAATCTAGGAGCACTACCAAAGTGTTTCAAAGAAGGGTTATCCTGACGTAGTCCTGCTTCTGACCTAGATCAACGGACTGCGGATTCGATACTAGATGCCGATCACGATGATGGTCTGGTGGCCAGGTATCGGAGGATGGAAAACCTATTGGGAAGAGATGAACCAACTAGACTGGCGGCGCGCCAGCTCGAAGAAGAGGTGGCCAAACAAGAGGTATCGGAGGTGGAGTCTGGAGGACATACTGCCAGGGACACCAGGTCTCAAATCGGAGTTCAAATAAAATAAGGTAGATATACGATAGGGCTTTAGGAAAAGATTTTTAGATAAATAAGTGAAATTTATCCCTGATTCATAGTTAACCATTTTTTATCAGGTAACTATTTTAACTATTTTTACGTTCAACCCACTCAATTCAAAGTGGGAAGTACAAGTAGAGTCATTTTTTTGTTAATTAACTATTTTAACTATTTTTAAGTTGAACTCGCACAATTGAGGTAGTGGGAAGTACAAGTAAGTCATTCTTTTGTTAGTTAACTATTTTTAAGTTGAAATTGAGGTAGGTGGGAAGCAGAGTGGATGAGCATCTACCATTTACTTTTATAATTTGTTATTTAAATATTCCAACTGAATTAGAAATCAAATCATCATCGAGTCTTCAGATCTCTCTCCTTTTACTTTCCGTTATTTTTCTTTCGAAGAAATTTTTCCTTCGGCTAGTTTTTTTCGTCGACGTTTTCCTCCCAATTGCCAGAGTCAACAGCGACAACATATGTTCGTTCGCCAAAATTATGGTGTCAACTCTCCACCACCCCTAGGCCCTGTGGCCTAAGTATGCTACCCTATGACACATGCGTGTGTCATAGTGAGGGCGAGCATTTTGAGACGAGTGTCTCGAGCGACTTCCTTTGTAATCAGTCTTTCAAGTATAGTATCAGCAACGTGGGTGTGCCAGTATTGCGCCTCAGACCAGGTTGGATTATGCACCCGATATCTAGTATGGTATCCGTAAATGACATGGCATAGGCACGAGAGGACCAATGCCTCTATAGAACCTAGATGGATGGGTGTTCGAGATGTCCCAATGTTATGAATAACATGTGCGCTCATTCTTTATGGCATAATCGAGCGAGTTGCGATGGCCAACGACACCCCGTGACTTTGGAAGGTGTTAAGAAATATGGCCCATGTTAATTAGGAACCAAGATATTGTGAGATCCCACATCAGTTGGGGGAGAACAAAATATCCTTTATAAGAGTGTGGAAACCTCTTCCGGGTAGACGGGTTTTAAAAACCTTTAGAAGAATCCCAAAAGGGAATGTCCAGAGAGTACAATATCTGCTAGCGGTGGACTTGAGTTGTTACAAAGATGATGTTGGAAGTGGCGTTGCATTGAGAGACCTTGGCCTCGATCGATGGTGACGAGAATACTACTTCATTTTTAGGACAGCCTATGCTAGCATGGTTCTCAGCCAACGAATCCATTCCCAGAAAAATATCAAAATCCATCATACTAATAACTATCAGATTTACGTCTCGGGCCTGTTCCGTTATTACTTGTCAAGGTTTCACTCTATCCTTAGCAACTAAGTCTACACCTATTTGGGTAATAACAGACAACATATGCAATAAGAGTTCTAACTCAAACCTTGACTGACTAACAAACAATATAGATATAAATGAACCCGTAGACCCTTAATCAAATAAAGTTAGGGTAAGATGCCCCAAGACAAATAATGTACTTGTCATCACTGTGTTAGAGTTTCCAACGTCCCTATTGGTGAAAGTGGTGCCTGGGCACGGGTCTGTAGGCCTTCTTATACTGCTTGGGCCTCTTGGCGGGTTAACTGATTTCTCAGTGTTCTTTTCTAGACAGTTCATAGCCATGTGACCCTCTTGGTTGTACTTGAAGCATGCCTTAGCCCATACTAGGCACCATCTCCAATGTTTCCTTCCACACTCGCTGCACTGAGGTCTCTCGTTTCCTCTGACTCCCTATTCACCCGAATGCTCACCATGTCCCAGGTCCCTATAGTTACTATCTGCCTATTGTAGTTGGCACACAAGTGGTTGACGACGCAGTTCTATCTGATTATACCTCTATTCTTTTCTTATGGTGATTGCTGGTGTTGTTGGCCCTTGGTGTTTTCTGATAGCACTCTCCATAGCCTTCACTACTCTCACGATAGAAGCAAAGGTGGTAGGAGCTATGGTCTCCACAATATGACGGATCCTCTTATCCAGGCTTAGAACATGCCTCTCAGCCATCGTCAATTCTATGTCAACCAAATCAGGGGCAAACTACTTCAATCTCATGAACTCTCTCCCGTAGCCAGCAAAAGAGGTCTATTTTGTGTTAACTAAGTGACTTCTTGTTGTATTCAAAGTTGGGCTACATCCGAATAATATTCTCCCAAGAAGCCTCCTTGAATTGAGTCCATGGTGCTACAACTGTGTTGGGGATAAGGATCTCCTAGGTCTCCTCCCCCCATATCTCTGCATCGTTCGGCTGCACAAATGACGCACATGACATTGGACAATTTAGTAACCAAAATATTGTCGCTATCAATGACAACCATAGTTGTGCCACCATCGGAGCCTCTCTTTTTGACATTGCAGTGTTGGCCTGTTGAATGGTCACCATTGTTTGCATCACGACTCTCACATCAAAGTTACTATGGGGACCACTAATGTCGTAGGCGTCACAGGAGGTGCCACTATTGCTTCTGTTCAAGTCATAGATCCCTTGTGAGCTGGACTTTTTCTACCTGCCTCGTCCTCTTGCAAGGCGTTGTCCTCCTCTACATCCTCTTCTACATCCTATACGTGACATGATCTATGACGAACACACAATACTCTAACTCTATAACCCTCATGAACATACCATACATAACACTATATCACACAAATAGCTCAATTATCAATAGCATTCGACACAATCATTTATTATCTTTCATATGACATACTTGATGGCGATAGTGCATCAGCGGTAAGGTCATGAAACATGTTTAGCCTACCTCATAGGCTAGTCTATAGAATCTATAGCCTTCGAGCTCTTATACCTACCGTAAATAACTCTATTTTTCTACTACAATAAAGTCGTTACTAAATGCATGACACGACTGTTAAATTCAGAAACATTCATTTAAAATAATTTAAGAATGATGTCATGAACTTAAACATTCATAGTAAAATCTTTAAAATGACGAAAAAAACAATAAAGCAAAAAACAAATAACAAGACATCTGGAAACAGATAAGAAAAATAAAACAATGCCCCCATGTATCCTAAGGGCTACTAAATATAAAAAATGCAACTATTATAGCATTGGTTCTATGCCTTTAATCGTCATGCCATCATCGGTACATGGGTGCCTTATTTTTACCTAAAAAATAAGAGTAGCAAGTGTCTTGAGTATTTTAAAAAATACTTAGTAAGTTACCCCACGATTGGTATTTGAGAATGGAAACACATGGAATATGGTGAGACCTATATTTTAAAAACAACATGGCTGGTCTTAGACAACTTTCTAGTCTAGGCAAGGTTGGATGTGTAGTACTTCTCTACACACGATCCACACACGTGAACATGGTCCTACAAGTAGACTCGCATACCCCTAGGCTAGGCTCATCAGGCTAGCACTCGTTAACGGGCTTCCATAAACAACAGAGAGAAAGGACCCGCATAACATCATGGAGAGCATAAATGTTGTAAGTTGTAAGGTACACATCTGTAATAATCATAACAGAAAAGTATCCCAATGCACATAGCTTACAAAAATGCATGAGGTCACCGTAGCTTAAAATCATGGCATAAATTTATGATGCAAATCAAACCTCCATTTATCTATAACATAGTCAGTCTTTTCCTCCCCACATCTTTCTCTCTTCCTCTGCATCTTTTGTGTTTTTCTATGGCCAAGGTGCATGTTCTCACTCGCTATTTGCTTCAGTGATCTTTTTCTTGTGGTCGTGATTTTACGAAACCTTATACACGATGGAAATTTTGATAAAAGAGAACTAAAATCCTTCCCTCAAAATTGAAATCAGACAACTTAGGAGAACAAGTTCTTATCAATCGTTTGCGCGTCTTTGTCGACAGTCTCCACCACTGTAACTTCCCTCTCGATTAGTAACGTCCATGGCGCCGAAGAGTTGTAGGGAAAGGAAGGAAAAACAAAAAAAAATCTATTGGAGTTCCTTCTTTCTCAGCGTGTGTTGTAGGGTGGAAATAGGGGGTAAGTTGGGTGGTTGAGGGAGTGAATGGTAACAGGCTTAATGGGCTTAAGAGGAGAGAGCATGGGCGGTTTCTATCACGAGATCTCCGCTATCAAGCTGGAAATCACATGGTTTTTTGTGAGATTTTTTTTTTCTTTTCACAACTGCTGTTATACTATTATATATCTCAACATAAATTTTACACCAAAACATAAAATATCACATATATGAAATCAAAAAAACCTTATTCATACTGTTTAAAGAAATCCTATTAATGTTGTCGAGATTTTGATTATGAGTCCCTACTTGTTGGACATTGTTTGAAGATCTTCTATTGAAAGTCAAAGTGTTTTTGATGTTTTCTCATCCTCTCTGATGGTAAGTTCTGTTCAAATTTGTTCGAATAGGATCGCTTAGTAAGAAATCTATGTACCACAAAGAAGAGAGAAAATACCAAAGATTAAAGATGGAAGTTCACTAACAAGATAAATTTTTTTGTTTTTTTTCTTTGTGAAATATAAAAGCCGAATTGATACAGAACTGTTATCTATTCTCTTTTTCATATTATTAAAGTTCTACTTAGTGGATAAATTTGTAAAATCACGTCTATTGTTGTTGTCACAATTTAGATTTAAGAAATCTCACCAAACCTTCATATAACAATAGGGAAAATTTTATTTGATGGAGAAGACGTGGGGCAAAGTAGAAGAAGACTACACAACAATGTGGTATTTGCTACATACTCTTCCATTCATAAGAAAGTTGGGATTGATAGAAGTCAAATTTATTTTGAATCCTAATCCATGTCTTGGACATGAGACGTTATGACCATGTCATAGGGAATGCAAGGGAATGTTAGAGCAATTATGGACTAAATCTAGATTCCAAAGCGTAATCCAAATCATGGACATAGATTTTACTAGGTTAAAGATGTTATATCGACCACATAACCTAGTAGTCTATCGATGGGAGATTTCTAGTTAAGACTGGAGCTATGGACTAAGATGAGAGTTGTCTGGAGCAAGTGACCATAGAGACAAACTTAGGTTCAAGAGTCTCCTCGGATTTTGTACACTTTTGTCCCAATCTTGTCTTTTGTGCTTCATTCCTTCTTTTATAATTAAAATCAAACTCCATTCTGTACGGTGTAAATATATATTATATGTACTTTGGTATGTTTTCAAATTCTAGAGTCGTTCTTGTTTTTCAAAGCAAAAAATATTATCATATTTTCACAAGTCTTTTGCGTTAGACTACATCACAATTCATACATCAAACAAATCAAAAACTGATCGGGGCAACATCAGTGTGGATGGTTATGGGGTTCATTAACTCACCTTTGACGATCTACATAGTAGTGTGAGTTTATGGGGTTACCCCTACAAGTTCTATGACGATGTGGGGACTAGTAATCGAGAAATAGCTCCTATTTAGTAAACCTGTTTGAGTGATAGGGGTCCACAAGCGTATTTAGAAATTATTAGGATTTGGTATCATAAAGGTCCTGCGTTGAGCACAACTTATGCTCCATAAATAGAACTCATGTGGAGATGATCAAACGATCTCCAACTATTTATTGGTCGTGAACTTGCCCATAGAAATAAGGATCGACATAGGTATAGTAGCTTAACAGGCACGAGGGCCACCCCTCCTAAATTATGATGATATTATGTGGTTTATTAGGGAGTCACCATCTAATCCCTTTTAGTAGACCAATATTAGGTGATAAATCATGTAATATACTTGTAGCTGAATAGTGGGAACATCCAAAGGTCGCACATCACAAATGCATGATACTCAAGTATGTGATATGAGAAATAATTTAGCTTATAGATAATCCATTGACTCTAAGACCTCGTAGAGAACCAAATGGATACATACATGCTCTAAAGGGACTGAATAATGGTTGGGAATGAACGCTTCATTTGTATAGCTAATTTGTTAGAATTGGCTTTAGTTTTATTCCGAATTAAGCAAAACGGAAGGTAATCAAACTTGCATGGAAGAGACATGAAGAATGTTGTAAACAGTCTTTAATTTACTTGCTCCAACCTCTCTGATGGTTAAATCTTGTAATGAACCTAGTTTTCTACTGATTTAGAGTCGCTACCATATGCATGATGTAACTTCGTTATGGGAAAACATTCTTTTAAGACGACTTCACAAAACATACCTAGTTTTCTACTGATTTAGAGTCGCTACCATATGTATGATGTAACTTCGTTATGGAAAAACATTCTTTTAAGACGACTTCACAAAACGATGTCATGGACTATTACGTTTAAGAAAAGGGTCTTAAAATAATGCAAAGGAAATTAAAGTAAACTAAGGAAAATATTAAAATAGCAATGTCTTATATTAACCTAAGATTTACGAAAATAAATGCAACTACTTTATGCAAGTTTCATGGTCTTTGATGTGATGTTGCCTTCAACCATACAAGAGTGTCTTGCATTTACTTGAAATATAAAATTCGCACATAGCTTGAGTATTTTAAGAAATACTCAATAAGTGGCCTCACTATTGAAGCTAACTCAGAGAGGAAGAGATCGGAGTCGTCGATTGAGATCCACGATTTGTAAGTTCTCCTCTTTGTCTTTCTTTATCTATCTCTTAATCTCACTGTGGTGTATATCACTAGCAAAACGAGAGTGAAAATAGTTGTGTGAATGAGGGGTATGAGATGTAGGTTTTAAGGGGAAGTTGGGGTCGGTTATTGACGCAAATCTCACCTTGCCAGAAATCTCGAGATATGTTGTGCGATTTCCGGCGAGTTTTTAAAATTTCTTCCCCCTTTTTTTTTAATTGAACCATTACACGATATATTGTGCAGGGTCATCCAACTAAACTATCAGTCACATAATCCTAACTGACCTAGGCCTGGCTCGACGGTATTAGTATTAAAGTGGAAAGGGAAGTGTAAGCTCTGTTGACAATTATGAACTGCTAACGGCCCTTTGTCTCCCTGAGTTGCTACAATCTTTCCACTCTTTGGCCTTGACAACATACTTTGCTTAAGTAGTGAATGTTTGACGACTTGAATTGAGGCGAGTCCTCATAAAGTTCTAATGAGACAATATGGTGATTTCTTGTATGAACATCATCCAAGGTAAGATAGTTGACCCATCCCTCGGGACCATAGAGTCACCTAAGCTTGGGGGATGCGATCCTTGTGTCCTAGCCAACTAGTAGACTATCCGTCATAATTTTGAGTAAATCACACCAAGAAATAATCGAGTTCAAAGATCCTCAAAACTAAAACTTACAAAACTTTTTTTTTTTAACTTTTTGACGTTCATTGGAATTAAACTTTTCTATCTGAATCAATTTTGACTTCTTTCATAAAAATTATTCAAAATTCCTCTAATATGGACGTACTAAAAATCTAGAACTTAATTTAAAAAAAAACACTCTCCAATTGAAGTAAAACTAAAATCAAGAACCCAAAAATCATACCTTTAGTTCTTCCTAGAACTTAATTTAAAAAAAAAAACACTCTCCAATTGAAGTAAAACTAAAATCAAGAACCAAAAAATCATACCTTTGGTTCTTCCTGGATTGTTAATGGAACTGAGTGATGCAAAAGCCTATAATGATTCCTCAAATGTCCCCAACATTTTTTTGTGAAGGAACTCTAGCGAAATTCTGACTCTAAAGGAATGCTTTCTCTATAACTCTTTTTTTTTTTTTTTTTATCTAAGATTCTCTTCTACTTCATCCTAAAATTTGGTAAGACTCAATAAAATCATGAAATCTTGACTTTAAAATAAAAAATCATATTTTAAATTTTTCGTAGAGATTCGGGTATTACATGTAAGCACTCCTATGAGACAAGTCTAGAAATTTTTTTGAAGATCTGATTCATGAGAATAATCTATGGGGCATAGGTGAGTTAATGATATCACAATAACTCATAACGACCATGTCTAATATGGAGAAATTCTTTGAAATATTGTCGCTCTTGACTTGTGTACTTGAGGGAACCTTTATTTTTGGAAGAATACATGTTCTTCACGACTATCTTAATAAGTTCCTGATATTCATTATATCGTCACATGAGTCCATTCTTTCCTCTTAATGATTAGAGTTAATGTGCTCACTAGAAAAATGCTAAAGCTCTTTGTAGCTTGGTCTACCTCAAGTATACTAAATCATTATATCCATAAGATTAAAAATTGGAAGCGGGTTCATGACTCAAGCTCTTTGTTGAAATCAGCATCACGTGTTGATATTAATGATGTAAAAATATCAAATACATAATTCGACCTTAATTCCAACGTTCTCACTTTCTTCAAGATGATTTGCTTTATTTCATCAACTAAATCAACAGTTGAATCAATTCGTGTATAATTTTGACCTCCAAGTCACATCCTCTAATCTTTTTAAAGTATCCAACCATTAACCTCCTTACCCATACTAACTTCAAAACTTCATCCGAATACTTTTTCTATTTATTGAGAATGATCATCCCAAAAAGAAGTTATTTCCTTCAAATCCTTTTATAACACAAGTAGCTTAATAAAAATTTCCTTCCGATCTAATACTTCAACATGGCAATTAGTTTTGTATATGGGGACCCAAGAGATACTTAAAAAAAAAATCTGAGTTTTGAGTTTTGGGTAACACAACGTGAAACTAATGTATGATCTTTGGAACATTATGATTTTAGTTAAAAAGTTTATCTCTAACTTATTCAAGGTTGGTCATACGGGCATAGAGCAACTTCGATATGCCTGATAGAGAAAATAGATCACACTATGCTATTGAAACATGTTCATGTAAGAGTATAAGTATGGTTATCATGGATATGATGCCTAGTTGGTTTGGGAATAATTCCTACGCTTTAGTTTTTGTAAACTCTCCACTCTGCTCAATCTCAAATCATAATTTCCTAAATATAAGTCATATCTTGAAAGTCTTACATCTTCGTTTATCTCTATAAATTTCTATAAAACTTTAGACATGATCATATCACTTTAAATCACTTCACAACTCCAACACCTTGATTGTTCTCCAACTTAGCTTTAAACCTTTTAGTTTGTGCCAAGATCTCAAATCACTTTTTTTTTTCTTACCCACCCTTTGATTTCATAGTTATGTACTTTATAGTAATATAAAGGAATCTTCTTTTAACATTATCACTCTCATTATCTATAGTAGGTTATATGATATTACTATCTAGTGCTTCCTTAGTTATTTTTATTTGAAGCAATTTATTAGGATAGTATCTCTATGGATAGAATTACATAATTATTCTATGTTTTGAGATCTAACTGAAACATCTAACGTTCCTCAACAAAAATTATTTTCATCCATATTTTAATGTTAAATAGGTTACTAAGTTCCTTTCATTTGACTATATTTGGACCATCAAAATACAAACCTTACTAAATATAAACATGTTTTCAATCATCACTATATCAAATAGCATTTACATTTCATGTCTAATAAATCATGATATAATATGAGAACATTTATTATCTTTCAAAGAGCATATCAGATGATGGAAAACGTCTCTAGCAAGACCATGGAAACATTCTGGACTTACATTTTAGGCTAGTCGACAATATTTATAAGCCTAGATCTCTCATACCAACTTTAAGAACCCTATTTTTCCTAATCCTATTTTTTCTAATAAAACAAAGACTCCACTACTAGTTTTTAATAGATTACTACACTGCAATTCCCTATTCACAATACCAACCTTACTAAATCTAAACAGCATCAATACATCAACTAACATTCATATTCAACCCAAGGTAAATCATATCATTACAAAACAACATCATTTATTATCTTTTGTAATGTATATCTAACGATGACAGTATGTCTGTGGAAGAACAATGAAAGTATGTTAGGCCTACATGGTAAGTCGGTCTATAGAATCTAAAAAATCTAGGGCTCTGATGCTAGCTGTAACGTCCATAATTTTTTTTTTTTGCCTAAATTAGAGACATCACTACATGCCTGCCTTATTTAACATATGCGAAAATTTGAAATAAAACATTTACAAAAGAAATAACATAGTCATTGAACGGGCGCAAAAAAAAAAAAAAAAAAAAAAAAAACATGATATCTACTACTAAATGAAAATCAATGCATATTACTGCCTATCCTGACTTCCATGGCTTCTCCAGCATTCACCGTAAGTCACGTGGTGAAGCAAAACAAGTTTGAGGAGGAATAATAGACGGTAGCTCCTGAATTCGAGGAAAACCCAAGAACACGATACCCAAAATCTAAACACTTGTAACTCACGATTGAGGACTTGATTAAGCTAACTTCTTGCTCTTATTAGTTTTCCCTACTTCATAATTTATAGATGGATGATCCACCCCATTGATATGTCTAGAATTGCCATAATTCCGTCCTTGATTTTTCTTGTTCTTCCACCGAAAATACCTACCCCAATTAAAGCCTTTCCAACCATAGTTTTGAATTCTAGCCATTGAATGAGATTATCTATGAACGTTCTAGATTGTGTCCAATTTTATTGGAGATCCAATGGCTAGATTTTGAGATTGGATGGATTTTGTGGAGAGGATAGCTATGAAAGTTCTGATTTTTTGCCAAAAGGGTATTTTTGTAATTATCCATATTTTTTGGGTCACTTTGATAATTTGGCCATTTTCGAATATTTTAATATTATTTTTTCAAAAAAAAAAAAAAAAAAAAAAAATCTAGAATTTTTCTAAAACTTCTATACCCTTTAAGGATCATTTTTTTCCTTCATGAGCATCTAGAAATTCTTCCTCTATGAGAAATAAAAAATTCTGGAAGTTTGATAAAGATTGGAAAAAATTCCATTTTCCAAACTTTTCTCCAATTTTAGTTGTTATTTACTTCCAAAACTTTCTACAACCTATTAGGGACTATACATTACTTGTTCTTTATTTCCAAAACTTTCTACAACCTATTAGGGACTATACATTACTTCTTATGAGAGACCTTGAGTGTTACACACATTCAAAGAAGTTCCTCTAAACCAATTTCTTCAGCTTGATGGAAGAATTAGGAAGAGGTTCTATAAAGAAATCGGGTCCTAATAACTTCTAGACACGGCTGCCTCATAATTTTATTATTTTTATTATTATTATTATTATATTTTTTTTTTGTAGATCTCTGGCGAGGAAAAAGATTTCCAATGAACTTCAGATATTAATAACTTAGGCTGTGATCCACGAGAAGGTATGAAACCAATCTCAAGCCCTTCCTTGTAACACCGTCTTCAAGTTTCATGAAGAAATCGAGGGGAAAAATCCCGTGATCGAAGTTGTGGAGGAGAATTTTCAGGTGGCAGCATTATCCGTTGTGCACGTCTTCTTCCTATCTAGACGAAATCAAATCCAAAAATGACTCACCATTGATTTTTCTCAATTTTAACCCTCTTCGAGACCATTTCTCATGAAATACTTTATAGTTCTAGAAACTAGACACCCTAAGGATTTTGTCAAACAAAATTTAAAATAATTCGGATAATGGAAGCTCCAGAATGGAGGTCCCGAACATCGACGTCGAGGTAAGTACCCATCATGGACTTTTCATAAGAAGTACTTGTACGAATTACTTGAATCTATGTATGAACCTAAACTAAGTATGATTTAAAGGATAATAAAAGAAAAACACCAAGAACCTGTTAGGATCGCACAACAACGCACACACTCGATCTAGATGAACACCAAAGAAAAGGATAGAAAAAATGCAAGGAGAACTCTGGCTAAAAGATTTATATTGATGATTTCAAATATGTAAAGTAATAGAGAATACAGGAACTACATTCTCAAAGCTATGCCCCGAGGGATATATATATGGTTTAGCTTACTATATTTAGTTTTACCAGATATAACCATCTACTATATATAACTATTTACCATATATAGCTTTTTACTATACATAGCTATTTACTATTTATGACAATTTACTTTATATGTCATTTACCAAATATAGCTTTACTATGTATAACCGTTCACTGAGCTATAAGGCTCAATAACCTAACAATTCTCCCACTTAGAGACTGATCCAGTCACCCAAGAATTTCATTCTCAAACGATCATGAATATCTTCACTACACCATACCAATTGAGGTTTTGCACAACCTCAATATTCCAACATCAACACATTTTGTCAACATGTTTGCTGGATTCTTTGCACCCTCTATCTTCTCAAAACACATCACCATCTTCCATTAACCTACAAGTGAAATGGTATCGTCTTCTGTGTTTTATCTTTAAATGATAGATCGGGTTCCTCACCAACTTATGAAACTCTGACTATCTCTATAAAGAATCTTTTCGTGCTGCTTCTTGCCCAATTCTTCCAGATAGTCAGTCATCCATATCGTCTTCTTTCCAGCTTCAGCTATTGCCACGTACTCAGCCTTAGTACAACGCATTTTTGAAGCCTAGACATCCCATCATCCATGGCTTGCTCCCACTTGATTGTATTCTCCAACTGTAGGGCCTTTTCAAAGGGTTGTGGTTCCCTTTCATCAGTAATAGATAGTGTAATGAAGGTACATACATATCTGGTATTCTGATAGTATTGGATGATCTTCTCAACACCAGTTCAGGTGTCACTTGCTCCACTACTGATTCCTCCACAACAACCTCAGGAGTTTGTTGAGTATCTGCTACAAGATCACTTGGTGATTTTCTCCGCAACTCAACCTCAACTCCCCACTTGCTTTGTTGTCTTGGAACCTTGCTCCACATCTGGTTCCTCAGCAGTAGTCTCAGGAGTTTCTTGAGTATCAGCTACAACATCTCTAGGTGAGTTTCCCTGCAACTCAAGCTCAACTCCCACTTGCTTCGTGGTCTTGGAACCTTGCTCCACATCTGGTTCCTCAGCAGTAGTCTCAGGAGTTTCATGAGTATTTGCTACAACATCATTAAGTGAGTTTTCCTGCAATTCAAGCTCAACTCCCTCTTGCTTCGTTGTCTTGGAACCATGCTCCACATCTGGTTCCTCAGCAGTAGTCTCAGGAGTTTTATGAGTATCTGCTACAGCATCACTAAGTGAGTTTTCCTACAACTCAAGCTCAAGTCCCACTTGCTTCGTCGAACCTTGCTCCACATATGGTTCCATTTCCAACCGCACTTTCTTCAATTCTCTAGCGGTCCTTGTGAAGCTAACTCGTTTCTGCTTGCTCATAACATAGTTCTCACAACGACCCACATCAACAGATTTCAGACCTTCTAAAACTCCTTTTGCGGCCAGCGTCTTCATACATTTCACGCTCATATGTCCAAGTCTATTATGCCATAGACTTGAGTTTGAAGCACTCTCAGCAACAACAGCTATGTTCATACACCCTGCAATGATGTATAAAGTTCCAGATTTTGAGCCACGTGCTACCACCGTAGCACCCTTTATAATCTTCCACTAACTCTTCCTTAACTATGTTGCATAACCTGTGTTGTCCAACTGACCAATAGAGATCAGGTTCTTTTTTAGACAAAAAAATATATCTAACATCCTTTAATGTCCACTGATTTCCTGCCGGAGTTTTTATGCAGACATCTCCTTTTCCTTTAATCTCCAAATCTTTGTTGTCGGCAAGATAAAATTTCTCAAAATTTTCAGTCTTGAAATTCCGGAATAACTCTTTATTTGGAGACGAATGAAAAGATGCACCTGAATCCAAAATCCATGATTCAATCAAACTGTCCACGCTGAGGAATAGAGCATCCCCAATGTCTTCTGCTGAATTTATAGAATCATCATCGTCTCCAGATTTGTGATTTTGCTTCCTCTTTGGTCTTGTACAACCTGTCCGAAAGTGACCTTTTTCTCCACAATTCCAACACGTTACGTTTGGTCTATTTTGAGATTTTTATCGGTTCTTTGATTTTGATGACCCTTTGTTTGGGCCCTTCGGTTTACTTCTTCCCCGTTGGTCAACATTGAGAGCACTACCAGATGAATTTCCAATTTCTCGTTTACGAGTACTTTCGCTGAGAACTACATCTCGAATTTCATCAAACTTCAGTTTATCAAATCCTCGGGAACTGCTGATTGCGGCAACAACAGTATCCCACGACTTGGGTAAAGATGACATCAAAATCAATGCTTTAATTTCATCTTCGAAATTAATTTCCACCAAACTCAGTTGACTTATGATCATATTGAATTTATTTATATGATCCACAACAGATCCACCTTTAGACATCTGTAGATTGAACAATCTCCGCATGAAATACACCTTGTTCATAGCCAATGGTTTTTCGTACATATTCGACAGCGCCTTCATCAAATCTGACGTTGTCTTCTAGTTGATGATGTTAAACGCCACGTTTCTAGATAGCGTCAACCGGATCATCCCTAAGGCTTTTCGATCCTTGAGCTTCCACTGCTTTGTGGTCATGGTATCCGGCATCACTCCCAACAGGGGTTCGTGAAGATCTTTCTGGTACAGATAATCTTCATTCTACATCTTCCAGAAACTGAAATTGGATCCATCGAACTTCTCAATTCCAATCTTTGAACTTTTCATCTTCACAGGTTGTGGTGACTTCAACTTGGCTCTGATACTAGTTGTTAGGATCGTTAACAGAACCAAGAGTTAAGGCTTTGAACTAATCAAATTGTTCGGGATTTAATTAACATTACAATAACCCACTAAATGAACTTTGCGGCGTATGAAACTTTAATGATGAGCATATTATGACATGTTAAGATTATATATGAAATTTGGCGGCAATGAGATAAGGTTAAGTAGCTAAACCAAGAAATGGTGTAAAATTACCATAATACCCTTAAGGTAACTTATCTTCGATTCATGATCTAAATGACCTCAAAATATGATGAAACTTTGTAGTAGATTTATTTTATGATGTTTTATGGATACAGTAACACATTTAATAAATAAGAATTATATGGATAAATATCTAACCTTCTCACTGTTATAAGTTCTATTTTAATATAAAACATAATCTTTTCGTGATTAGATAACATAAATTAGTACCAAATAGTTAATCTAGTATACAACATCTATTCATCCACTTTCTCCCTATATTTCTACCCAAGGGAAAAAAAAAAAAAAAAACATAGGGCTATAAGCAGTGAATGAAAGTATAGGTAGAGGAGTAACCATTCCGATACTAAAAAAATATAGATTTTAATCAATTAAAATTGTCTATCCAAATCTTTACGTTCTATAATTTTTATTACACCTATTTCTATAAATAATTTTAGAATAATCAAACTTTGCATCGGTTTAAAACTAAAAGATAGGATAGGATTATAATACTTGCACATGGATTTCATTAATATCCAAATCAAATAAATGAATGAAATAATAATATATTCAATAAATTTTTTTTATCATAAGTGAGCATTTGGTCTAGTAGTTTGATTCTAGCTTAAGTTGCAAAAATGCAAAGAAGTCTCGAGTTCAATTCTAAGAAGTCTTGATTCCCTTAACTTTTTTCTAAACCATGTTCACGTTTATCTTCTCTTCGTTTATCTTTTCTTATAAACTCTCCTTTCCTATTCGAGGTACATACATAAAATTGTAGGTAGTAATGCAAAATATGAGATAATGATGGATAGATATCATATCTAAGTCTTGACCATCTATATTTTATTTACATGTACTTTACCATTAAGTGTATTGTAACTCGTGTTATACACTCATATATCACATCTAAGTGTTGAAACTCTATAAATACAAAGTTGAAAACAAAGACACATAAATCATTTTCAAAATTTAGAGATCTATAAGAAATAAATAAGATACTATTATTTTTTAAAGTTCGTAGATTTGTTATAGACAAGTCTTATAGATATTTGTTGTCCCATGGTCTAGTGGTTAGGACATTGGATTTTGAATCCAATATCCACTTGAGTTCAAATCTCGGTGGGACCTTTTCCATATTTCTTTACTTATATGTTGAACATCTATGGTCCCATGGTCTATAGAAATTGCGATGGAAATATTCTTCGGAGGTACACAAAAATCCTTACCCCCAAATTTTACACCCTCTGAATCTTGTAACCTTCGTGGTCTTCTATGAAAATATTCTTTGGAGGTACACAAAAATTCTTACCCCCAAATTTTACACGCTCTGAGTCTTGTTAACCTTCGTGGTCTTCTATGAAAATATTCTTTGGAGGTACAAAAATCAAACAAGATACGTTTCTCTTGACAAATTTGGGTGTAATACCCAGCCATCTATAAATAAATAAATACAATAAAATAAAACAAAATTAAAAAAAAAGAAAAGAAAACAAAAGAAAAGAGTCAAACAGGATATGTTTGGATACGTTTCTCTTGACAAATTTGGGTGTAATACCCAGCCATCTATAAATAAATAAATACAATAAAATAAAACAAAATTAAAAAAAAAGAAAAGAAAAACAAAAGAAAAGAGTCAAACAGGATATGTTTGGATACGTTTCTCTTGACAAATTTGGGTGTAATACCCAGCCATCTATAAATAAATAAATACAATAAAATAAAACAAAATTAAAAAAAAAGAAAAGAAAACAAAAGAAAAGAGTCAAACAGGATATGTTTGGATACGTTTCTCTTGACAAATTTGGGTGTAATACCCAGCCATCTATAAATAAATAAATACAATAAAATAAAACAAAATTAAAAAAAAAGAAAAGAAAACAAAAGAAAAGAGTCAAACAGGATATGTTTGGATACGTTTCTCTTGACAAATTTGGGTGTAATACCCAGCCATCTATAAATAAATAAATACAATAAAATAAAACAAAATTAAAAAAAAAGAAAAGAAAACAAAAGAAAAGAGTCAAACAGGATATGTTTGGATACGTTTCTCTTGACAAATTTGGGTGTAATACCCAGCCATCTATAAATAAATAAATACAATAAAATAAAACAAAATTAAAAAAAAAGAAAAGAAAACAAAAGAAAAGAGTCAAACAGGATATGTTTGGATACGTTTCTCTTGACAAATTTGGGTGTAATACCCAGCCATCTATAAATAAATAAATACAATAAAATAAAACAAAATTAAAAAAAAAGAAAAGAAAACAAAAGAAAAGAGTCAAACAGGATATGTTTGGATACGTTTCTCTTGACAAATTTGGGTGTAATACCCAGCCATCTATAAATAAATAAATACAATAAAATAAAACAAAATTAAAAAAAAAGAAAAGAAAACAAAAGAAAAGAGTCAAACAGGATATGTTTGGATACGTTTCTCTTGACAAATTTGGGTGTAATACCCAGCCATCTATAAATAAATAAATACAATAAAATAAAACAAAATTAAAAAAAAAGAAAAGAAAACAAAAGAAAAGAGTCAAACAGGATATGTTTGGATACGTTTCTCTTGACAAATTTGGGTGTAATACCCAGCCATCTATAAATAAATAAATACAATAAAATAAAACAAAATTAAAAAAAAAGAAAAGAAAACAAAAGAAAAGAGTCAAACAGGATATGTTTGGATACGTTTCTCTTGACAAATTTGGGTGTAATACCCAGCCATCTATAAATAAATAAATACAATAAAATAAAACAAAATTAAAAAAAAAGAAAAGAAAACAAAAGAAAAGAGTCAAACAGGATATGTTTGGATACGTTTCTCTTGACAAATTTGGGTGTAATACCCAGCCATCCAAAAGAGGTATAACGAAATTAAAAAAGAAAGAAAACAAAACAAAAGAGAAAAGAAGGATATGACAGGCGCAGTCAATCAGTCCCTCCCAAACTCCCATCCCTCATCTGAGATGGAATAGAAGGGGGTGAGAGTGGATTTAAGGCGGCTTTCCATTTGTCGAAAGGAGAAAGCACCGGAGGTAGGAGACTGAAACCCAACCCACGCTCGTCGGAGAAACTTGAGCTTTAGATCCACAGGTGTTCGGCGGTCGACTTCGAACTTCGAGCCGACCCACCGACCCGACCCGACCCGACCCGACCCGACTTAATTGGGTTGGTTTGGCCCTTTTGATTTAACTCACCCGCTTTAACTCCGATCTTGGCATTGTTTTCATGGTATTGTCCATTTTTGCACCAATGTAGGAATTATCCGAGGAGTTTGGCAAATTTTGGGAGACGCAAATCCGAACAAAAAGTGTCAGACTGTTCAGGTAGGTGGCACCTCGGAACCTTGGATCTAGCTACGCTCATAGTATGCATGAAAGTATGATATAAGAAGTATGTTTTAGAAGTTTGAGCATAGAATGAGATGAGATGAGACATGTTGATTGCAGTTATGTATGTTTGCTAAAACGTTACCGAAACGCGTATGCACTACCTTATGAACTGAGATTCATGACTAGCTTTCCATGATTAGATCATTATATTATGTCTCCGTCACATATGTTACAGTATTAGCGGTTACTCGGGGACGTTTAGGGGTTCGCCAACCAACCCCTAACCGTAAACCTGACTCGATTGTCAAGGGTCCGCATAACTATAAAACTAGCCATTTGATTGTTGGTGGTACCTTGTGGGGACTCATAGGAGGTTTGCAAGTTAGTTTCCTTTAAGTGAATCTGTCACGAGTGACAGGGGTCCACGTTAGTACATTAGAGTTGGTCGAGGATTATTGTTCATGCATATGATATTAGCGGTTATCCAGGGACGATTAGGGGTTCGCCAACTAACCTCTAATCGTAAACCTGACTCGATTGTCGGGGGTCCGCGTAACTATAGAACTGGCCATTTTACTGTTGATGGTACCTTGTGGGGACTTATAGGAAGTTTGCCAGTTAGTTTTCTTTAAGTGAACCTTTCACGAGAGACAGGGGTCCACGTTGGTATATTAGAGTTGGTTGAGGATTACTGTTCATGCATATGATATTAGCGCTTATCCGAGGACGATTAGGGGTTCGCCAACTAACCTCTAATCGTAAACCTGACTCGATCGTTAGGGGTCCGCGTAACTGTTGAACTGGCCATTTTATTATTGATGGTACCTTGTAGGGATTTATAGGGAGTTTGCCAGTTAGTTTCCTTTAAGTGAACCTGTCACGAGTGGCAGGAGTCTATAGTGGTACACTTGAGAGTTGGTCGAGTCTTAGAATGCATGAACCCTGAGCACCGAAGTCGCGCCTCGAGTGCTTGAGATATGATGACGATGATGAGAGGTTAGCGGAAGCGACTAACCAGGAGACCTAGAGGACCTAAGAATATTTTGAGGGCTGGAGGTCCAGATAGGACCGTGAACCAAGAGAGTGGAATGAGAAATCTTAGGGTGTAACCTAGGAAGAAGCCTATGCAGGAGAATGAATCCCGGTGGGAGAATAAGATACCAAACGTAGGAACAAGATTAATAAGACTTAATAACGAAATATGAACTACCAGCAAGCTGCGTATTGAGTATATTTTATATACTCATCCCTGCTATTCCAACTTTCTTTTCAGGTGGAAATTGATGTAGCGATCGAGGCAGAGGCACACGGGGCTGTTGGCTATAGAGAGTTCCATCACATTTGAGTCGAGTTTCTTTGTACCTACCTTTAAATCCGGCCTTTCATGTATTTTAAATAGTTGTCCAAACAATGTTGTATCTTAGTGGTCTGTTCTCTTTTGTTTATAAAAACAAAATTTTCATTACATAATTAAATTTCAAATTACATGCACATGTTTAAATGTTTTAAATTTTATGCATTTTCTTATTTCGACATTCTTGAGTAACGTTCTGTAGCTCGAGACCTTCAAAATTTTCAGGTCATTACATTGAGTGTAGGCTCAGATTTTATTTTCGAGCTTGAACCTTCTTCCTTTAATGGCAGACCAAATTGGGAAGTTGTGTTTGAGCCACGTTCAACACTTTATTTCTTCACCAAACTTGCGAGTAATCTCATTTAGAAGGTGTAGAAGCAAGTTTTAAGGAAAATGATTGACTATGGCTCTCAAATTTTGAATAAATTTGATAGTAAGAAACCCAAAATCTCAAAGGTTATAACAACTTATAGTTGAAGACTGGACTTAGCTCGATTCTTACTCCAAACGAAAATTCCCACTTCAAGCTTTATAAAGGGAGCTTAAATCGACATTAAAAACTTCTAGATTATCGTGAATTTGAGATTAAAGTTTATAAAATTTCTGCCATAAATATTCTCTATGATTAGTGGGCAACTAATCTCCATTTTGAATTTAGTCGTTGAATTCGATGTGTTGTGTCTCTTCTATAAGATACTTGGATTCGATTCTTGTTATTGTCTTTAGAACTTAGGCCATTAAATTCTATTATAGCTTTCTAGGTTCTTTTCATGATCTAGCCAAACAACCTTGGGAGTGGAATATGAGGTCTTAACCTTAGTGATGATCTAAAGAGTTTAGTTTTATGGTTCAGGGTCCAAAGTTCTAAAAACATGGGTCTTTTATCAGTAGTTTAATTTTTATTCTTGTCTTGGGCTTAGTCTTGTTCTAAGTTCTTTCCTTACTTCTTCTATTCCATAAGACATTTCTTCTAACATTTACGGTTTGAGTGATGAAAGCGAAAATCTGTGTTTAAGGTTTCAATCGTTTCAAGAGACACAATTTGTACTTAAGTCCAAGGTTTCTTGTGTACCAAGCGACATAGTCTGGACCTGCATCCATAGCTTTATGCATTCCCTGCGATACAACCTGAAACCTACACCTAAGGCTTCTTACATTCAAAGCGGGGTGTAGTCTCAAACCTACATCCAAAACTTTTTACGCTTCAAGTGACTTAGTATGAAGAACTACACCAAAGGCTTCATACGTCTGAGCGGTGTAGTCTGAATACCTACGTTGAAGGCTTCATATGTTCTGAGCACCGTAGTCTTAACACCTACACCCAAAGTTTCATACGTTCTGAGAGATGTAGTTTAAAACCTACATCCAATACTTTTTACCTTCCAAGCAATTTGTAAACCTATATCCAAAAGTTTTTATGTTTCAAATGATGTAGTATAAGTCATGAATGTATTGAATCATAGGACATGAGGACCTTGGTCCTTTATTCTTGAGTGGTACCAAGTATTCTTCTTTTCTTAATTCATATACAGTTTGTGTTTGTCTTTTCCTTCGTTCTTGTCCTTAGAACATTACATTAGTTTCATGGATTTTTAAGTTCTTAATTCTTGACGCTTAAGTCATAAAATCCTTTTTTATGGCCTACTCAAATCTCATAAATTAAGAATTCATCATAATAACATGTCTAGGTCATACAAAATATCACGAGGTCATGTCATATTTCTTAAAAATTCTAGAAAAGTCTTGGATCTTGGTTCCTTTTTAAGTCTGAACTTTGCCCCTAATTTGGTTTTAATTCTAAACTTGATCCAACTTAAAGACTTTAATAAAATTTTAAAGATCTATATATTGGGGTTTAAGTTATTTGGAGGGTAGGTGGACTTTTAAATATCTAAAAGTAACCTAAAGGCATTTTAGTCATTTTATCTATAAGTCTTGATTTAGTCATTAAATGTATTTCAACTATTTTGAAACTTTACATAATCCTTGATCATAGTGAAATAAGGTCATTTAACTCTTAAACGTAAGACAACCGTCATGGGGGCATTTTGGTCCTTTGCATCATTTCTTGGTTTAGCCAATTATCTTTCTCCAATTGCTCTCAAAATGTCCTATAATCTTCAGCCTTAAGATTTTATGGGCAGCATTCTCCATTTAGTGAATTATTTTTTATGTTACTAATTTCTTAAGAAAAACGCTCGGACCTTAACTTATGGTTCTTAGTATTTTTCTTTCATATTCCTTTAATCCATTCTTTTAACTTAAGGATCATACTAAAAATCAAACGGTTCCTATAAGTATTTCTTAAAAAAAGTTCTAGATGACTCTATACCTCATTATTGGTGGTCGGGACCTCGATTTTCGTACTTTCAATATTTGAATGACTCCAAATTTTCTTTGGCAAATTCTTTAGAGTGTCTATTTTCTAGAACCATACAAAACAAAGAATGAGTCAGGAAGAGTGTTAAAATTTAGAAAAAAAAACTAAGGGATTATTGGATTTTAGGCTTGCGTGGCAGGTTCAATTGAATCCCCCACGCCATGGTCTTCTTCCTTTGAAAGAAAGAAGATTGATGTGAACTGTTGTGCCGTTGTTTGAAAATAAATCATCTTAGCTTTGTTCTGAGCGTTTCTCACCTCAATTTTATGAAACTTAAAAGATATAATTTAAAGGTAGATCTAGAGACTAACTTCTTACCATTAAGTGTAGTGTAGTTTGAGTTATAATCGGTCGAAGTTGGATAAAATAGGGTTCGGCACATGGAGTAAACTCACTGGATTTTCTAATTTGTTGAAACAGTTAAAGTACTTATAGGCCACGATTTCTTCACGAAAGTCCGTCCTTATACTTCCCTCGAGCTTAAAAATTCATTTTGGAGGGACGAATTTATGTGTGTGGCCTTAATTTTGGATTTCTTCCCTCGGTCTGTAACTTAACCCATAACGCGAGAATGAGATTTCTTGAGTAGCTAGATCCTTACATCCTTAGGCCATGAATCTTTCAAGAACATTGTCTATCTTAGTCCCCTAAAGTTAAAGGAATCATCAATTTGGGATGAGAAGAAGGGTTATAGGAGAAAATTGAAACTTACCCCAATTCTTACCCGAAAATGAATTTCTTAAATTGGACACTCTCTAGGATTTATTGGTCTTTGAGCTCTTCTATGAAAATATTTCTTGGAGTTTCAAAAATCCAATGGGATGGATGAGAAGTGACGATTCATGTGTAGCCATGAATTAGAAATTCAAGCTTCCTCGAGCGCCTTCAATGGCGGATTGAATTGGGTACATATGTTAGATGCATTTTTTTGTACTCGATTTTTTTTTTTACCATACTTGCTGGTAATCTTATTTAGAAGGTTTCTTTAAACAAGTTTGGAAGAAAATTATGGATTATAGCTTTCAGATTTAGAAGAAATCCAAGAAGGGGATAAGGCAACCCTAATACTCAACCCAAACATACCAGCTTTTTTGAAGCAAGAACTCTTTAATCAAATATATTAACACCTCCTTATATACAATTCGGATCAACCAATAGATGACTAGAATTAGATTACCTCTTTAAGAACATTTATTATGCTTATGCAATATCAATCTTAGATGAGAGTTTTATTAAGTCACTCCTTAGTGTTACAAAGAAATTTGAGGAAGTAACACTCTTCTTCGAGATGTTTATGCACCACGGTTGTAGGAGGAAATATTAAGAGGAAGCTTTGAGGTTGTATGAGTAAAGTGGTTGATGATTGGATACTTTACCAAGATTTGGAGTCGGTGACTTAAAAGATAAAGTAATATATAAAGACTAATCAAGTCATGATTTAGTTAAAGGAAGAAACCAAGTCACCTTGAAGAAATTAGGAAGGTTTGAATTAAGGTTGAATGTTATATCTAAGTTATTCCAACATTAATATCAACACGAGATCTGAGCCTTGAATCTACTTGAACTTTTTTAGATTATGGCAAGGACAACTTAGCAAAGTTGAGGTAGACCGAGCCATAGGCACATGAGCTACTAAGTCAGGACTTCACACTCCTTAACATTTGTTTTAGAATACAATAGCTCTAGTCATTAAGAGGAAAGAATGGACCCACGCGACGATATATTGACATTAAAAGTTGATCCAGATAATTATTAAAAAGAAAAAACAAACATGCATTCACGTAGAAACAAGGGTTCCCTCTAGCATATGATCCAAGAAGGCAAGGTTAAAAAGTTTTCTCTGAGTTCGACATAGTTGTGTGAGTTAGAGTGATGTTGTTGGCCTCACTAATTTCTCATAGCTTAAATAATTTTCATGAATTAGATATTTAACGAGGTTTCTAGACTTGTTTTATAATAGTGTTCATATCGATTATAGGAGGTTAAACAGAGAGAAAAAAATGCAACGTCGAGCAGAGGAAGAAGAATGCCGCTTTAGCTATCAACAAGCAGGGTCATGTTCTCCTTACTGAGGAGGAATGACTTGCACGCCTGAAGCTTTGCTACAACTCCATTGAGAGCAACGAGTCCACTGACAGTAAAGGCAACAAGAAGCAATGAAAATCTTGCGGCTACACGCATTGGAAAGAAAGGGATCAAAAGGAGTCAAATGATGGCAGACCAATCTAGTGCTCGAACTGCGAGAAGAAGGGCCACCTAAGCTAGAATTGATGGAGCAAGCTCAAAAACAAGGAGAAGGCCCATATGGCAGCCACAAGATGCTCCTCCTTAGATGCTTCCATAAACCTACTCACGTATCCAACAGAATAAGCAAGGTCAGGGAGTGTGTTTACCAGATAGTGCAGGCTCCTAACAATACTGCGGTTATTGGTGGCGTCGACTGTCGCCATAGTACCAACCTTCCTTAACTAGAGTCGGGCCTCCATTGGTATCCAGCAGCTTCTTTGCGTACGCACTTTGGTAGATGGTGATCTCGATAGTACTCTGTTGCACTTCGATGCCGAGGTAGTAGTTGAGCATGCTGAGATCGCTCATCTTCAAGTTCTTTAACATCTTCCTCTTTAATCTTCCAAAAACTTCCATGTCCCTTCAGTGATTATGAGGTCGTCGACATACACTCCCACAATCAGTCGCTGCTCGCCATGGCCGTGTGTGTAGGTGTCATGCTCAGAGGCACAACGCTTGAACTTCAGCACAACACGGTACTGTCAAGCTTCGTATTCCAGGCTCGTGGTGCTTGTCAAAGCCTGTAGAGTGCCTTGTGCAGGCGTAGTACCTTGTCGGGGTTGTCATTGTCCAGGAAGCTAGGTGGTTGTCGGATGTAGATGGCCTCCACCACTCCTTGCTTCTGGATGTAGCCCTTTGCCACCAGACAGGCCTTGTGCTTCACTACTTCTCCCTCTCTATTACGCTTTAGTTTGAATACCCATTTGAGCCCTATGGCTCGGTGTCCTGATGGCATATCCTCCAGACTCCATGTCTTGTTTTCAGTGATGGATGCCATCTCTTCCTGCATTGCCTTCAGCCAGCACGGGTTCCTTTCTACTTCGGCAAAGGAGTTCGATTCATCCGCGCTAATGGCATGCAGTTTGGCCACCTCTTCTTCGAGTGCACGTGCCACCAGTCCCGGTGGTTTACCTCCTCCTAGTAGGTCTTTAATCCTTCGATACCTGGCCATCAGACCATCATCGTGATCGGCATCCAGTGTCGAGTCCGCAATACATGGTGTTGCGAACTCCACCGGTTTAGGGGGTGCAGTAGGAGTTGCGATCGGTGTTGGCGTAGGTGTGCCCGATGCAGCTACTGGCGGCAGTGATAGTGCACGATGCTGCGCTCCTCCTTCTCTCGATTCAGTGTGAGGTACTCCATCTTGAATTGATTTGGGTTTTCATCCGCATCGGTCACGTCGTTCCACCGCCAGAAGGTGTTCTCGTCGAAGACGATGTCACGTGACACGTGAGCTCGCCCCCTGAAGAATTATAGAGCCTGTATGCCTTGTTCCCAGGTTCATAGCCGATGAAGACGACCTTCAGCCCCTTGGAATCGAGCTTGGTGAGGTGGGGACACGTGACTTTCATGTAGGCGACGTAGCCGAACACTCGGAGATGATGTACCGCTGGCTTCTTGTTGTACCAAGCCTCGTGTAGCGTCTTCCCGTTGAGACTTCATGTTGGTGATCGGTTGAAAAGATAGATCGCCATCATGATCGCCTTTCCCCAGAACCTCCCAGGCATCCCTGCTGTCATTTGTAGTTATCTTATTGTCCCAACGATGGTATGATTTTGGCACTCTACCACCCTGTTTGCTAGGGGGAGTAGGGCACCCTTAGGTTCCGCTGCATGTCGAGCTCGTCACAGTACTTATCGAAACTTGCTGAGGAGAATTCTTCGTCCCAGTCCATGCGTAGCACTCGTATCTTCTTCCCGCATTCGACCTCCGCGCGTGCTTGAATGTGCTTAATCGCCTTTGTCGCCTCACTCTTCGCTTGCAGCAAGACAAGCCACAAGAAGCGGCTCTTGTCATCAACCAGCAAAAGGAAGAGGATCTTGCCACCTAGGGATGCCGACTTGATGGGCCAGCAAATATCGCCGTGCACGAGCTCCAACGGCTTGCTGATGCAGTAGAATGTCTTAGACGGGAAGAGGGAGCGCCTTTGCTTGCCGATGAGACACTCGTCGCACAACCTGTGCACTCCTTCGATTGCCCGAAAACTGTGCACCATGTCCTCCTTATATAGTTTTTGTAGAGCAGGAAAGTTTAGGTGCCCGTACCTTGCATGCCACCTCCAAGCTACTTCTTCAGTCCTGGCCGAGAGGCTGACCGGTTGCTCTATCTCTAACTCTAGGATGTAAAGGAAATTTGTTGTGCGCCGAACTTGCGTGAGCAGCCGTCGTCGATCATCGCATATCTTGAGTAGCCCACGCTCAATGGAGATGAAGTAGCCGGCCTCATCGAGTTGACCCAGGCTCACAAGGTTAGCCTTAAGCCTCAGGATGAAGTAGATGCTGGTCAGCTTGTGGTGCTCGCCACCCTTGCCGATAAACAGGATGGTGTCGTGCCCTTCGATCTCGATGACGGAGCCGTTGCCGAACTTAACTGTCCCTCGAATCCCAAAGTCGAGCTTGGAGAATGCAGACCTGGCCCTGGTCATATTGTTTGTTGTCCCTGTGTCGAGGATCCATCGCTGGTGCTTTTACTGCTCGCTTATTTCACCGATTTGAGCAAACACTCGCTCCTCCTTCAGTTGAATTGGCTCTCCAGCTGGTGCCTTTGTCATGTCCAGCTAGAGCTCTTCCTCGGGTTCGACGCTCATCGGAGCAATTATGTCGTCGTTGATTACCTCCGTAAATTTAAAATCGAAATTGAAGACGTCGAATAAGATCGATAAACTCACGTGAAAAGAGCTGACTCTTCCTCTTTGGATCAGCCACACGAGGGTCTGGCTTGCGTGACTGATGGAAGAACTCATCGGAAGAGAAGGCGATCCATCAATGCTATACGTGGACAACAAAGCTACGATGTCCCTAATAAAAAATCTAGTTTTGCACGACCGGAGCAAGCACATAGAAATCATATTCAACTACATCTGGAAATGTGCAGATCGGGGGCTCATCAAGATTGATTTCATCCGAACAGAGAAACAACTTGGAGACATTTTCATCAAATCTATGGCGAAGGTGAAATTTTAAGAACTACAATAGATATATACCAGAAGGCTTTAAAGGGAGATTGTTAGATAAAACCATATTTTAGGTTACT
Organism: Cucurbita argyrosperma subsp. sororia; assembly: GCA_018691285.1. Lineage (NCBI taxonomy): Eukaryota > Viridiplantae > Streptophyta > Magnoliopsida > Cucurbitales > Cucurbitaceae > Cucurbita > Cucurbita argyrosperma. Next base: position 7,241,326 of record CM031898.1, read on the forward strand.
CATCTTTAGTTACTATTTTTACTTAAAGTCACAACATTAAAGTTAGTGGAATGGAGGTTGAGTGGTTTAATTGTGCATTCTTTCTATTTTTAGGATATAATTGTTATTTAATTATCCCAATTGAATGAGAAACAATATCATCGAGTCTTCCAGCGGAATCTTAAATATGGTCTCTCTCTTGTGTTTTTCTGTTATTTTCTTCTTCCAACATTTTCCTTCGGTTTTTTTTCTCCGTCAACGATATCCTCCGATGTGCTCAGTAAAAAACAACACCACAAAGAAGAAAGAAAATACCAAAGATTAAATATGGAAGTTCACTTACAAGATGAATTCTTTTGTTTTTTTTCTTTCGTGAAATATGAAAGTCGTATTTGTTGTTATCACAATTTAGATTTGAGAAATCTAACCCAACCTTCATATAACAATAAAGAAAATTTTATTTGATGGAGAAGAGGTGGGGCAAAGTAGAAGAAGACTACACAACAATGTGGTATTTGCTACACACTCTTCAATTTAAAAGAAATTTGGGATTGATTGATGTCAAATTTAATTTGAATCCTAATCCGTGTCCTGGACATGAGACGTTTTGACCATGTCACATGGGATGTAAGGGAATGTCAGAGCAATTATGGACTAAATCAAGGTTCCAAAGCCTAATCCAAATCATGGACATAGGTTTTACTAGGCTAAGGATGTTAGTATCGACCACATGACCTAGCTGTCTATCGATGGGAGATTTCTAGTTAAGACTAGAGCTATGTATTGTGTGTGAAAAAGGAAGTGACCAGCCTGGTAGGATCCACTCTCCTTAAAACCGCGTTGAGAACGATGAAAGACCACATAAGTAGATAAGTCAAGATCCGGAAATACGGAAAAAAAGAAATTCCACGATCACTAAATAAAGCCTCAAAACTTAGACCCTTATAATAGAACCCATATTCCTATTTTAAATAATGATTAGAACCTGATCAACTATTAGAGTGGTTTAGAGCACGTGACCATAGAGACAAACTTAGGTTCAAGTGTCTCCTTGGATTTTATACACTTTTGTTCCAGTCTTGTCTTTTATGCTTCGTTCCTTCTTTTGTATTTAAACTCAAACTCTATTTTTTTTAGTGTAAATATATATTATATGTACTTTGGTATGTTTTCAAATTCTAGAGTCTTCTTGTTTTTCAAAGCTAAAAATATTACCATACTTTCATAGCTCTTTTGCGTCCGTCTACATCCCAATTCATGCTAAAAAATAAAAAAATAAAAAAATTGATCATGGCAACATGGATGTTGGATGGGTAGGGTTCACCAACTCACCTTTGACTATCTACATAGTAGTGTCAGTTTATGGGGTTACCCCTACAAGTGTTATGACGACGTGGGGACTAGTAATTGAGAAATAGCTCCTATTTAATAAACATGTTTGAGTGATAAGGATCCACAAGCGTGTTTAGAAATTATTAGGAGTTGGTATATTAAAGATCATGCGTTGAGCACAACTTATGCTCCATAGACAAAACTCATATGGAGACGATCAAGCGATCTCCAACTATTTATTGATCGTGAACTTGCCCATAGAAGTAAGGGTCGACATAGGTATAGTAGCTTAACAGGCACGAGGGCCACCCTTCCGAAATTATGAAGATATTATGTGGCTTATTAGGGAGTCACCATCTAATCCTTTTAGTAGACCAATATTAGATGATAAATCATGTAATATCCTAGTAGCTCAATAGTGAGAACAACCAGAAGTCGCACCTCACATATGTATGATACTTGGGTATGTGATATGAGCAATAATTTAGCTTATAGATAATCAATTGACTCTAAGATCTCGTTGAGAACAAAATGGATATAGGCATACTCTAAGGGGACTCTAAGATCTTGTAGGGACCAAATGGATAGAGACATGCTCTTAGGGTCATTTTTGTAATTAGCCATTTTTTAATATTTTGATATTATTTTCTAAAAAAAAATCTAGAATTTTCCCAAAACTTTTATACCACTTCATAATCAATAATTCTTCATTAAACACCTTGAAATTCTTCTTCTATAAGTGAAGTTTGATAAAAATTGGAAAAATTCAACTTTCTAAAATTTTCTCCAATTTTTGTTGTTATTTGCTTCCAAAACCTTCTTACGATTCAAAAAATTTCCTTAAAACTAATTCCTTTAGCTCGAGGGAAGAATAAGGAAGAGGTTCATGAAGAAATCGAGTCCTAATTGATAAATTGAATGAAGATAAGTTTGCAGAAGGAAGGAAATTCAGTACTTTATTATGTGAAGAATGACTATATTTATTGCAAGTACAATGCTTAACAGAAGCTAAAAATAAAATCCTATAAAGTAGAATATCATGTCAAAACAAAGAACCTGGCATAATCATATCTATGATCTGATCTGCATAAGATCATATAAGTGATATGATATTGAGAAACTAAAATATAAAAATAGCAACTAAATATTTTTAACATTCTCTCCCTTAAACGGCAAACACCAAGCAACATGCATAGCTTCTCAAACACAACTCGAGTCAAACGTTTTATTAGGATATCAGCCACTTGTTCTTTAGTATGAAAATGTTGAACATCACAATTCCATCTTTACTTAAGTAACCGAGGAAGTAGAAATGATCATCAATGTGTTTATTTCGACCGTGCAAGAGTGGATTTCCGGTCAGCTTAATAGTGAAACTATTATCACAGTACACCACTGTAGCTCCAACTGGGACATGATCGAGTCTTTCCAGCATCCTTCTTAACCATATGGCTTGACAAGCACAAGCTGCAGCAACAATGAATTCAACTTCAATTATGGAGCGTATGACTAGGGTTGCTTCTTTAAGGACCATGAAATAACTCCTGAACATAGCAAAAATGAATAACCTGACATGATCTCGTCCCGGGGATTCTCCTTTGACATGCTCTCGTCCGACACATGATACAACTTAAAAGTGAAATTCACTGCTAGTGAATTATCTCTGTCGCACTCGAGTGACTCGCACGTCAGCTCCGTCTGTTCCTATTTCACCATGTTGAATTTGAACCTGACGCCGAGTTCTTTCGCAAGTTGATTCAGTGACTCACCGACCTATTTCAACCTCTCGTCTCTACCATTCTCCGCTACAATCACAATTAATTTCATAACGACCTGAGAGAAGGTGGATTAGATTCATATACTGACCTCCCTTCCTGATATCAAAATCCACAACATGCAATTTCCGATCCTCTTCCTCTATTCCCTCAAGAATTGCGAGATTTTGCTGCAATGAAAGCAAGCTTAAAGTAAGGAGAAACATCTTAAAGCGACTGAGTCACCGCTAAGGATTGTCACCGAAAATCTCTGCCACAAGATGCGGAAATTCCATTGGATTTACTTGCAATTTCAGAACAAAAACCATATACTCTGCGAATCTCTGCACAGAACTACCTCTCGCATTCGAAATCTTAACCACCCATGCAAGAATCTCATCCATAACCTCCAATTTTCCCTCAGAAATCGCCGCTGCAGCCTCGATTACAGATTGTTTCCAAGTATCAGAAGATGTAGAAGCTACTGAAGACGACGTAGACGAAGAACAAGAAGATGAAGTAGAGGTAGTTGGCGAAGTCAAAACCGGCTTCTAATTCAGCAACGCCGTCAGACTAATTAGATTATACATCTTCTCACACCATAGTCAAACTCGTAATCACAGACGCAACATCACTTCCATCATCGTCGTCTTATCTTCAAGAAGCTCTTTCTCCAACTCCTGAAGGCGATGATTCATCATCATCTTCTTCTCCAACTCTTGCAAATTCGGAGGTCCACCGCCTAGAAACCTGACTGCATCTCTGCTAATCCTCTACCTGATGTACTTTTTCTATTGTCCAAATCTCCCTGGATCACATAAGCACGAGGATGTGCCACATAAACCTCCTCTTTCAAGCGATTTTTTTTTCTTTCTCTCACTTCGTTTTGCTGTAGTGCGTAAGCTGCAATGAGTTGTGGATGTATTCCATGATTTGATCAGAACTCAATAAAGTCAATAGATGTGAACTCTCCACTTCTATTAGTTCTCAAACCTAAAATATTTGTCCCAGTTTCTTTCTCCACCTTCGTTTTGAAAATTTAGAACATTCTGAAATCTTTTATTTCAGACAAACAATCTGTTGAGGCCTCCTTTTGTTATACCATCTCTTCAACATATACTAGGAGAAGCAACGGTTCAGAAGTTTCAGCAAAACGAGCTTGTGATTCCTTTCCCTTATTCTTCTTGGGACATTCATACTGAAAATGACCAAGGTCATGACAATAAAAACATTCAACAAGAGTTTTGTTAAAACTTGGTCTCCTATGTCCTCGTCCTCTACCTCGAATTGTGCCACCTCCATGATTTGTTCTCCCTGTACTGCTGTCAAGAGTGATCTTCATTGTCTGCTCCTCCACAGTATGTCTTTACATACGTTGTTCATGAACTAGTAGACTACTCTACAATTCGTCAATGGTTATGATGTCCAAATCGTTGGATTCTTTAATAGAGCAAGCTGTATAATCAAACTTTGAAGTCATGGAGTGCAAGATTTTCTCAATAATACTAACATCACTCATCCTTAGGAATTTTTTTTTTCATTGAATCCCAAATTCCTTTAGAAGTTTCTTTATCCAAAATAGTCTCTAGAATTGAGCGATCGATGGCCTGGAAAAGTTAGTTCTTAGCTCTTAAATTTTTCAATTTCTGATCTGCTACCTCCTTCTTCTGTTCATCTGAGTAATCGGCATCATCTGCTACAGTAGAAATCCCAGACTCAACTACTTGCTAATATTCTCTAGAGTGAAGAAAGTTCTACATTAACATGCTCTAATGATTATAGTGACCAACAAATTTTGGTATTACGGGTTGAACAAAGCTGCCTTCAGTAGTCATCTTTAACTGCCGCTAAAAGAGACAAGACTCTAATACCAAATGATAAATTTAATAAAGATAAGTTTGCCGAAGTACTTATGACTATATTTATAACTAGTACAATGCTTAACAAAAGATTAAAAATAAAATCCTAACCGAAAGTAGAATATCATGCCAAAACAAAGAATCAAGCATAAGATCATACCTATGATTTGATATCATCATAAGATCATATGAGTGATATGATATTCACGAACTAAAACATAAAAATAGCAACATAATCTTATTTAACACTAATAACCTCTAGAAACGGTTGCCCCATAAGTTTTTTGGCAAGGAAAAAGATTTCCTGTGAATTTTGGAGATTAATAACATAGGCTACGACCCACGAGAAGATATGAAACACATCTCAAGCCCTTCCTTGTAACACTATTTTCGAGTTTCATGAAGAAATTGAGGGAATAAATCCCGTGATCGGAGCTGTGGAGGAGAATTTTCAGGTGGCGGCATTATGCATTGTGCGCGTCTTCTTCCTATCTAGACGATAATCCAAATAAAAAAATTACTCTCCATTTTTTTTTCTCAATTTTAACCCTCTTCTAGACCATTTCTCATGAAATGTTTTTTGGTTCCAGAAACTAGACACCCTTAGGATTTTGTCAAATTTTTTTTGAAATAATTTGGATATTGGAAGCTCGAGAACAGAGGTCCCGAACATTGACGACGAGGTAAGTACCCATCATGGACTTTTCTTAAGAAATACTAGCCAGAACTATTTAAATCTTTGTATGAATCCTAAATTAAGTATGATTTAAAGGGTCATGAAAGAAAAACAACAAGAACAGAGAGTTAAGGCTCTGAACCGATCAAATTACTTAGAATTTAAGTAACGTTAAATTCCAAGGAATTCTTACCGAGTATTTAAGATTCTTCTAGAACTCTTTAAAAAATATATTATGACTCATGAATTTTTAGAATAACTCATGCATATTACTATGCTGGGTTTATAAGCTTAAGATGGCATGTTACAACTTATGCCACAAGAAATAAAGAACCTTAGAAACTCACAAGATTAAAAACTAAGGAAAATACTACACAAGCTCTACAACTAACAATAAAAGAAATGCTAGGTACTACTCAAGGGTAAGCTCCTAAGACTTTCCACCGTACAAAATATTCATGACAAAGACTACGCTGCTTAAAACATAGGAAGACTTGAGGGTAGGTATTCAGACTATGTCACTTGGAATGTATGAAGCCTTGGACATAGGTATTCAGGCTGTATCACATGGCAGACACTAGATGAAAGATTTTAGACTACACTACTTGGAACATATGAAACCTTGAGTGTAGGTATTCAGACTCTGCCGCTCGGAACGCAGGAAGCCTTGGGCATAGGCATTTAGGCTGTATCACAAGGCAAGCCTTGATGCAGAATCAGACTACATTGTTTGGAATATAAGAAGCTTTAGATGTAGATTTTCAGATCGTATCACATAGTAAGCCCTAGATGCGGGTTCAAACTACGTTTCTTGGAACGCTTGAAGTCTTGAACACAAGTTGTCAAACTACGTGTCTTGGAGAATGAACCAAGAACCTAAAAAGTAACCATGAATGAGACAACGATCGAGGACGAGAAAATGGATCAATTACTAAATTATGGAAACAAGAACCCAGAGCCATAGTACTAAAGCCCTTGGATCAAGACCAAGGTTGAGACCTCCTAATCATAGGACCAAGGTCCTCAGAATAGATAATGATAAGAACTCATTAGTCAAGAACATGACTAAAGGGGTCTAAGTACTTGCAACAATAACCAAAACAAGAAAAGAAAGAGTATGTTACCCTAGCATACCTAGGACCCGATTAAGAGCCTATAAGTAGGCTACTTATTGAGTCTACTATCAACCTACTTGCTACATTGGAAGTCACTGGCAACCCGCATGATCAACGTCCTCTTATAGGACAGAGCTATTGGGTAAAGCAATCAAATAAACTATCAAGTGACACATCCCTAACCAACCTCACGCCTAACTCAAAGGTTCCATATTGGAGTTGAAAGGGAAGTGGAAGCTTTGCAGACACTGTATCGACTACAATTACCTGCATGCTAACTTGAAAATAACATCAATGGCTTTTTTTCCTTAAGACACTTGCTTTAATTATTATTAACTTTTTTCCTGTACCCACTTTTATCGATGTAGTAATGCATTTAATAAATAGGAACTATATGGATAAATATCTAATCTTATCCCTTATCAGTGTTACAGACCGAATGAGATTTATTTTAATAAAAAACATAATTTTTTCTTAGATAACATAAATTAGTACCCAATAATTTTCACAAATCTATAATCATCCTCTTTCTCCATATATTTCTGCCCAACCTAAAAAAAAAAAAACAAGAACTCGAACATATAGGACTATAAATCTGGAATGAAACTATAGGTAGAGGAGTAACCATTTGGGTACTAAAAAAATATAGATATTAATCGATTGAAATTGTTTATCTAAATCTTAACCTTCTATTGGTACAAATAATTTTAGTTGCATCTCTTCAAAAGTAAAAGATAGGATTATAATAGTTGCAAATGAATTTCTTTAGTATTCAAATCAAATAAATGAATGAAATAATAATATATTCAATAATTTTTTTTTTTTTTTTTTCATAAATGGGCATTTGGTCTAGTTGAATTTTCGGAATGCCCCAAACTTTTTTCTAAACCATGTTCATGTTTATCTTCTCTTATTAATTCTCCTTTCCTATTCGAGTTACCTACCTGAAATTGTAGGTAGTAATTCAAAATATGATATCATTTATACGTCTTGACACTCTATATTTTATTTACTTGTACTTAAAATGCATGGTTGAGTTAATTTAAATAAAGCTTTAAAAAATATGGATGAGGAAAAAACTTATTAAATAAGTAAATTTTTTTAATGTTAAACTTGTTTCAAAAAAAACATTTTGGTAGACTCTTAAAGTATGATGAGTGAAGAAGAATGGTCGAATAATTTTACACATAAATTATATAAATTTTTGTGGTCCCACGGTCTAGTAGTTGAATAATAGTACACGTGATTTAATAAATTAATTGATTTTATTGTGTTAAAACCCTATCAATTACAAAACAAAAAACGAAGACACATTAATTATTTTCAAAATTTAGAGATCTATACGACACAAATAATATACTGTTGTTTTTATAAGTTCATATATTTATTTGGTTTCATAAGCAAGAACATTGAACTTTAAACTTACCTATTCACAAAATTTTTGTTAGTATCATCTATAGGTTCTCAAACTTTTAAGTTTAATAGATTTTTGACATTATCTATATTTCTTTACTTAAAATTCACCTACATAATTGGTATAAAATTGAAAGTTTAGTATATTAGAAGCAAAACTCAATTTTATACTCAATAAAGTAATTGATTTTATTGCGTTGGAAACTCTATTAGATAAAAGAAAGCTATTGTTCCGAGATCTTTAAAATATAAATTTGAAAGTATATAAAAATATTATCTATTTTTTAAATTTCAGAAACTTATAAGACATAAATTTTTTGACATCTACCGTCTCATGGTCTATTAGATACAAAGATGAAACCAATGCATATTAGGAGATTGCGCCGCTGTCTTGAATCTAGTCTCCCAAGCTTTGCTTTGGGCGTTTCTCCCCTCGATTTCTTCATGAAACTTAAAAATGGTGCTACAGGGAAGAGTTAAAAGATTTATTTTATAACTTCTCATGTATAAGTAATACACTTCCAAATTTTTTGGAAAACATATCCTTGCTAGAATTCAAATCCAGAAACTCTTTGTTGGGTAGCCAATTCAAGAGCTCTTTAGGATCGAATTTCCACTCACAATTTCTCCCTTGTATTTCCCTTCAGCTAAAAGATTTATTTTGGAGCGATGTCCTTAAGTGTGTGGTCTTAATTTTGGAATTTGAACCTCATCTGCAACTTATCCAAAAACGCAGAATTTGGTTTCCTTAGGCAACTTGATCTAGGATATTTAACTCCCGATTTCTTCATCAAAAGCGCTCAAGTTAATCTTCTAAAGTTAAAGAAAGGCTCAATTTTGAAGAAAATGAATTGTAAGTAAGACTAAGATCCTTACCTCCAAATTTTGGATGAAAATAATTTTCTTCAATTTGACATGCCCTAAGTCTGGTTAACCTTTGTGGTCTTCTATGGAAATATTCCTTGGTAGTGCGAAAATCGAATGAGATAGGTTTCTCTTGACGAATTTGCATATAGGCTCACATTTAATTTTTGAGCTTTCAACCTTGTAACTTTAATGGTGGAAAAAATTGGGAATGAAAAATAGTTGATGATGAATCTCAAATTTGGAGGTAAGAAATCCAAAATCTGAGAGGCTATAACAACTCAAAGTTTATGGCTTGACTTAGCTCAATTCTTGCTCCAAACAAAAGCCTTTGTTTCAGGCTTTATAAAGGGAGTTTAAACTGACATTAAAACTTCTAGATTTTCATGAATTTGAGATTGAGTTTTATAAAATTTCTGCCATAAATATTCTCTTTGATTAGGATCTCCCTTTTGAATTTGTTTGTTAAATTGGATGAGTTGTGTCTCTTCTATAACATACTTAGAAGGCTATTTGAATATGTCATGGTTTAAAGCTTTTCTATGAAGTTACAAGGCCATTTGAATATGTCGAGATTTCAACCAAAATTTGGGATGATAAATGACCAACATAACCCTATAAGGAACAAGAAGTAACTTTAGAGGTAAAACGGTAAATTGACCCAATTCTAGTTACGAACAACCTGTGAAGGATCGACTTACTAATCATGGTTATATCAAATGGACAGAAATATATATATAGTGAGGGGAGTGCAACTACTAGGCTATAGTGGAGTGTCCTAGTAGTTAACGAATGTTGGTTAACAAGGTTAATGAGTTTAGCTAGTTAATCTTGGATCGTTGGAGCCCATGATCTATAGGTCTATTAGGTCCCTCTGCTAGCTCATATCGGACTAAACCATAGAACAGTTTGACGAGTGAGTTCGAAGTGTTCAAATTCAAATTAGGGAATATGTGTTACATATATACGATATGTTTAACCGAAATTTTGTTTTATTTACGAATTAAACAAAAAGAGAGAATTTGAGATATTTAAATAAGATTTAAATATCTTAATCAATTATGTGTCGGAATTGATTGGGATTGGCATTTGAATTAATATTAAATATTAATTAAATAGTTTAATTAATCATTTAATGTTACTTTAAGTTGAAATTCATTATTCAAATTAATTGTTGAATTAAAATGAAGAAAGTCAAAATGTTGACTTCATTTAATGGAAAAATCCATGTTAGTAGAGTTTTAAGCTGTCAAAATTTGGTTTAACCAAACTTGCATGCTTGCCAAATAAACCCCATAAGTTTGAGTGTCAAAATTTGGTTAACTCAAACATGCATGCTTGCCACATAATCCCAAATATTTGAGTGGAATTTTAAGTGCCAAAATTGAGTGATCTCAAATTTGCATGAACATGCAAACATGACTCTTTAAATAGAGTGATCATGGTACATGGAAGGTCTTCTTCTTCGTGGTGAAAAACCTTGAGAAAAATCTCTCACAAACACTCTCTTCACATATACAAAATCCCTCCCAAGTTTAGTCACTCACCGAATTCCACAATCCCGTTCTAAAGCCGGAGGATGGTGGAGAAGATACTAGTGGTGGTTCGAAACCGGTTCATGAAAAAAAAAAAAAGGAGTTTGAACTACAAAAGATTAGTATTTAAACTCATTAAGTTTTAATACTTATGAACATGCTAGTTATTTACTATAATTGATGTTCTAAAAGTGCCTAATATCCAAATTGCATTCGCATGTGTTATATTAACACCATCAATTGGTATCAGAGCATGTTTTAGGCACTTTATTTACATTAATTTGAAAATTGTGGGTACCATTTCATGAATGAAATTTGTGGTTGCTAAAGTGGATGGTTTTGGTTTTGGCATTTTAAAGCAAGCAATTAACTAAATTATAACATTAATAATTAAAAATAACTTGAGCCACTCCCGAGGATCACGAACTGGGCGAACCAACCCATAACAACGTTGAATCTAACCCCAACGGCAGAAAAAACACCCGAACCGCCTCTTCCATCTTCTTCGGTTCAGCTTGCTATCTCTTCCATTTTCGATCAATTACAACCTAAAATGGACTCTAATGACTCCATAAAAATCACATACCTTTCTTCATTCATTAAAGTCCATACACATTAGGCTTATTACAATAATTGTATCAAATGGAAGCATAAAAAAAATGTCAAAACCAAAAAACTTTAGTGTGTTTAATTAATTATGCATTATGAATGTATGTTTTAATTAAATAGAAAATGTATATGCATAAAGTATGTCATATATATTTAAAATCCCACCATAAGCTAAGCATGTTTCATGCATTCAAAGTATGTTATAAGTGTTATAATGTATAGTATGCATGTTTAGGGTTCCATGAGTGATAGATATAAATTGGTATATTATTGCATGGAATGGATGATTATATAATTGTTATATAAAGCATGTTAGATGCATGTTATCGGTTATTTTTAACATCATAAAATGAGATAGACGTTAAAATCTATAATAAAGATAAGTACATGCTCACTTAGGGTTAAGATCCAAGCACGATCAATTTTAATAGTTAAAATAGGTCGATGTCTTGTAAAATTGTGCTCACAAGAAAGCTCACCTGGCACGATCTTGTCTAAGGCTGGAGGTACTTAAGTTGACGGTTTACAGAACACCTACTACCTGGAGATCGGACCAGTACTTGAGCTTAGTTAGCCCAGTTTTATGAGCATGCTTGAGTGATGTAAGTTTTGGAAAAATAACCTAGACTTAGGTTATATTTAATTAGCCGGAATATACCTAAGTAATGAGTATACCCAACCGTCTAAAATACTTAGTGGGAGGAAAAAGGTATATAAGATATATCGTTTTCCTCTTCACGCTCTCTGAAAAATTCACACCGTGAGATTCATGCTCGGCCTCGTGTCGCCTTGGGAGCGTCCTCCATTCGGAAGGTATTTGCATGAGTCAATAACAAGGTGAATAGAGAAAGTATTTATAGTAAGTGGGAGAATGAAGTATATCAACATGTCCTATGGTCTCCACCACTAGGTTGCACCGTGAGATTCCCATGTTCCGCCTACATGTTGCCCTAGAGCAACTACCCATTCGGAGGGTCGTAACATGGGAGTCAAAACAACGCAAACTCCAGAAATGGATAGGATTTCATAGGTTCGTTCCCAACTTTGGCTTTTTCATTGGATAGCATTGTTGTGACCGATCTCTGAGGTCTGAAAATGGTGGGTCACACATACGAAGAATTACTAAGAGTTAGTATATTTTTTACCAAAATAGCAATAACGAAAAGAACACTATAGGAACAAGTGTTATTCTGGGATTAGTGTTTAAGTCAAGAATGTCTTGGTTTAGTGAATGAGTGATTGACTGCCCCTCGGTAACAGTTGCTCTAACTCACTAAAGTATTGTTGCATATTAATAATGATTTGGGTACATTATTACATTTGCTAAAACTGATTGAATTAAACAGGATTAAGTCAAATCACTAATAGAATTTTCTTTATATCACAACATGACAAATTCAATAGTACAATTACTCGCTTCAGAGAAATTAAACGGCGACAACTGCACAACTTAGACATCAAACCTCAACACAATTGATGATTTAAAGTTTGTTTTAACTGAAGAGTGCCCTCCAAACCCCAGCTCAAATGCAAATCGAACAGTTCGGGATGCGTATGACAGATGGATAAAGGCAAATAATAAAGCCTGAGTGTACATTCTAGCCAGCATTTCTGATGTTTTGGCTAAGAAACACGATGTTATGGGTACTGCTAAAGAGATTATGGAATCTCTAAAAGGGATGTTTGGACAACTGTCCTTCTCCCTTAGACATGAAGCCATAAAATACATTTACAAATGCCGTATGAAAGAAGGGACCTCAGTTAGAGAACATGTCTTGGACATGATGGTCCATTTCAATGTGGCAGAAGAAAATGAAGCTGTCATTGATGAGAAGAGTGAAGTCAGTTTTATCATGATGTCTCTTCCGAAGAGCTTCTTCCAGTTCCGCACCAATGTGGTAATGAACAAAATAGAATATAACTTGACTGCTCTTCTCAATGAGCTACAAACTTATCAGTCCCTCTTAACGAACAAGGGACAAACAGGAGAAGCAAATGTTGCTATCTCTAAGAAATTACTACGAGGATCGTCCTCGAAAAATAAGTCGGGACCTTCAACTTCTAAAAGTGTTTTGATGAAGAAGAAGGGTAAAGGGAAAAATAAGATTCCTACTAACCGCAAACACAAGGTTCAAAAAGCAGATAAAGGAAAATGTTTCCATTGCAACGAAAACGGGCATTGGAAGAGAAACTGCCCAAAATACCTTGTATCGAAGAAAGCCGAAAAGACACAACAAGGTAAATATGATTTACTCGTTGCAGAAATATGTTTAATAGAGTATGAAAACTCAACTTGGATACTAGATTCAGGGGCGACTAATCATATTTGTTCTTTTTACCAGGAAACTAGCTCTTGAAGAATGCTTGCGGACGGCGAGATAACACTCAGGGTTGGAACAGGAGAGGTTGTCTCAGCAAGATCAGTAGGAAATTTAAAGTTGTTTTTTGGAGATAGATTCATTATATTAGATAATGTACTTTTTGTTTCTGAAATGAAAAGAAATCTAATATCTATCTCTTGTTTATTAGAACAATTGTATAAAGTATCTTCTGAAATCAATGAAGTGTTCATTTGCAAAAGAGGTATTCATATTTGTTCTGCAAAACTAGAAAACAACTTATATATGTTAAAACCGAGCGAAACAAAAGCTATTTTAAATACCGAGATGTTTAAAACAGCTGAAACTCAAAATAAACGACAAAAGATTTCTCCTAATACCTATCTTTGGTACTGCCACATTAATCTCAATAGGATTGAGAGATTGGTTAAAAGAGGACTTCTAAATGAGTTAGAAGACAACTCTTTACCTCCATGTGAGTCTTGTCTTGAGGGTAAAATGACTAAACCATCATTTTCCGAAAAAGGTTATAGAGCCAAAGAAACCTTAGAACTCGTGCATACAGATCTCTGTGGTCCAATGAATGTCAAAGCACGAGGAGGGTATGAATATTTCATCAGTTTTATTGATGATTATTCAAGGTATAACTATCTTTACCTAATGCATCACAAGTTCGAAGCTCTTGAAAAATTCAGAGAGTATAAGACTCAGGTTGAGAATCTATTAGGTAAAACTATTAAAACACTTCGATCAGATCGAGGATGAGAGTACATGGACTTCAGATTTCAGGACTATATGATAGAACATGGAATAAGGTCTCAACTCTCAGCCCCTGGTATGCCTCAACAAAATGGTTTATTAGAAAGGAAAAATAGAACTCTATTAGACATGGTACGGTCTATGATGAGTTTCGCTCAATTACCCGATCCGTTTTGGGGATATGCAGTGGAGACTGCTACATACATTTTGAACATGGTTCCTACTAAGAGTGTTTCAGAAACACCTTATGAGTTATGGAAAGGGCGTAAAGGTAGTTTACATCACTTCAGAATTTGGGGATGTCCAGCACATGTGTTGTTGCAAAATCCCAAGAAATTAGAACGTCGGTCAAAATTATGTCTATTCGTAGGATACCCCAAAGAGACGAAAGGTGGTTTGTTTTATGACCCTCAAGAAAATAGAGTGTTTGTATCAACAAATGCTACATTCTTAGAGGAAGACCATGTAAGAAATCATCAACCTCGTAGCAAACTAGTATTAAGTGAGATTTCTAAAGAAGTTACTGATAAAACAACAAGAGTTGTTGATCAAGCTGGTCCTTCAACCAGAGTTGTTGTTGGAGCTGACACTTCTGGTCAATCACATCCTTCTCAAGAGTTGAAAATGCCTCGACGTAGTTGGGAGGGTTATAACTCGACTCGATCGTTACTTGGGTTTGGCAGAAACTCAAGTCATCATACCTGATGATGGCGTTGAGGATCCATTGACCTATGAACAGGCAATGAATGATGAAGATAGAGATCAGTGGATTAAAGCCATGAATCTTGAAATGGAGTCAATGTACTTCAATTCAGTCTAGGAATTTGTAGATCAACCAGATGAGGTAAAACCTATTGGTTGCAAATGAATCTGTAAGAGAAAACGAGACCAAACCGATAAGGTACATACCTTTAAAGCTTGACTAGTAGCAAAGGGTTATACCCAAAGAGAGGCGGTGGACTATGAAGAAACCTTCTCTCCTGTTGCTATGCTTAAATCGATTAGAATACTCTTGTCTATTGCCACATTTTATGATTATGAAATTTGGCAAATGGATGTTAAGACCGCCTTTCTAAACGACAATCTTGAAGAGAGTATCTATATGGCTCAACCAGAGGGGTTCATTGAACAGGATTACGAGCAAAGGGTTTGCAAGCTTAAAAGATCCATTTATGGGTTGAAGCAAGCATCTCAATCCTGGAATATAAAGTTTGATACTACGATAAAATCTTATGGCTTTAAACAGAATGTTGACGAACCTTGTGTTTATAAAAGGATAGTCAACTCTACAGTAGCTTTCCTGGTGTTGTACGTTGACGATATCCTACTCATTGGAAATGATGTGAGATTTTCGACTGATATTAAGCATTGGCTAGAGACACAATTCCAAATAAAAGATTTGGGAGAGGCTTAGTTTGTTCTTAGAATCCAAATTGTTCGGAATCGCAAGAACAAAACACTAGCATTGTCTCAGGCATCGTAGATTGACAAAATGTTGATTCGATATAAGATGCAGGACTCCAAGAAAGGATTATTACCTTCCAGGCATGGAGTTCATTTGTCGAAAGAACAAAGTCGTAAGACACCTCAAGAAGTTGAGGATATAAGACACATTCTCTATGCATCAGCGGTCGGTAGTCTGATGTATGCCATGCTATGTACCCGACTCGACATATGCTATCCTGTGGGAATTGTCAGCATATATCAGTCCAATCCGGAACATGCTCATTGGACTGCCGTTAAGAATATCCTCAAGTATCTTAGGAGAACGAGGGACTATATGCTAATGTACGGTGCTAAGGATCTGATCCTTACAGGGTACACTGACTCAGATTTTCAGACCGATGTAGATTCGAGGAAATCGACATCATGATCTATCTTCACTCTAAACGGAGGAGCAATAATATAGAGAAGCATAAAGCAAGGTTGCATTGCTAATTCCACCATGGAGGCTGAGTATGTTGCTGCTTGTGAAGCAGCGAAAGAAT
Organism: Cucurbita argyrosperma subsp. sororia; assembly: GCA_018691285.1. Taxonomy (NCBI): domain Eukaryota; kingdom Viridiplantae; phylum Streptophyta; class Magnoliopsida; order Cucurbitales; family Cucurbitaceae; genus Cucurbita; species Cucurbita argyrosperma. The sequence continues at coordinate 7,257,548 of CM031898.1, forward strand.
CTGTATGGCTTAGGAAGTTCTTAACTGATTTGGAAGTCATTCCAAATATGCATCTTCCCGTCACTCTCTATTGTGATAACAGTGGAGCAGTTGCAAATTCAAAAGAACCAAGAAGCCATAAGCGAGGAAAACATATTGAGCGCAAATATCATTTCATAAGGGAGATTGTCCAACGAGGAGATGTGATCGTCACACAAATAGCTCCAGAGCACAACATTGCTGATCCATTTACAAAGCCCCTCACGGCTAAAGTGTTTGAAGGGCACCTAGAGAGTCTAGGACTACGAGTTATGTAATCTAGGGCAAGTGGGAGAAAAGGCATGAGTATGTGATGCCCTAGTTCATTGTATTTCTCTCAACTCAACGTTATAAAACCCCAATAGAGTTTTAGTCCAAGTGGGAGTTTGTTGGGTTTTATGTCCTAAAACTCATAGTTTATAAACAAAAAACATATTCTATTTTCAATAAAGTTATTATTGTTGTTTATTCAGTAAAGATTGTTATTGAATAAAGTAAACTTTACGATCATTAATCTAAATCTAATAAACTAAGAACACTCTGGCTATAGTATGATTACTTGAACTATATGTAGAGACATAAGAGTGGATCAAGTTCAAGTATATAGTCAAAATGATCTATAGTATAAGGATAAGGCTGAGTACCTTATTCTGGGGACACTATGGATGCGCCCCACTTTTGTATATGATATAAACAATGTGATCACTAAATTGTACATGTGGAGACATGTAAGTGGGGGCGTCCTATGCAATGAGTATTGCATAAGATCAGAGCATGAAGAAAACCACTCTCACTTTATAATGTCGTTTACTGTTGAGACTGATTTTCTTTTCATTCGATAACCTAAGTAACTCGGCTTTAATCCTAAGCTAACCATGAACTCCTGTTTATTCGGAATTATCCTTAGATTTGCATGGGAGAGAGTGGCTCGAGTTCGCCGACTCAATAGGCCTCCCATTTCAGGGGTAAGACTGGGTGAATGGCTGGAGACGTGGGGTGCAAGATGGAATTCGCTCCTACCCACTTTTAGTGATAGAAGAGAGGTAGTTCCCTTAAGCACTGACTCCAGGTCTTGAACAAGGGGCCCCATCCTCTCATTAACCTGAGAGGGATTTGGTTTACTGGTTGGACCACAAACCAATTGTTAATTAGAGGATCAGTGAGACATAAGGAATAAGAAGTAACTTTAGGGGTAAAACGGTATATTGACCCAGTTTTAGTTACGAACAACCTGTGAAGGATCGACTTACTAATTATGGTTATATCAAATGGACAGAAATATATCTATAGTGAGGGAAGTGCAACTACTAGGCTATAGTGGAGTGTCCTAGTAGTTAACGAATGTTGGTTAACAAGGTTAATGAGTTTAGTCAGTTAATCTTGGATCGTTGGAACCCATGATCTATAGGTCTATTAGGTCCCTCTGCTAGCTCATATCGGACTAAACCATAGAACAATGTGACGAGTGAGTTCGAAGTGTTAGAATTCAAATTAGGGAATATGCGTTACATATATACGATATGTTTAACCGCATTTTTTTTATTTACGAATTAAACAAAAAAAGAGAATCTGAGAATATCTTATTCAATTATGTGTCGGAATTGATAGGGATTGGCATTTGAATTAATATTAAATATTAATTAAATAGTTTAATTAATCATTTAATGTTACTTTAAGTTGAAATTCATTATTCAAATTAATTGTTAAATTAAAATGAAGAAAGTCAAAATGTTGAATTCATTTAATAGAAAAATCGATGTTAGTGGAATTTGAGGTGTCAAAATTTGGTTTAACCAAACTTGGATGTTTGCCAAATAAACCCCACAAGTTTGAGTGGAATTTTGAGTGTCAAAATTTGGTTAACTCAAACATGCATGCTTGCAACATAATCCCAAATATTTGGGTGGAATTTTAAGTGTCAAAATTTAGTGATATCAAATTTGCAAGAACATGCAAACATGACTCTTTAAATAGAGTGATCATGGTACATGGAAGGTCTTCTTCTTCTTGGTGAAAAACCTCTCACAAACACTCTCTTCACATATACAAAATCTCTCCCAAGTCTAGTCAGTCACCGGATTTCACAATTCCATTCTAAGGCCGGAGGATAGTGGAGAAGACACTAGTGGTGGTTCAAAACCAGTTCGTGAAAAAAAAAAAAAAAAAAGAGTTTGAACTACAAAAGGTTAGTATTTAAACTCATTAAGTTTTAATACTTATGAACATGCTAGTTATTTACTATAATTGATGTTCTAAAAGTGCCTAAGATCCAAATTGCTTTCGCATGTGTTATATTAACCCCATCAGTCCAGGTTTATAACAAACCTCTGAGCCATCTCAAATTCCATGTCAACCAAATCAAGGGCAAACTACTTCAATCTCATGAACTCTCTCTTATAGCCACCAAAAGAGATCTATTTTGTGTTAGCTAAGTGACTTCTTGTTGTATTCAAAGTTGGGCGGAATTATATTCCCCCAAGAAGCCTCCTTGAATGGGGTCCATGGTACTACAACTTTTTCAGTGATAAGGATCTCCTTGCTATCCTCCCACCATATCTCTGCATCATTCTGCTGCACAAATGACGCACATGACATCCAGACAATTCATTTAACAAAATATTGTCTGCATTAATGACAACCATAGTTGTGCCACCATCGGATCCTCTAAGGTCCAATTTACAAGTACGAGGGTTGTACCTCTTAATATCCTGTAGGTACCTCGCCTCTCTTGTTGACATTGCATTGTTGGCCTGTTGAATGGTCACCACTGTTTGCATCATGACTTGGAATGACTCTCACATCAAAGTTACTGTGGGGTCTACTCCATTCATAGGCACCATAAGAGGTGTCACTACTGCTTCTCTTCGAGTCATAGATCCCTCACTAGCTGGACATTTTCTACCTGCCTCATCCTCTTGCAAGGTGTTGTTCTCCACTACATCCTCTTCTACGTCCTATAGGTGACATGATCTAGGACAAACACACAATACTCCAAGTCTATAACCCTCATGAACATACTATACATAACATTATATCACACATATAACTCAATTATCAATAACATTTGACATAATCATTTATTATGTTTCGTATGACATACCTGATGGCGATGGTGCATAAGTGCTAAGGTCGTGGAAAATGTTTAGCCTACCTCATAGGCTAGTCTATGGAATCTATAGCCTTTGAGATCTCATACCAACTATAATAACTCTATTTTTCTACTACAAGAAAGTCGTTACTAAATGTATGACACGACTATTAAATTCAGAAACATTCATTTAAAATAATTCAAGAATGATGTCATGAACTTAAATATTTGTAGTAAAATCTTTAAAACGACAAAGAAAACAATAAAGAAAAAAAAAATAACACGACATTGAAATAGATAAGAAAAATAAAACAATGCCATGATCTATCCTAAGGGCTACAAAATACACAAAATGCAACTATTGTAGCACTGCTTCTATGCCTTTCATCGTGATGCCATCATCTGTATATGAGTGTCTTACCTTTACCTAAAAAATAAGAGTAGCACCTGTCTTGAATATTTTAAGAAATACTCAGTAATTGACCTTAGTGTTGGTATTGGGAATGGAAACACATGGAATATGGTGAGACGTATCATTTTAAAAACATCATGGCTAGTCTTAGACAGCTTTCTAGTTGAGGCAAGGTTTGATGTGTAGTACTTCTCTACACACGGCCCACACACGCGAACATTGTCCTACAATTAGACTCGCATACGCCTAGACTAGGCTCGTCGGGCTAGCACTTGTTAACGGGCTACCAGAAACAACAGAGAGAAAGGGTCTGCATAACGTCATGGAGAGCATAAATGTCGTAAGTCGTAAGGTACACATTTGTAATAATCATAATAGGATAGTATCCCGATACATATGGCTTACAAAAATGCATGAGGTCCCCATAGCTTAAAATCATGGCATAAATTTATGATGAAATCAAACCTCCGTTTATCTATGGCATAGTTAATCTTTAAATTATGCATATACAATTCCTGTCAAATCTTAAATACATAGCATAACATACATGGACGGAGCTAATCGCTTAGAGTCGTCAGAGATGCCATACCGACCACAAGTCGAGCATAGAGATCGAGCCAAGGCACGAGTTGGACGAAGCTGATCATTTGTCATTGAGCCACAGTGGGCCAAGTACCAGGAAGGGACAGTCAAATTCTTGAGTCAGCGCACGGGTAATGGGTCAACACATGGGTCTCGGGTCGCCCTATTATAATCGTAAGGTGGGTCATTCCACACTGGTGTATTACGTTTGGGGAATGGTGATGTATAGGCTATGTTTTAGACTTGGGCTGCACAAGAACTAGATAACACTCGACCCCCGTCTAGATCCAACCTGAAATTTGACCTGCAGATTCCTTCTCTTTAACCTGACTTTTGCGGGTTTTGTTTTCCTCCCTAGATCTCTCTTCCTCCACGCCTTTTGTGTTTTTCTATGGCCTAGGTGCACATCCTCACTCACTACTTGCTCCAGTGATCTTTCTCTTATGGTCGTGACTTTACGGAACCTATACACATCGGTAATTTTGAGAAAAGAAAAGAACCTAAAATTCTTCTCTTAAAATTGAAATCAGATAACTTAGGAGAACAAGTTCTTACCAATCTTTTGCGTCTTTGTCGACCGTCTGACTTCCCTCTCGGTTAGTAACGTCTATGACGCTAACGAGTTGGAGGGAAAGGAAAGAACAACAAAACAAATCTATTGGAGTTCCTTCTTTCTCTGCGTGTATGTGTTATAGGGCGGGAATAGAGGGTAAGTTGGGTGGTTGAGGTAGTGAATGGTGACGGGTTTAAGAGGAGGGAGCGTGGGCAGTTTCCATCGCAAGATCTCCGTTGTCTCACTAGAAATCTCATGGTTTTATGATAGATTCTTTTTTTTTTTTTCACAACCAACCGTTGTTACACTATTACATATATCTCAACATAAATATTACATGAAAAAATAAAATAACACATATATGAAACCAAAGAAACCCTATTGGTATTGTTTAAAGAAATCCTATTAATGCGGTTGAGATATGCTTGTGAATTGCTAATTATTGGACATTGTTCGAAGATCTCCTATTGAAAGTCAAAGTGTTGTTGATGTTATTCTTCCTTGTCAATTTCCTCGTCCTCTCTGACAATAAGTTCTGTTCAAATTCATTTGAATACGATCACTTATTCGAAAATTTATTTGCCACAAAGAAGAAAGAAAATACCAAACGATTGAAGATGGAAGTTCACTTACAAAATATATTTTTTTATTTTTTTTAACTTTGTGAAATATGAAAGTCGAATCTATACGGAACTGTTATTTATTGGATAAATTTGTAAAATCAGGTCGGTTGGGTTTTATGTCCTAAAACTCATAGTTTGTAAACAAAGATATATTCTATTCTCAATAAAGTTATTATTGATGTTTATTCAGTAAAAATTGTTATTGAATAAAGTGAACTTTACGATCATTAATCTAAATCCAATAAACTAAGAACACTCTGGCTATAGTATGGTTACTTGAACTATATGTAGAGACATAAGAGTGGATCAAGTTCAAGTATATAGTCAAAATGAACTATAGTATAAGGATAAGGCTGAGTAACTTATTCTGGGGACACTATGAATGCGGCCCACTTTTGTATATGATATAAACAATGTGATCACTAAATTGTACATGTGGAGACATGTGAGTGGGGGCGTCCTATGCAATGAGTATTGCATAAGATCGGACCATGAAGAAAACCACTCTCACTTTATAATGTCGTTTACTGTTGAGACTGATTTTCTTTTCATTCGATAACCTAGGTAACTCAGTTTTAATCCTGAGCTAACCATGAACTCCTGTTTATTCGGAATTATCCTTAGATTTGCATGGGTGAGAGTGGCTCTAGTTCGCCGACTCAACAGGCCTCCCATTTCAGGGGTAAGACTGGGTGAATGGCTGGGGACGTGGGGTGCAAGACGGAATTCACTCCTACCCACTTTTAGAGATAGAAGAAAGGTAGTTCCCTTAAGCACTGACTCCAGGTCTTGAACAAGGGGCCCCACCCTTTCATCGGCCTGAGAGGGATTCGGTTTACTGGTTGGACCACAAACCAATTGTTCATTAGAGGATCAATGAGACATAAGGAACAAGAAGTAACTTCAGGGGTAAAATGGTAAATTGACCCAGCTCTAGTTACGAACAACCTGCGAAGGATCGACTTACTAATCATGGTTATATCAGATGGACAGAAATATATCTATAGTGAGGGGAGTGCAACTACTAGGCTATAGTGGAGTGTCCTAGTAGTTAACGAATGTTGGTTAACCATGTTAATGAGTTTAACCGTTTAATCTTGGATCGTTGGAGACCATGATCTATAGGTCCATTAGGTCCCTCTACTAGCTCATATCGGACTAAACCATAGAACAGTGTGACGAGTGAGTTCGAAGTGTTCGAATTCAAATTAGGGAATATGCGTTACATATATACGATATATTTAACCGAAATTTTGTTTTATTTACGAATTAAACAAAAAGTGAGAATCTGAAATATTTAAATAAGATTTAAATATCTTAATCGATTATGTGTCGGAATTGATTGGGATTGGTATTTGAATTAATATTAAATATTAATTAAATAGTTTAATTAATCATTTAATGTTACTTTAATTTGAAATTAATTATTCAAATTAATTGTTGAATTAATATGAAGAAAGTCAAAATGTTGACTTTCATCTAATGGAAAAATTCATGTTAGTGAAATTTTGAGGTGTCAAAATTTGGTTTAACCAAACTTGCATGTTTGCCAAATAAACCCCACAAGTTTGAGTGGAATTTTGAGTGTCAAAATTTGGTTAACTCAAACATGCATGCTTGCCACATAATCCCAAACATTTGAGTGGAATTTTAAGTATCAAAATTTGGTGATCTCAAGTTTGCATGAACATGCAAACATGACTCTTTGAATAGAGTGATCATGATACATGGAAGGTCTTCTTTATCTTGGTGAAAAACCTTGAGAAAAACCTCTCACAAACACTCTCTTCACATATACAAAATCCCTCCCAAGTTTAGTCACTCACCGGATTCCACAATCCCGTTCTAAGGCCGGAGGATAGTGGAGAAGACACTGGTGATGGTTCGAAACCGATTCGTGAGGCAAAAGGAGTTTGAACTACAAGAGGTTAGTATTTAAACTCATTAAGTTATATGGTTAGCAGATTATAATTTTTTCCATTAGCTATTACACCATATTTGACAATAAGGGAGGGGAGTAATCGACATCCACCTATATGGTTAGCAGATTATAATTCAGGTGAAGGCTTATCTGAAGAGAATGAAGAAAATATGGCATTGTTGATGATTTCAGATCTTGTGAATTTTGAGGAAGCTGTCAAAAGCCCAAAATGTAGATTGGCTATGAATGAGGAAATCAAATCCATTGAAAAAAATCAAACAGGGAACTTGGTGGTTTTAATGCTAGAGCAATGAAAATAGGAGTGAAATGGATTTATAAGACCAAGCTAAATGAGTTTGGAGAAGTTGATAAATACAAAGCAAGATTGGTTGTAAAAGGCTACACACAAGAGCATGAAATTGATTTTATGGAAGTGTATGCACCTGTGGCCAGAAAAGATACGGTGAGAATGATCATTGCTTTTGTAGCCCAAAAAAGGTTGGACACACTGTCATTTAGATGTCAAATAAGTTTTTTTATATGGCGAGTTAAAAGAAGATATTTTTGTTAACAACGAAAAGGCTATGAGAATAAGGGAAGTGAGGAGACAATGAACAAACTCCAAAAGGCTCTTTACGGATTAAAACAAGCAACCTAGACCTGGTTTAGTCGAATAGAATCCTACTACATCAAGGAAAGATTCAAAAGCAGTTTCAGTGAGCAGACACTCTTCATCAATAAGAAGGGAGGTAAAATTCTTATTGTAAGCATTTATGTTAATGATCTTTTATTTACTGGAGAGGATGAAGAATTATTGGAGGAGTTTAAACGTTCCATGAAGAAAAAATTTGATATGACTGACTTAGACCAGATGAGATTTTTTCTTGGAATAGAGTTAAGATTAGATGGTATTTTTATATGTCAAAAAGATTATGCTGGTGAAGTTTTATCGTTTTAGCATAAAGAATTACAATTCTGTTTGTAAGCCCATTGTTTAAGGACAAAAGTTGACAATGATGAAAATGGTGCAAAAGTAGATGTAACTTTGTATAAACAAATAGTGGGAAGTCTGATGTATCTCACAGCTACTCGTCTTAATCGCATGTTTGTTGTAAGTTTGATTATTCGTTTTATGACATGTCCAACACGACAACATTTTGCAAAAACTAAAATGGTTTTAAGGTACTCGAAAGGTACGGTAGATTATGGTGTATTTATAGAAAGGGAGGAGTTAGTGATTTAATTGGATTTACTCATAGTGACTATGCCAAAGACATGGATGATAGCAAGAGTACTTCAGGCTATGTGTTTATGATGAGGGGAGGAGCAGTAGTTTGGTCTTCTCATGAGCAGCCTATAGTCACTATATCAACCATATAAGCTGAGTTTGTTGCTTCTAGTGCCTGTGCATGTTAAGCTGTTTGGATGAGGATGATACTCAAAGAGATCAGTCACTCTCAAACAGAAGAAACAAAGCTAATGTGTGATAATATTTCAATTATTAAGCTATCCAAAAATTCAGTTCTACATAGACGTTTCAAACACATAAGAGTAAGATTTCGCTTTCTTAGAGATCTTACGAAAGATGGACCCGTTAATTTATTATGTTGTGGTACATAAAATCAACTTGCTGATTTGTTGACAAAGCCTCTAAAATTAGAATCATTTTAGAAGTTGCGTGAAGAACGTGGTGGGTAGAGTTTTTTCTGACTTGAGCTAATTCTTGACAAAGAAGAATAAGTTAGTATTTTTAGGTATTTAGATTAAAATTTTGCAACATCTGTGGTTACTTTCTATTTCTCGTTACTTGTAAAGCTATAAAGCCAATTTCAGTATTCAATAATATCTATCACTTAAAATTCCAATTGTTTATGTTTTTGTTTTAGTTATTCTTCCGTCAAAACCTAACAAACACATGCAATCATGCTCTTCGAACTTATCTCTGTTTTCTAGGGGGGCCTCCAATCTTGGACTAATATGGATGTATAGTACTTCCCTACACACCACCTATACGTGTAAATGTGAATTCTTAGGGGCTCGCACACCCCTGGACCCTCTCTGATTAAGCTAATCTATAGCGACGTCCAGAGGTCAGCGGAACACCTTGGTGTCATGCTCTCCATGAATACCCTTATTATCATACTGTGTACGTTCGCACTCATCGTCTTTGGGGAAGTTTCCCTATGCTTATGAACAAACAACATGCATGAGGCATCTAGTTTCCATCTTATAATCTCTAATGACACAACCCTTTAGTATCATCTCTTTGTTACATTAAGTAACACATGCTCATTGGATATTTATATTAATATCATTTTCATGCTCTTCGGGTTGTGTCAAACGTCGGTCTATCGACATGATGCAATATGACACTCATCATCATATATCATGCTTAATATGAAAAATATCAACATATTAAGACAAACATCATGCAATCATCATAATCATCATATTGCCATAAATTGTATCAAGCATATCAAGTACGTCATTCATCGAAATATATATATTACGCAAATCATCAAACATCATAACTCATACATCACCATATACTCATACTTGGTTAGCCTTAGTTAAAGTTCTCCCTAATTATGCTAAATGTATGCTCCCGTTCCTCACTTCTCCAAAAGTCGCCATGGTTTGTTTCCTATCCCACTGTTCGTCACTTTCTATTAGTATTTCACAATTAAATTAAAATTCAATTAATAATGTGAAATACGGCTCTTAAAAAACCTCAGTTACCTTAATCGGCGTCGAAAATAGGTCCGAGAGAGTCGAAACAGTAGAAATAAGGAAAAATTAGAAAATCGAGCCGAATAGCCGCTGCTGCGCCATCCAATTCGCTCAAGTTGAAGGGCTGCTTGCGCTGCAGCTTGATATGTGCCGACATCTGAGCAAGACATGACAACGCAGACACCTCGGGTCAAGGCATAGGTCGAAGTTCTTGTTTGGATCGCGATTCTTGTTGTTTTGCGGGTCATCGACTGTAGGTGTGCCGCTGGGCTTCGGTTCGCGGGCTGGGCCGTAGATGAGTTTGGGCTACTAGGTTGATTATTGGGTTTTGGGTCGAGCTGGGATTGATCCTCAGGTTTATAGGTTTGTTTTCGGTTGTAGAGTGGGCACAGGTTGTATGCGGGTCACAGGCTTGACCAGCCTCTAGCTGCTGGGCCAACGAATTTTGGGTCACAGGCTTTCGTGCTGGCCATCGAGTTTGGATCAAGTCCGACCCAGATCCGACGGATCTTTTCTTCTTCGCCCGACTCATTGCACGATTTTCTCTCTCCTCTCCGTGACGTTTCGAACCTCTTTTCTCTTCTTTTTTCTCTCCCTCTCTCTAGCTATGGACCTTTCCTCTTCTCTTCTATGAATTTTCGTTGCTTGTAGGCACCTGTAATGACGGATCTTCTATATTTTTGAAACTCAATTTTGATCTCCTTTTTCATGATGGCGACAACAAAAATACAGCATGGAACGTGTCCTAGACAGTTGACCTTCTCTTCACGACGTGTTTCAAGCGTTTTGATGTCGGATCTAACGGTTTAAGGTTGTGGGTTTCATTTTTGGAACTCGTCGTCATTTTTGATAACTCCCTCTCTCTCTCTCTCTCTCTCATTTTTTCACTCTCTCCTCCGTTGCAAGTGGTCTGAGTGTCTTGGAGTGGTTTCTAACGTTCATGTGGCGATGGTTGAAGCTCGAGGGAGAGTTGTGAGGGGTTGGGGGAGCACAACTTTTGCGCGGGTCACGAAATTTCCAGTGACTACACCACGCCACCAGATGATTTACATGTTTTGTTCTATATTACGATATAATGTTATAGAACTAGAAGTAGGAGTAAAAAGAAAGATAAAATTAGAAATTCAAATCCCTATTTTTTTATTTTTTTTTTATTTTTTTATTTTAGAATTGATTGAATAGTCTTTACATCTTTGAATGCTTTCATTATTTTCAATAGTACATCAATCTCTTTAATCTTTATATGAAACCTTTATATGAAAAATGTAGTAACACAAGACCTCTGCCACGGTCTTAGAGTTGCAATGCCTCCATCCCCCTTACAGGGGTGCCTTAAAAAACGTTTCTCTTTTCTTATCTTATGTAAGGCATATCTGACGGTGACAAAGCATTGACGTTGGGATCATGTAACGTGTCAAGCCTACATCGTAAGGTAGTCTACAAAATCTAAAACCTAGAGCTTTGATACCAATTGTAATGACCCTAAATTATAACTCTTAAAAGAAAACATCATCTATAATATAAATCTCGAAAAGATTTAAAACGTCCTCTTCTCTGGAAAATGCAATCATGGTCTTACGTGTTTAAATACGAAATACTTACATTTAGAAAAAAATAAAAATAAATACAAAATAATTTAAATATGAGTCTACCTTATTCACCTGTAAGTCTCTATTCTTGACCCATAAATGGTCATGCAAATGTAAACACCGTTTGAATAATTTGATTATGTCAAAAATAGTTAAATAAAGATTTGTTTCTTTTGATAGTTAGAGTATTTTTCGGTACTTAGTTTAACTGTGTTGAAAGATTTGTTGTTAGTCTCTATTTCTGATTATTTGTAAATCTATAAAAGTCGTTCAATATTCAATAATATCATTCATTGAAACTCCAATTGTTTATGTTTCTGTCAGAACCTAACAATTGGTATCAGAGCCACCACTAGGCTTTGTAGAGTAGCAATTTTTGAGTAATCAAATAGAGAGAGTATGAGTGTAGACAAAACTTTAACGAAGATCTCTCACTTCGATCGTCACTATGATCATTGGAGTGAGCTGATGGAAAATTTGCTCAAAGCAAAGGGTCTATGGAGTGTGGTAAAGATTGGTTTCTCAGAACCAGAGGAAGGAACAATGTTGACTTAGGCACAAAAGGGCCACCTTGATGATGCTAGACTCAAAGATCATCAATTAAAGCATTACCTCTTCCAGACAATTGATTGTACTGTCTTTGAACAAATCTTGGATCGTCGCACAGCCAAGATTGTTTAAGACTCAATGAACCAAAAATTTGGTGCAAACCAAAAAGTGAAGAAATTTCTTACTAATGCATTAAGGAGAGAATTTGAGATCCTAGAGATGAGAAGGATGAAAGTATCACAGATTATTTTGCAAGAGTGATGATAATCTCCAACAAGATGAGAAGCAATGGAGAAGATATGCCTGACAAGAAAATTGTAGAAAACATTATGCATACCCTGACTGAAAAATTTACTTATGTTGTAGTATCTGTTGAATAATCCAAAGATACTGATAACATATCCATATCCATTGATGAATTAAAAAGTTTCCTAGTGGTGCATGAAAAAATTTTCGAAGATTCAGCATTAATGGAGAGGAGCAACTTCTAAAAGTCAAAGGTCGAATGGAAATAAGTATCAGAGGAAGAGGAACTTACAAGGGCAAGAGGATGCGGAAGAGGAAGATCAACTTGCAATAAAGCAACTATTGAATGTTATAGGTGTCATGACTTAGGTCATTTTCAATATGAATGTCCAAAGAACAATAAGGAATTGAATTATGCAGGGCTAGAAGAAGAGGATGAAATGTCGTTAATGGCTCATATGGAAGTACATGAAACAAAAAGGAGTGATGCTTGGTTCTTTGATTTTAGTTGCTCACACCATATGTGTGCAAGTGAAGGTATGTTTTCAAGCTTAGACAAGACATTTTTCCAAACTGTCAAGCATGGAAATAACACAAGTATGAAAGTTATGGGAAAGGGTGCAGTAAAATTAACTTTGCATGGGTTCGTTACACTATTAGTAATGTGTATTGGGTACCTGAACTCAAAAATAATCTACATGAAAAGGAGTAGTAATGCTATACAAAGATGGTGTATGTAGCATTTATCATCCACAAAAAGGAAAAATAGCATACTCAATTATGAGCGCAAATCGGCTGTTTATTTTGCGTACTAAACCATCTACCACAACAAATGATGGAAGATGCCTCCAAGTTTCAAATACGGATTAGTCAACCCTTTGGCACCATCATTATGGTAATCTCGGCTACAAAGGCTTGTGCACCTTGAAACACAAAAACATGAGTGAAAGGCCTGCGACAACTTGTAGCTCCAAACACCACCTATGAGGCATGTGTGAAAGACAAGCAACATTGGACTCCATTTCAAATAATGAGTAAATGGAGAGCAACTGAAAACATGGGTCTTGTTCATGCAGATTTATGTGGTCCAATTTCACCAGCTTCGAGTGGCTAGAAAAAGTACTTGTGCTGTATAAATGATTTTTCAAGGAAGGCATGAAGTTATTTTCTTGTAGAGAAATTAGAAACATTTTGTCATTTCAAATTTTCAAAACAATGGTGGAAAAGAAAATTGGAATGCATATAAAATGTTTAAGGACAAATAGAGGAGGACAATTCTCAAATGTTTCAAAACAATGATGGAAAAGGAAATTTGAGTGCCTATAAAATGTTTAAGGATAAATAGAGGAGGAGAATTCAACTCTGCAAAATTCAACGATTTTTGCAAACAACATGGAGCGAGAAGACAATTGACCATAGCCTTATACCCCACAACAAAATGGATTGGCCGAACACAAAAATCGCACTGTTATGAACTTGGTAAGAGCTATGCTGACAGAGAAGAAAGTGCCTAAAATTTTCTTGCCTGAAGCAGTCAGGTGGACGATTCACATTTTGATTCGATCACCCACTCTGGAAGTATAAGACATGACACGAGAAGAGGCTTGGAGCAGAGTGAAACCATTAGTAGATTATTTAAGAGTTTTTGGATGTGTCGGACATGTTCATATTCCAGATGCCAAGAGAAGTAAATTAGAAAATAAAGTGTAACATGTGTTTTATTTTGAGTCAGCAACGAATCCAAAGGCTATAGAATGTTTGATCCAAGTACAAATAAAATTATAGTAAGTCATAATGCAGCTTTTGAAGAATATCGTGAATGGGGTTGAAATTTTTTTAAGGTGAAACAAAATTAGACAGGAGAAAATATTGAAATTGATAAGAACATAGACGGAGAAGGAGAAATCACAGAGGAAACGATTGAACTAGCTGCTGAAACAATTGAATCAGTTGCTAAAAACAAAGAAGAGGAAATCACAAAAGAAACGACTGAACCGGTTGCTGAAACAATTGAACTAGTTGCTGAAAATAATTTTTTAGTAGCTATTGCACCGTATTTGACAAGAAGGGAGGGGAGAAATCGACATCTACCTTTATGGTTAGGAGATTATAACTCTGGTGAAGGTTTATCTAAAGAGGATGAAGAAAATATGACTTTGTTGATGATTTCAGATCGTGTGAATTTTGAGGAAGCTGTCAAAAGCCCAAAAGGCCAAAATGGAGATTGGCTATGGATGAAGAAATCAAATCGATTGAAAAAAATCAAACATGGAACTTGGTGGTTCTATTGGCTGGAGTAAAGAAAATAGGAGTAAAATGGATTTATAAGACCAAGCTAAATGAGTCTGAAAAAGTTGATAAATACAAAGCAAGAGTCCTTTTAAAAGGTTACACACAAGAGCATGGAATTGATTATATGGAAGTGTACACACCTATTTTCTTTTGCAGCCCGAAAAGATTGGAAACTCTATCAGTTAGATGTCAAATCAGCTTTTTTATGTGGCAAGTTAAAAGAAGATATTTTTGTTGAACAACCAAAAGCTATGAAAAGAAGGGAAGTGAGGAGATGGTGTCCAAACTCCAAAAGAATCTTTATGGATTAAAACAAACACCTAGAACCTAGTTTAGTCCAATAGAATCCTACTTCATCAAGGAGGGATTTAAAAGTCGTTCCAGTGAGCAGACACTCTTCATCAAGAGGAAAGGAGGTAAAATTCTTATTGTAATCATTTATTTTGATGAACTTTTATTTACTGGAGACGATGAAGAATTATTGGAGGAGTTTTAAACGTTCCATGAATTTTTTTTTTTTTTATATCAATGACTTAAGTCAGATGAGATTTTTTTCTTAGAATAGAGGTAAGATTAGATGGTATTTTTATATGTCAAAAATAAGTATGCTGCTAAAGTTTTAAATCGATTTAGCATAGAGAATTACAATTTTATTTGTAATACCATTGTTCTAGGACAAAAAAATTGGCAAAGATGAAAATGGTGCAAAAGTAGATGTAACTTTGTATAAACAAATAGTGGGAAGTCTGATGTATCCTACAGCTACTCGTCCTAATCTCATGTTTGTTCTAAGTTTGATTAGTCGTTTTATGACATGTCCAACACAACAAAATTTTGCAGCAACTAAAAGGGTTTTAAGGTACTTGAAAGGTATGGTAGATTATGGTGTATTTTTTAAAAAAAATGAAGGAATTAGTGATTTAATTGGATTGGCTGATAGTGACTATGGAAGAGACATGGAAGATAGCAAGAGTACTTTAGGCTATGTGTTTATGATGAGTGGAGGAGCACTAGCTTGGTTTTCTCATAAGCAGCCTATAGTCACCTTATCAACCACGGAAACTGAGTTTGTTGCTTCTAGTGCCTATGCATGTCAAGCTGTTTGGATGAGGAGGAAACTCAAAGAGAGTAGTCACTCTCAAATAGAAGAAACAAAGCTAATGTGTGGTAATACTTCAACTATTAAGCTATCCAAAAATTCAGTTCTACATAGACGTTCCAAACACATAAGAGTAAGATTTTACTTTCTTAAAGACCTTACAAAAGAAAGAACCGTTGATTTATTATTTATGCTACCTGAAATCATCTTGCTGATTTCTTGACAAAACCTCTAAATTAGAAGCATTACCAAGTTGCCTGAAGAACTTGGTGTGCAGAGTTTCTCTAACTTGAACTCATTCTTGATGAACAAGAATAAGTTCTAAGGGAGGGATGGTTAGAAGAATTTGATTATGTCTACCAAAAAGTTAGTTAAATAAAGATTTTCCTTTTTATAGGCAGAGTAATTTTAGGTATTTAGTTTAACTATTTTGGGACCGTGTGTGTGGTTAGTTTCTATTTCTAGTTATTTGTAAAGCTATACAGCCTTCAGTATTCAATCATATGATCATTTCAAACTTGAATTGTTTATGTTTCTGACTTAGTTATTCTTGTGTCAAAACCTAACAAACACATGCATTCATGCTCTTCATACCTATCTCTGTTCTCTAGGGGTGGCTTCCGGTCTCAAACTAATATGGATGTATAGTACTTCCCTACAGACGACCCACATGTGCAAGTGTGAATCTCCAGGGGGCTCGCACGCGCCTGGACCCTCTCTAATTAAGCTAATCTATAGCGACGTCCAGAGGTCAACTGAACTCCTTAGTGTCATGCTATCCATGAATACCCTTATTATCATACCGTGCGCATCCACACTCATAATCTCTGAGGAAGTATATATTACGCACATTATCAAGCATCATAACCCATACATCACCATATACTCATACTTCATATACTCATACATCATCATATACTAGTATACGACATCCTACGATACAACTCATACATCATAAATTGTAACAGATACAATTTCTAGCTTATCTTATAGTAAGACCACCTACTTGGTTAGTCTTAGTTGGAGTTCTCCCTAATTATGCTAAACGTAAGCTCTCGTTCCTCGTTGCTCCAAAGGTTGCACGGGTTTGTTTCCTATCACATTGTTCGTCACTTTCTATTAGTATTTCATAATTAAATTAAAAATCCAATTAATAATGTGAAATACAGCTCTAAAACGACCTCAATTACCTTAATTGAGGTAAAAAATAGGTCCGATAGAGTCGAAATGGTGGAAATCAGGCAAAAATTGGAAAATCGAGCTGAATAGCCACCGCTGCGTCATCCAATCCAGTTAAGCCGAAGGGCTGCTTGCGCTGCAACTTGACACGTGCCAACATCTGAGCCGGACACGACAACGCTGACATCTCAAGTCGAGGCGTGGGTTGAAGTTCTTGTTTGCGTCGCGATTCTTGTTGGCTTACAGGTCGTTGACTACAGGTACGCGACTTGGCGTTGGTCGCGGGCTGGGCCACAGATGAGTTTGGGCTACTAGGTTGATTATTGGGTTTTGGGTCAAGCGGGGATTGGGCCATGGGTTTATAGGTTTGTTTCTGGTTATAGAGCGGGTGCAGGTCGTATGCAGGTTGCAGGCTTGACCAGCCTCTCTGCTGGGCCAACGAATTTTGGGAAGTGTACGGATGCATATGCCATGCCATATCATATCGTTCATATTAGAGACATTATACACTTATGTCATATCCTAAAGTTTCATATTAGACACATAGTTCACGTTTTGCGTTTCAATCATATGATATCATTCCTTCAACCTATCATATAAGGGTTGTATTTCATGCTAGTTCGTCGTTATGCATATCAATCATATGATATCATTCATATTAGACACATATGCCATATCATAACGTTTTAATGCTTCAAGACAACAATTCTCATCATGCACATATCATATCATATTATATATCATAACAGTCACATAACATATCACGAGTCGTGATATTAACACCACTAATGGTGTCAGGATCAAAACGTGGCTAGATTCTGCTGCTAGCGGCACTGCCACCAACATGCACTTTTTGGACATTATAATGGTTAACATTGGCAACCCTATTCTAATAGATCAAGAGTATTGTCCGTGGAATTAGTGCAATCGGCAGGTATTGATCGCATTCTCAAAGCTTTGATTGATTTTGTCACTATAACTTTCACAAATAAACCATTTACAGAAATTTGTCGTCTCATTTTGATTTTCAGATTCCTTCGAAAATTAAGATTAGTAAAGTGAGCTTCGAGAACATTAGAGGAAGTTCTACAACTCTCGTGGCAATCAAACTTATTTGCAGCCGTAGCTTTCCATGCGAAGAAGTCAAATTTCGTGACATTGACCTCACTCCCAACGGAATAACAGGTCCTATTACATCCCAATGCATGAATGTGAGACCCATCATCTCAGGAAAATAGAACCCTAAAATTTGTGCCTCTCATTATCAACCTCCCCTGAATTGTTCATTGAATTATTCATGGAATTGTTCATTGCCATAGTACTTCAAAATAATAAACAACCTTAATTAAGAGAGGACAACCTCTATCCATTTGAGGCTCTGTCTTTTGAATTTTTTTTTCTTGTACTTTTCAAGATAAATAAGATGGTTGAATGTTTGAAGGAAACTTCGTGTTTGGAACAATGTAATGTCTTGAGTACCTCGACATTATAAAACAAAATTGTTTCACTCTTATTTTTCATTTTAGATTTGAATTCTAAATAAGACAATGCTACTGTAGGGAACTATGGTTAAAAAAACAAAAAATATCTACCACCCCTCTCTGCTAATTACGAGATAGATTCCTAAGTTAAGATCGGATCTCCTAACAATATTGGTTGGACATCACGGATCCGTCATCATTGTGAAAGAAGAATTGACATTAGAGGGGACTAATCCAGTCAGTCGTGTTCTTAAATCTATCTTTTTCGTCAATTGTGTAATTTCAGTTGCAATTTTTAGATTAGAAAATTAAGTGACAAGTATTAATATGTATTCTAGGAATTTGAATTTCATATCAAACTATCTACCTATTTATCTCGACCAATTTTAGTTTTAGAAAAAATGTCGATAATTTAAGAAAAATTAAATCTCAAAAGAAACTAAATGTTTTAGGAGGTTACTATACTAGAACTTATCCAAACTGGCCAAAATCCGTGATAAACAAGGACAAAAAATGACAAAAATTGCCAAAGAGAGAAAATAAAATAAAACTTGGTCTCGATTGATGATGCTCTGTTTCGTGTTTTCAAGTCTTAACATATTTGTTCGTGAGTTGAGCTGGGTCCAGTTGAGATATTTTTCTAAACCTAACTCAGTAAGTTGGATCATAAAAATTTTCAACTCGAACAACCCTTATTAAATAAAATCTTTTGATTTTCATGTTTAGAATAATATCTAAGAAAAAAAAATGGGAACGAAGCTTTTTGGAAATGGCCTATGGTGCCCCATGTTGAAGATTTGGACCAAGATTTGGAATATGGATTCGGCAACTGATTCCCTCAACATTCCCGAACATCCACTGTGACATGACTACATTACAACCTTGTCTTGAATTGCTTATAAGAGTGAAAACTATCAACACAAACCAACACAATTTCTTTGAACATGTTATTTCCTTGCTCGCATGTTTTCAGAGGTTGTTGTAGTGGTACAGTTGTGAGTATTTTCGCTTGTCACTCGAGTTATTATGTTCCAGAGGTCGTTGTAGTTCAAGGGTGAGCATTCCTGCTTGTCACTCAAGTGACCGGAGTTTGATGCCCAAAAATAACAAGTTTATCTTGTCTTCACAATTTTAATCCGATTCAAAATTGTATTCTTTTTGTAACGGCGATTGATAAAATCCGGTGTGTTAACAAATATTATAATTTCCAAAAGTTGTAGTTGTAGAGTGGTGAGTATTCTGGCCTGTCACACGTGTGACTCGAGTTTGAATCCTCATAGTGACGATTTTAATTTTAATTTTCTTTTGGATAGTTTTAATTGAATTCGAAATTCGGTAGTGGTGAACCGGATGATTTGGGTTTCCCAACAACGAAATTCGGAATTGTAATCCTTTTTCTCTCGTGTGTTGAAAAATAATATATTTTTCAGAGGTCGATGTAATACGGTAGTGATCATTCCAGCTTGTCACTCGAGAGACCTAAGTTTGAACCCCGACAATAATAAGTTTAATTTTCTTTTGACAATTTTCACCGGATTTGAAATTGGATTACTCGTTCCGAATGTTCGATCGATAAAATCGAGAGCGCTAACAATGGGTCACTTTTTCTAAAAACGATTGGTAAAATCTGGAGCGTTAACAAATAATTTATTTTTTATGAGTCGTTGTAGTATAGTGGTGGGTATTCCCTGTTGTTTTAATGGTGGACAGCAGCGAACCTGTCGTGCCGGTAGTTTGGGTCCGATCCCCAACAACGGTAGTTTGACGAAAGTCAGAACTGGATTGCTTTTCCTAAAGTATGGTTTATGAAATCTTGTCTGTTAAGAAATAATATGTTTACAGAGGTCGTTGTAGTACAAGGGTGAGCATTCCTACTTGTCACTCGAGTGACCCGAGCTTGATCCCCATAAACAACAAGTTTAATCTTGTTTTGACAATTTCAATCAAATTCAAAATTGTATTACTTTTTGTAACCGCGATCGATAAAATCCTGTGTTAACAAATATTACATTTTTTGAAAGTCGTTGTAGAGTGGTGAGTATTGCCGCGAGTTTGATCCCCCGCAGTGACGATTTTAATTTTCCTTTGGATAGTTTTAGTTGAATTCGAAATTCGGTAGTGGTGAACCAGATGATTTAGGTTTGTTCCCCAACAACGAATTTCGGAATTGCATTTCTCTTTCTCTCGTGTGTTGACAAATAATATAATTTTTAGAGGTCGATGTAATACAGTAGTGAGCATTCCCGCTTGTCACTCGAGAGACATGAGTTTGAACCCCGACAATAATTAGTTTAATTTTCTTTTGACAATTTTCACCGGATTTGAAATTGGATTACTTGTTCTGAATCTTCGATCGATAAAATCGAGAGCGTTAACAATGGGTCACTTTTTCAAGAGACGATTGGTAAAATTCGGAACGTTAACAAATAAATTACTTTCTATGAGTCGTTGTAGTATAGTGGTGAGTATTCTTGCTTGTCACGCAGGCGACCTGGGTTCGATCCCCGACAACGGCGAATTTAATTTTATTTTGTGGTTTAGTCTAGGATTAACGGTGGGCAGCGGCGAACCTGTCGTGCCGGTAGTTTGGGTTCGATCCCCCAAAAGCGGTAGTTTGGGTTCGATCCCCCAAAAGCGGTAGTTTGATGAAAGTCGGAACTGGATTGCTTTTCCTAAAATATGGTTTATGAAATCTTGTGTGTTAACAAATAATATGTATTCAGAGGTTGTTGTAGTGGTACGATGGTGAGTATTTCTGCTTGTCGCTCGAGTTATTACGTTCCAGAAGTCGTTGTAGTACAAGGGTGAGCATTCCTTCTTGTTACTCGAGTGACCCGAGTTTGATCCCCATCAACAACAAGTTTAATCTTGTTTTGACAATTTTAATCAGATTCAAAATTGGATTACATTTTGTAACGGCGATTGATCAAATATTACATTTTTCGAAAGTCGTCTTGGTAGAGTGGTGAGTATTCCCGCGAGTTTGATCCCCCGCAGCGACGATTTTAATTTTCTTTTGGATAGTTTTAATTGAATTCGAAATTCGGTAGTGGTAAACCGGATGATTTGGGTTTGTTCCCCAACAACGAAATTCGGAATTGCATTCCATTTTCTCTCGTGTGTTGACAAATAATATATTTTTCAGAGGTCGATGTAATACGGTAGTGATCATTCCAGCTTGTCACTCGAGAGACCTAAGTTTGAACCC
Organism: Cucurbita argyrosperma subsp. sororia; assembly: GCA_018691285.1. Lineage (NCBI taxonomy): Eukaryota > Viridiplantae > Streptophyta > Magnoliopsida > Cucurbitales > Cucurbitaceae > Cucurbita > Cucurbita argyrosperma. The sequence continues at coordinate 7,279,118 of CM031898.1, forward strand.
CGACAATAATAAGTTTAATTTTCTTTTGACAATTTTCACCGGATTTGAAATTGGATTACTCGTTCCGAATGTTCGATCGATAAAATCGAGAGCGCTAACAATGGGTCACTTTTTCTAAAAAGACGATTGGTAAAATCTGGAGCGTTAATAAATAATTTATTTTTTATGAGTCGTTGTAGTATAGTGGTGGGTATTCCCTGTTGTTTTAACGGTGGACAGCAGCGAACCTGTCGTGCCGGTAGTTTGGGTCCGATCCCCAACAACGGTAGTTTGACGAAAGTCGGAACTGGATTGCTTTTCCTAAAGTATGGTTTATGAAATCTTGTGTGTTAAGAAATAATATGTTTACAGAGGTTGTTGTAGTACAAGGGTGAGCATTCCTGCTTGTCACTCGAGTGACCCGAGCTTGATCCCCATCAACAACAAGTTTAATCTTGTTTTGACAATTTTAATCAGATTCAAAATTGGATTACTTTTTGTAACCGCGATCGATAAAATCCTGTGTTAACAAAATTACATTTTTTGAAAGTCGTTGTAGAGTGGTGAGTATTGCCGCGAGTTTGATCCCCCGCAGTGACGATTTTAATTTTCCTTTGGATAGTTTTAGTTGAATTCGAAATTCGGTAGTGGTGAACCAAATGATTTGGGTTTGTTCCCCAACAACGAATTTCGGAATTGCATTTCTCTTTCTCTCGTGTGTTGACAAATAATATATTTTTTAGAGGTCGATGTAATACAGTAGTGAGCATTCCCGCTTGTCACTAGAGAGACGTGAGTTCACTCGAGAGACATGAGTTTGAACCCCGACAATAATAAGTTTAATTTTCTTTTGACAATTTTCACCGGATTTAAAATTGGATTACTTGTTCCGAATCTTCGAGAGATAAAATCGAGAGCGTTAACAATGGGTCACTTTTTCAAGAGACGATTGGTAAAATCTGGAACGTTAACAAATAATTTACTTTCTATGAGTCGTCATAGTATAGTGGTGAGTATTCCTGCCTGTCACACAGGTGACCTGGGTTCGATCCCTGGCAACGGCAATTTTAATTTTATTTTGTGGTTTAGTCTAGTCTTAACGGTGGGCAGCGGCGAACCTGTCGTGCCGGTAGTTTGGGTTCGATCCCCCAAAAGCGGTAGTTTGACGAAAGTCGGAACTGGATTGCTTTTCCTAAAATATGGTTTATGAAATCTTGTGTGTTAACAAATAATATGTTTTCAGAGGTTGTTGTAGTGGTACGATGGTGAGTATTTCTGCTTGTCGCTCGAGTTATTACGTTCTAGAAGTCGTTGTAGTACAAGGGTGAGCATTCCTTCTTGTCACTCGAGTGACCCGAGTTTGATCCCCATCAACAACAAGTTTAATCTTGTTTTGACAATTTTAATCGGATTCAAAATTGGATTACATTTTGTAACGGCGATTGATCAAATATTACATTTTTCAAAAGTCGTCTTGGTAGAGTGGTGAGTATTCCCGCGAGTTTGATCCCCCGCAGCGACGATTTTAATTTTCTTTTGGATAGTTTTAATTGAATTCAAAATTCGGTAGTGGTGAACCGGATGATTTGGGTTTGTTCCCCACCAACGAAATTCGGAATTGCATTCCTTTTTCTCTCGTGTGTTGACAAATAATATATTTTTCAGAGCTCGATGTAATACGGTAGTGATCATTCCAGCTTGTCACTCGAGAGACCTAAGTTTGAACAACGACAATAATAAGTTTAATTTTCTTTTGACAATTTTCACCGGATTTAAAAATGGATTACTTGTTCCGAATCTTCGAGAGATAAAATCGAGAGCGTTAACAAATGGGTCACTTTATCAAGAGACGATTGGTAAAATCCGGAACGTTACAAATATTTTACTTTCTATGAGTCGTTATAGTATAGTGGTGAGTATTCCTGCCATTCACGTAGGTGACCTGGGTTCGATCCCCGGCAATGGCGATTTTAATTTTATTTTGTGGTTTAGTCTAGTCTTAACGGTGGGCAGCGGCGAACCTGTCGTGCCGGTAGTTTGAGTTCGATCCCCCAAAAGCGGTAGTTTGACCAAAGTCGGGACTGGATTGCTTTTCCTAAAATATGGTTTATGAAATCTTGTGTGTTAACAAATACCGCTTGACCAAAGTCGGGACTGGATTGCTTTTCCTAAAATATGGTTTATGAAATCTTGTGTGTTAACAAATAATATGTTTTCAGAGGTTGTTGTAGTGGTACGATGGTGAGTATTTCTGCTTGTCGCTCGAGTTATTATGTTCCAGAAGTCGTTGTAGTACAAGGGTGAGCATTCCTTCTTTTCACTCGAGTGACCTGAGTTTGATCCCCATCAACAACAATTTTAATCGGATTCAAAATTGGATTACATTTTGTAACGGCGATTGATCAAATTCCCGCGAGTTTGATCCCCCGCAGCGACGATTTTAATTTTCTTTTGGATAGTTTTAATTGAATTCAAAATTCGGTAGTGGTGAACCGGATGATTTGGGTTTGTTCCCCAACAACCAAATTCGGAATTGCATTCCTTTTTCTCTCGTATGTTGACAAATAATATATTTTTCAGAGCTCGATGTAATACGGTAGTGATCATTCCAGCTTGTCACTCGAGAGACCTAAGTTTTTACAACGACAATAATAAGTTTAATTTTCTTTTGACAATTTTCACCGGATTTAAAATTGGATTACTTGTTCTGAATCTTCGAGAGATAAAATCGAGAGCGTTAACAAATGGGTCACTTTTTCAAGAGACGATTGGTAAAATCCGGAACATTACAAATATTTTACTATCTATGAGTCGTTGTAGTATAGTGGTGAGTATTCCTGCCTGTCACGCAGGTGACCTGGGTTCGATCCCCGGCAACGGCGATTTTAATTTTATTTTGTGGTTTAGTCTAGTCTTAACGGTGGGCAGCGGCGAACCTGTCGTGCCGGTAGTTTGGGTTCGATCCCCCAAAAGCGGTAAAGCGGTAGTTTGACGAAAGTCGGAACTGGATTGCTTTTCCTAAAATATGGTTTATGAAATCTTGTGTGTTAACAAATAATATGTTTTCAGAGGTTGTTGTAGTGGTACGATGGTGAGTATTTCTGCTTGTCGTGCGAGTTATTACGTTCCAGAAGTCGTTGTAGTACAAGGGTGAGCATTCCTTCTTGTCACTCGAGCGACCCGAGTTTGATCCCCATCAACAACAAGTTTAATCTTGTTTTAACAATTTTAATCGGATTCAAAATTGGATTACATTTTGTAACGGCGATTGATCAAATATTACATTTTTCAAAAGTCGTCTTGGTAGAGTGGTGAGTATTCCCGCGAGTTTGATTCCCCGCAGCGACGATTTTAATTTTCTTTTGGATAGTTTTAATTGAATTCAAAATTCGGTAGTGGTGAACCGGATGATTTGAGTTTGTTCCCCAACAACGAAATTCGGAATTGCATTCCTTTTTCTCTCGTGTGTTGACAAATAATATATTTTTCAGAGCTCGATGTAATACGGTAGTGATCATTCCAGCTTGTCACTCGAGAGACCTAAGTTTGAACCACAACAATAATAAGTTTAGTGACAATTTTCACCGGATTTGAAATTGGATTACTTGTTCCGAATCTTCGAGAGATAAAGTCGAGAGCGTTAACAATGGGTCACTTTTTCAAGAGACGATTGGTAAAATTCGGAACGTTAACAAATAATTTACTTTCTATGAGTCGTTGTAGTATAGTGGTTTGTATTCCTACCTGTCACGCACGTGACCCGTGTTTGATCCCCGGCAACGGTGATTTTAATTTTATTTTGTGGTGGTTTAGTCTAGTCTTAACGGTGGGCAGCGGCGAACCTGTCGTGCCGGTAGTTTGGGTTCGATCCCCCAAAAGCGGTAGTTTGACGAAAGTCGGGACTGGATTGCTTTTCCTAAAATATGGTTTATGAAATCTTGTGTGTTAACAAATAATATGTTTTCAGAGGTTGTTGTAGTGGTACGATGGTGAGTATTTCTGCTTGTCGCTCGAGTTATTACGTTCCAGAAGTCGTTGTAGTACAAGGGTGAGCATTCCTTCTTGTCACTCGAGTGACCCGAGTTTGATCCCCATCAACAACAAGTGTAATCTTGTTTTGACAATTTTAATCGGATTCAAAATTGGATTACATTTTGTAACGGGGATTGATCAAATATTACATTTTTCGAAAGTCGTCTTGGTAGAGTGGTGAGTATTCCCACGAGTTTGATCCCCTGCAGCGACGATTTTAATTTTCTTTTGGATAGTTTTAATTGAATTCGAAATTCGGTAGTGGTGAACCGGATGATTTGGGTTTGTTCCCCAACAACGAAATTCGGAATTGCGTTCCTTTTTCTCTCGTGTGTTGACAAATACTATATTTTTCAGAGGTCGATGTAATACGATAGTGATCATTCTAGCTTCTCACTCGAGAGACCGAAGTTTGAACCCCGACAATAATAAGTTTAATTTTCTTTTGACAATTTTCACCGGATTTGAAATTGGATTACTCGTTCCGAATGTTCGATCGATAAAATCGATTGCGCTTACAATGGGTCACTTTTTCTAAGGACGATTGGTAAAATCTGGAGCGTTAACAAATAATTTATTTTTTATGAGTCGTTGTAGTATAGTGGTGGGTATTCCCTGTTGTTTTAACGGTGGACAGCAGCGAACCTGTCGTGCCGGTAGTTTTGGTCCGATCCCCAACAACGGTAGTTTGACGAAAGTCGGAAGTGGATTGCTTTTCCTAAAGTATGGTTTATGAAATCTTGTGTGTTAAGAAATAATATGTTTACAGAGGTCGTTGTAGTACAAGGGTGAGCATTCCTGCTTGTCACTCGAGTGACCCGAGCTTGATCCCCATCAACAACAAGTTTAATCTTGTTTTGACAATTTTAATCAAATTCAAAATTGTATTACTTTTTGTAACCGCGATCGATAAAATCCTGTGTTAACAAATATTACATTTTTTGAAAGTCGTTGTAGAGTGGTGAGTATTGCCGCGAGTTTGATCCCCCGCAGTGACGATTTTAATTTTTCTTTGGATAGTTTTAGTTGAATTCGAAATTCGGTAGTGGTGAACCAGATGATTTGGGTTTGTTCCCCAACAACGAATTTCGGAATTGCATTTCTCTTTCTCTCGTGTGTTGACAAATAATATATTTTTTAGAGGTCGATGTAATACAGTAGTGAGCATTCCAGCTTGTCACTCGAGAGACATGAGTTTGAACCCCGACAATAATAAGTTTAATTTTCTTTTGACAATTTTCACCGGATTTGAAATTGGATTACTTGTTCCGAATCTTCTATCGATAAAATCGAGAGCGTTAACAATGGGTCACTTTTTCAAGAGACGATTGGTAAAATCCGAAACGTTAACAAATAATTTACTTTTTATGAGTCGTTGTAGTATACTGGTGAGTATTCCTGCCTGTCACGCAGGTGACCTGGGTTCGATCCCCGGCAACGGCAATTTTAATTTTATTTTGTGGTTTAGTCTAGTTTTAACGGTGGGCAGCGGCGAACCTGTCGTGCCGGTAGTTTGGGTTCGATCCCCCAAAAGCGGTAGTTTGACGAAAGTCGGAACGTTCCGGATTGCTTTTCCTAAAATATGGTTTATGAAATCTTGTTTGTTAACAAATAATATGTTTTCAGAGGTCGTTGTAGTGGTACGGTGGTGAGTATTTCTGCGTGTCGCTCGAGTTATTACGTTCCAGAAGTCGTTGTAGTACAAGGGTGAGCATTCCTTCTTGTCACTCAAGTGACCCGAGTTTGATCCCCATCAACAACAAGTTTAATCTTGTTTTGACAATTTTAATCAGATTCAAAATTGGATTACATTTTGTAACGGCGATTGATCAAATATTACATTTTTCGAAAGTCGTCCTGGTAGAGTGGTGAGTATTCCCGCGAGTTTGATCCCCCGCAGCGATGATTTTAATTTTCTTTTGGATAGTTTTAATTGAATTCGAAATTCGGTAGTGGTGAACCAGATGATTTGGGTTTGTTCCCCAATAACGAAATTCGGAATTGCATTCCTTTTTCTCTCGTGTGTTGACAAATAATATATTTTTCAGAGGTCGATGTAATACGGTAGTGATCATTCCAGCTTGTCTCTCGAGAGACCTAAGTTTGAACCCCGACAATAATAAGTTTAATTTTCTTTTGACAATTTTCACCGGATTTGAAATTGGATTACTCGTTCCCAATCTTCGATCAATAAAATCGAGAGCGCTAACAATGGGTCACTTTTTCTAAAGACGATTGGTAAAATCTGGAGCGTTAACAAATAATTTATTTTTTATGAGTCGTTGTAGTATAGTGGTGGGTATTCCCTGTTGTTTTAACAGTGGACAGCATTGAACCTGTCGTGCCGGTAGTTTGGGTCCGATCCCCAGCAACGGTAGTTTGACGAAAGTCGGAACTCGATTGCTTTTCTTAAAGTATGGTTTATGAAATCTTGTGTGTTAAGAAATAATATGTTTATAGAGGTCGTTGTAGTACAAGGGTGAGCATTCTTGCTTGTCACTCGAGTGACCCGAGTTTGATCCCCATCAACAAAAAGTTTAATCTTGTTTTGACAATTTTAATCTGATTCTTGTTTTGACAATTTTAATCAGATTCAAAATTGGATTACTTTTTGTAACCGCGATCGATAAAATCTTGTGTTAACAAATATTACATTTTTTGAAAGTCGTTGTAGAGTGGTGAGTATTCCCGCGAGTTTGATCCCCCGCAGTGACGATTTTAATTTTCCTTTGGATAGTTTTAATTGAATTCGAACTTCCGTAGTTGTGAACTAGATGATTTGGGTTTGTTCCCTAATTTTGGAATTGCATTTCTTTTTCTCTCGTGTGTTACAAATAATATATTTTTTAGAGGTCGATGTAACACAGTAGTGAGCATTTCCGCTTGTCACTCGTTAGGTCCATGGAATGTGTCAAGCCTACCTTGTAGGCTATTCTATACATCATAAATTAGTCCACAAAATCTAAAACATAGAACTCTGATACCAATTGTAAGGATCTTAAATTATAACTCTTAAAAGAAAACATCATCTATAATATAAATCTCGAAAACATTTAAAACGTCTTCTTCTTTTGAAAATACAGTCACGGTCTTACGTGTTTAAATACGAAATACTTTAATTTAGATAAAATAAAAATAAATAAAAAATAATTTAAAAGGATGAAATGCAAAAAAAAAAAAACCTATTCTATCCTAAGACAGAATTTAATATGAGTCTACCCTATTCACCTGCCACAGTCTCAGTTCTGTTCATGACCCACTATAAGCTGCCATGCAAATGAAACAATGTTAGAAGAATTTGATTATGTCAAAAATAGGTAAATAAAGATCATTTTTTTGGACAGTTAGAATATTTTTTTGGCATTTAGTTTAACTATTTTGCAAGATTTGTGATTAGTTTCTATTTCTAGTTATATGTAAAGCTATAAAAGCCAAGTTCAATATTTAATAATATGATCACTTGAAAGTCTAATTGTTTATGTTTCTGTCAAAACATAACAATTGGTATTATAGCCACCACTAGGCTTTGTAGAGTAGCAATTTTTTAGTGATAAAATAGAGAGAGTATGAGTGAAGACAAAACTTTAACGAATATCCCTCACTTCGATAGTCACTATGATCATTGGAGGGAGCTGATGAAAAATTTACTCAGAGCAAAGGGTCTATAGAGTGTGGTAAAGATTGGTTTCTCAAAACAAGAGGAAGGTCTAGAAAAGGTGATGCTTTACTTGGTCGCATAGCAAGATTGTTTGGGACTCAATGAAGTAAAAATTTGATGAAAACTAAAAAGTGAAGAAATCTATTCTTAATGCATTAAGGAGAGAATTTGAGATTCATAATCTCCAACAAGATTGAAGCAATGGAGAAGATATGCCTGAGAAGAAAATTGTAGAAAAAACTTATGCATACCCTGACTGAAAAATTTACTTAGGTTGTAGTATCTGTCCGTTGAGGAATCCAAAGATAGATAACATGTCCAATGATGAATTAAAAAGTGTTCCCTAGTAGTGCATAAACAAAAATTTCGAAGATCCAGCAATAATGGAGAGGAGAAAGTTCTAAAAGTCAAAGGTCGCATGGAAATAAGTAACAGAGGAAGAGGAACTTACAGGGGCAAGTGGACGCGGAAGAGGAAGATCAACTTTCAACAAAGCAACTGTTAGTGTTATTCATTTTATCATTTCAAATGTTTCAAAACAAGGGTGGAAAAGAAAATTGGAATGCCTATAAAATGTTTAAGGACAAATAGAGGTGGAGAATTCAACTCTGCATAATTCAACAATTTTTACAAACAATATGGAGTGAAAGACAATTGACCACAACCTACACTTCACAACAAAATGGAGTGGTTGAATGCAAAAATTACACTATTATGAACTTGATAAGAGCTATGTTGGCAAAGAAGAAAGTGCCTAAAAATTTCTTGCCTGAAGCAGTGTTAGGTGGACGATTTACATTTTGAATCGATCACCCACTCTTGCAATAAAAGACATGGCACCAGAAGAGGCTTTCGATCACCCACTCTTACAATAAAAGACATGGCACCAGAAGAGGCTTGGAGTAGAGTGAAACCATTAGTAGATTATTTCAGGGTTTTTGGATGTGTGGACATGTATATATTCCAGATGCCAAGAGAAGCAAACTTAAAAATAAAGTGTAACATGTTTTATTTGGAGTCAGTAGCGAATCCAAAGGCTATAGAAGGATTGATCCAACTACAAATCAAATTATAGTAAGTCGTAAGATGGATTGATCCAACTAAAAATCAAATTATAGTAAGTCGTAATGTAGCTTTCGAAGAAGATCGTGAATGGGATTGGAAACTTTTTTAAGGTGAAACAAAATTGAACTGGGGAAAAATATTCAAATTGAGAAGAACACAACCAAAGAAGAAGAAATCATGAAGGAAATGACTGGACTGGTTGCTGAAACAAATGAACCAATTGCTGAAAACGAAGAAGGGGAAATCACAGAAGAAATGACTGAACCAGTTGCTAATTTTTTTTTTCTAGTAGCTATTGCACCATATTTGACAATAAAGGAGGGGAGTAATGGACAGACACCTATATAGTTAGCAGATTATAATTCTGGTGAAGGCTTATCTAAAGAGGATGAAGAAAATATGGCATTGTTGATGATATCAGATCTTGTGAATTTTGAGGAAGCTGTCAAAAGCCCAAAATGGAGATTGGCTATGGATGAGGAAATCAAATCCATTGAAAAAAATCAAACATGGAACTTGGTGGTTTTATGGGCTAGAGTAATGAAAATAGGAGTGAAATGGATTTATAAGACCAAGCTAAATGAGTCTGGAGAAGTTGATAAATACAAAGCAAGATTGGTTGTAAAAGGCTACACGCAAGAGTATGGAATTAATTATATGGAAGTGTACGCACCTGTGGCCAGAATAGATATGATGAGAATGATCATTGCTTTTGTAGCCCAAAAAGGTTGGACACTCTATCAGTTAGATGTCAAATAAGTTCTTTTATATGGCGAGTTAAAAGAAGATATTTTTGTTGAACAACCAAAAGGCTAGGAGAACTAGGGAAGTGAAGAGATGGTGTACAAACTCCAAAAGACTCGTTATGGATTACAACAAGCACCTAGAACCTGATTTAGTCGAATAGAATCCTACTTCATCAAGGAAAGATTCAAAAGCAGTTTTAGTGAGAAGACACTCTTCATCAAGAGGAAGGGAGGTAAAATTCTTATTGTAAGCATTTATGTTGATGATCTTTTATTTACTGGAGACGATGAAGAATTATTGAAGGAGTTTAAATGTTCCATGAAGAAAAAATTTGATGACTTACTTAGGTCATATGAGAATTTTTTCTTGGAATAGAGGTAATATTAGATGGTATTTTTATATGTCAAAAAAATATGCTGCTGAAGTTTTTAAATCGATTTAGCATAGAGAATGACAATTATGTATGTAATCCCATTGTTCCAGGACAGAAAATTGGCAAAGATGAAAATTGTGCAAAAGTAGATGTAACTTTGTATAAACAAATAGTGGAAATCTGATATATCTCATAGCTACTCATCTCAAGTTTGTTGTAAATTTGATTAGTCATATTATGACATGTCCAACACAACAACATTTTGCAACAACTAAAAGGGTTTTAAGGTACTTGAAAGGTACGGTAGATTATGGTGTATTTTATAGGAAGGGAGGAGTTAGTGATTTAATAGGATTTACCAATAGTGACTATGTAAGAGACATGGAAGATAGCAAGAGTACTTTACGCTATGTGTTTATGATGTGTGGAGGAGCAATAGCTTGGTCTTCTCATAAACAACCTATACTCACCTTATCAACCACAGAAGCTGAGTTTGTTGCTGCTAGTGCTTGTGCATGTCAAGCTGTTTGGATGAGGAGGATACTCAAAGAGATCAGTCACTCTCAAATAGAAGAAACAAAGCTAATGTGTGATAATACTTCAACTATTAAGCTATCAAAAAATTCAGTTCTACATAGACATTCCAAACACATAAGAGTAAGATTTCACTTTCTTAGAGATATTACAAAAGAAGGAACCATTAATTTATTATTTTGTGCTACATAAAATCAACTTGCGCATTTGTTGACAAAGCTCTAAAATTAGAAGTATTTCAAAAGTTGCTTGAAGAACTTGGTGTGTAAAATTTTTCTAACTTGAACTAATAGCATTTCAAAAGAAGGTGTGTAGAATTTTTCTAACTTGAACTAATTCTTGACAAAAAAAGAATAAGATGAAGGGAGGGATTGTTAGAAGAATTTGATTTTGTCAAAAAAAAAAAAAAAAAAAAAATTAATAAAGATGGTTTCTTTTTTATATTAGAGTATTTTTAGGTATTTAAATTAAAATTTTGCAAGATTTGTAGTTAATTTCTATCTCTAGTTATTTGTAAAGCTATAAAAGCCAATTTCAGTATTCAATAATATCTATCACAAACTCCAATTGTTTATGTTTCTTGCTTAGTTATTCTTCCTTCAAAACCTAACAAACACATGCAATCATGCTTTTTGGACTTATCTCTGTTCTCTAGGGGTGGCCTCGAGTCTCGAACTAATATGGATGTATAGTACTTCCCTACACACGACCAAAACGTGCAAATGTGAATTCTCAGGTGGCTCGCACACCCCTAGACCCTCTCTGATTAAGCTAATCTATAGCGACATCCGGAGGTCAGCAGAACCTCTTGGTGTCATGCTCTCCATGAATACCCTTATTATCATACTGTGCACGTCCGCACTCATAGTCTTTGGGGAAGTATTCCTATGCTTATGAACAAACAACATGCATGAGGCCTCTAGTTTCTATCTTATAATCTCTAATGGCACAACCCTCTAGTCTCGTCTCTTTGTTACATTAAGTAACACATGCTCATTGGATATTTATATTAATATCATTTTCATACTCTTAGGGTTGTGTCCTATGTCGGTCTATCGACATGATGCAATATGAGACTCATCATCATATATCATGCTTAATATGAAAAATATCAACATATTAAGACAAACGTCATGCAATCATCATAATCATAATCATAATATTGCCATAAACTGCATCAAGCATATCAAGTACGTCATTCATCGAAATATATATACTACCCACATCATCAAACATCGTAACTCATACATCACCATATACTCATACATTATCATATACTAGTATATGGCATCCTACGATACAACTCATATATTATCATAACTCATACATCATAAATTGTAACACATACAATTTCAAGCTTATCTTATTGTAAGACCACTTACTTGGTTAGTCTTAGTTGGAGTTCTTCCTAATTATGCTAAACGTAAGCTCCCGTTCCTCGCTGCTCCAAAGGTCGCCAAGATTTGTTTCCTATCACAATGTTCGTCACTTTCTGTTGGTATTTCACAATTAAATTAAAAAAAATTAATAATGTGAAATACGACTCTAAAACGACCTCAATTACCTTAATCGGGGTCGAAAATAGGTCCGAGAGAGTCGAAACGGTGGAAATCAAGCAAAAATTGAAAAATTGAGCCAAATAGTCACCGCTGCGCCGTCTAATCCACTCAAGCCGAAGGGCTGCTTGCGTTGCAACTTGACATGTGCCAACATATGAGCTGGACACAACAACGCAGACATCTCGAGTAGAGGCGCCGGTCAAAGTTCTTATTTGGGTCGCGATTCTGGTTGACTTGCGGGTCGTCGGCTACAGGTGCGCCGTTGGGCTTCGGTCGCAGGCTGAGCCACAAATGAGTTTGGGCTACTAGGTTGATTATTGGGTTTTGGGTCGAGCTGGGATTGGGCCTTGGGTTTATAGGTTTGTTTCGGGTTGTAGAGCGGGCGCAGGTCGTACGCAGGTCGCAAGCATATCATATATCATAACAGTCACATAACAAATTACGAGTCATGCCTTCAATATATCATATCACAAACATATCAATTCATTCAATACTACATAACAATCACATATCATCTAATATCAGTTTGCATTTATCACCACGAGCACGTGTCATCATACAACACACAATTATAACCAAATGACGGCAGGGCCACTTACTTAGTTAGTCCTAGCCGACATTTTTCCTAACTTGAGTATGTTCGCTCCCGTTCCTCTAAACTTCTCCAATTATTGTTGGTTGTCCTTTTCTATTAGAATAATCATCTCGTATCATAAACAAATGATGGTAGGGCCATTTACTTGGTTAGCCTCAACCGATGTATTGAAAAATTTACCCTTATACTAACTTTTCACTTCAAACATGGTCAAAGTCAGCTTTGGAATGGTTGAAACGGTGAAAATTTATTAACTTAGCCTAAGGGTCTTTTTGGGTCATGGGTTGTAGGTGGGAGCAATGTCTTTAAAGGTCATGGTCTTAATTTTGGAATTTTCTGAGAGATTTGTAATCTAAAAGAGTTGTTTTGGAGCAATGTCTTAAAGGGCATGGCCTTAATTTTGGAATTTACTAAGAGATTTGTTTTGCAGCAATGTCTGGTCTTAATTTTGGAATTTGATGATCTGCACCTTATTCAAGAAAGCAGAATTTTGTTTCCTACCTATTAACTCTCCATTTCTTTATCAAAAGTACTCAATTTAATCTAATAAAGCTGAAGAAAGCTCAATTTTGAAGAAAATGGATTGTATGTAAGATTTCGATCCTTACCCCAAAATTTTACACGAAAATAATTTTCATCAATTGGAAACGCTCTGAGTCTTGTTAACCTTCGTGGTCTTCTATGGAAATATTTCTTGGAGGTGCAAAAATCGAACAAGATATGTTTCTCTTGACAAATTTGCGTGTAGGCTCAGATTTAATGTTCGAGCTTCAACCTTCTTCCTTTAATGGCGGACCAAATTTGGAAGCTGTGTTTGAGGCACCTTCAACACTTTATTTCATCACCAAACATATGGGTAATCTTAGTTAAAAGGTGTAGAAGCAAGTTGGAAGAAAAATGGTTGACTATGGCTCTCAAATTTGTAAGAAATTCGAGATTTAGAAACCCAAAATCTAAGAGGCTAACAACTCACAGTTGAAGGCTCGACTTAGCTCGATTCTTGCTCCAAACGAAAACCCCTACTTCAGGCTTTATAAAGGGAGCTTAAACCGACATTAAAACTTTTAGATTGTAGTGAATTTGAGATTGAGTTTTATAAAATTTCTACAATAAATATCTTCTCTAATTAGGGAGCATCTGATCTCTATTTTGAATTTAGGCTAAGTTTGAGAATGACCAAGGTGTGGTGGTTATGAGCTGATTTAAAGTTATTGAGTAATGATTGGATAAAACGTTATGATCATAGTCAAAGTTCTATAAATATTTATGGAGATTGACTGTCATATGAGATTTTCGAGATGTCTTAAAGTTAGGAAACCATTTGAGTGTTGGATCCACTATAGATTTTTCCTACCAATACAAAGGTGTTTCAGAGGTAATACCATATTAAATTTCAAGATTCTTTTTTAAAACTAGATTTTTAAGTATTCCAAGTTTTATTACATGTAAGAATAACCACTACGATTATGTAATATCAGTTTTTAGAAGAGAGTTTTGTTAAGCTTCCTTCTTAGTATAAATGAGGTTTAGAGAATTTAAATTGGAGAACAATTTAATAATGAAATTATTGGCCTAGTTGATAGAAGAAAGCAATCATCTCGAAAAAAGTGAATGTTGGAATTAAGATTTTCCAACATTAATGCCTACATGAAAGTTGATTTCACTAAGCTAGAAATCCACTAAATGGATTGTTTCTCAGGAGAGTTTAGGAGAAGGTAAGACATGATAAGGTTAGGTATGAAATTTAGTAATCATTAGATTAGGATGAGAGACTGTATTAAGGGTAGGTATAAAATGACCAAAATGTCCCTATCATTATGTACTACTGACTTATGACCAAAGTGACTTCTCAATTGCATGACTTTGATGAGGAACCTTATTTCATGGTTTAAAGGAATTATACAAAGTTAAAACACCATTGGAATATTTGAGAATTTAAACCAAGATTCGAGGTGTTAAATGACCAACATACCCCTATAAGAATTATAAAATGTTTTCAAGATTTTAAAGGATCCGAAACGTTAAAGAAATTTTTTATGAGACTCATTTATGATCTTAATGTTAAGTATGCAAGATCTTAGGAGGGTATTAGAACATGTTTGAGGTATGAACGGTAAGAAAAATGAGGAAACTACTCCTAAAGACCTTTTATGACTCAGTGAGGAATCAAGGTTTGTTATGAATACAAAGTGACAAGATGTGTATATGAAACTAATTCTTAAGTATCTTGACTTTTACGACATATAAGAAAAACTATTATGCTTTTAGAATATTAGTTTTAGAAGAAAGTTATGTTAAGTCACTCCTTATTGTTACAAAGAAATTGGAGGAAATAACACTCTTATTGGGAATGTTTATACACCACGATTGTAGGAGCAAAGTGGTCAATGATTGAATACTTTAGCAAGATTTGGAGTCAAGTGACTTAAAAGATAAAGTAACACATAAAGACTAATCAAGTCATGATCTAGTTAAAGGAAGAAAACAAGTCACCTCGAAGAAAGTAGGAAGGTTTGAATTAAGGGTGAATGTTATACCTGAGTTATAACAACATTAATATCAACCCGAGATCTGAGCTTTGAATCTACTTGAAATTTTTAAGATTATGGCATGGAAAATTTAGTAGAGTTGAGGTAGACCGAGCAATAGGCACGTGAGTTACTAAGTCTGGACTTCACACTCCTTAGCATTCATGTTAGAGAGTGCAATAGCACTGATCATTAAAAAGGAAAGAATTGGCCCACGCGACGATATATTGAATATTAAGAGCTAATCCAGATAGTGGTTAAAAAGAAAAAACACCAATTCATGAGAAACAAGGGTTCCCTCAAGCATACGAACCAAGAAGACAAGGTTAAAAGTTTTTCTCTGAGTTCGACTTAGTTGTGTGAGTTAGAGTGATGGTGTTGGGCTCACTAATTTATCACTGCTTAAATAATTTTCATGAAAAGATATTCAAGGAGGTTTCATAGACCCGCTTCATAATAGTATGCATATCGATAATCGGAGGCTAATCAGAGACAAAAAGGATAACAAGATGAGCCCTTAATCAAACTTGATACCTCTATATAGTGAGTGTTATACCAAACTCTCCGATTAAGAGTCTTAGTTGAATAAAAATATTTTCTTTAGACATTGAATATTATAGAATGTGGTCTAGTGAACCATTTTAAATGAGGAACAAATCGTAGTTTGTCTAGACTTATTCGGAGATTCGGAGATATAAAGTTGTACGTTCTTTCACTTTGACAATGTAGAAGGTTTGTTCAAAATTTTGAGTTTGACTCATTCAATACATGCAAGCACAACTCACACTTACAATGAGTGAGCGAAAGAGCTTTGGAAAGTTAAAGAATTTTCTAACCTCAGCCACAGTATAAGGATGTGCTATATGATATATGAAGATTAGTAAAGTTTAATGATGTTATGAAGAGATAACTAGTGAGAGTACTAAGGCAACTGAAAAAGTAAGCATCCTACCTCATATTTACCAAAGGAACATGAAATTATTTGCCTCATCCTTAATGTGGATATAACACTAAATTAGTGATGCACAGTGAGTGAATCTCAAGTTGCTTAAGTTCTTCAGTGTGGTAGGTCACGTGCAGAGTTGTTAAAGGATATGTCCAAACAATTGGTTAATTAATCTGATGGGTACTAAAAGGTTCAACAGCTTGAAAGATTATGTCATGAAATTCATTCTAGGTTTATGTAAGATAACAAAAGGTCACACTGTCATTCGAGTAGTGGTGGGTTGTTGCACTCACAAGCTTACAAATGTTACTTTGGATAAAGTCTCGACCCTATGGGGAATAGGCGAACCTTTTATCGTGTTTAAAAACTATGTTATTTTTATTTTCTTGTTTTAAATTAAATGTGGAAGTTCATGGCTTCATTTGCCAATGTTTTATTTCAATATCCGGATATGTTAATTATGGCATGCATGTAATGACGTCTCTAATTAAGGTAACAAAATTAAGGGTATTATAGTTGGTATTAAAGCCAGACACCGGGCGGTGTGCTAGTGAGGACAGATGATAGTGAATGCTGGAATGACCATAGAAGTTAAGATAGGAAATTAGTATGCATTGATTATCATTTAGTACTTGATAGATGGATTGTGAGATCCCACGTCGGTTGGAGAGGGGAATGAAGCATTCTTTATAAGGGTGTGGAAACATCTCCTATTCATCAATCTGAATGATTTGCATTAGCAATATACCATGGACATCTCTTTGCATTAGTAACATATTTTGTTGCCTGGATCAGGTTTTATGTGGTTCATTCTTACTCTAATAAAGAAGATGTACAAATATCAGTTTGGCCAGTATGCATGGACACACATGATCTTGATAGTTGTGTTTACACAGTCTTCTTTCACTGTTGCTGACATCTTCGAAGGAATATTAAAATTTAACTTGATATTGGTTGGTTTTCTCTAATTAGTAATTTTGAGACTAGAGATGAAATATCCCTTTCTATTTTTGCGCTGGTAGTTTTATCTGAATTTAGAAATGCTTTAAAGAAGGAAGATGGTTGTTGTGATTGATGAAAATCTATGATGCAAGGAGTTGGATTTTGTGTTAATTACCTCTTAGAATTTCGGTGTAAGATGTTTGAGGAAACAGGCTTTTGTTCGAAACCAAAGGTTAGATTTGGTTTCTACCTGACCACTTTGGCTCAAGACTGGGGTGGACATGTTTATTTATTTATTTATATTTTAAAGAAATGGCTCACTAAAACTTTCTTATCATTCATTTTTCTCATCATTCTATTGTTTTCTATGATGTGATCTTGTATGATTTAATGGTACCGTATGATTTTATGCTATGATGTGATCTTGTATCAATGCTGTCTTTATGTTACGATATTTATGTTTTCTTTTCCTTGAATTATATAGTAGAGTGTAAGTAATGTTAAACTTGAAACTGATGTCATGGGCTCACATAGGTTGACTTGGATTTCAAAGGATAGAATTGAACTTTCATTAAGAATATATTCGTGACAACAACTTAAGCTAAACAGGTAAGTGGCCTTACTATCGACATGATTATATTTGATGTTGACACGTGCCTGTGGTTTTGCACATGTCATATATATTGATATGTGTGAATTATTTGTGAATCAGTATGCTTATATTATGTTTATGTTATGTTATAATATGTAAATTGTATGATAATAATTGTGGTACGATGTGTTCAATGATATGTTTGAGATAGGATACGAGAAGGATGCACAAACCGAAATGTAACGATAGGAGTAAGATACCTTCATGAAACGTTAAGGTTAGGTTACATACCGGAGTGCTATGGATAGGAGAGATTGATGAAAGAATATGGTTAGGATATGGGTAGAAAGGGATAGGTTTGTAATAGATTGATAGAACGATAGCGTTAGGATATGTTCCTATGATGATATGACTAAGGTACGATCAGGTAACGATATGACTATGATAGTTTTGTGTGACAATTGAGGTAATTGTTGTATCAATTGCACGTTATGAAATGACATGTTAAATGCATGGAGGGTTATGTTATGTTTTCTAAATTGTATGTATACAACATGTTATGAATGACATGATATCACGATAAATGAAATAAAATGTAACCCCGTTAGGATTATGTATGATACATAGACTGAAAAATGAGAAATGACATGTTAAGCATGAAAGATGATAGCGGGGTTATATTCATTAGTGATAAAAGTAGAAGTATTGAGGACCTCATGCATTATGTGTGCTCATGCATTTGGGGGGATTCCCCTATTCCATCACAAGGGTACGAACGCATACCTCCAATGGTAGGACAACGATCGTTATGTATAGCGTTGTCGTAACGGTTACTAATTCTAACGGGTGTTCGGCCTAAGGAGCTCCTAAAGTATGCTCGCCCGACAAGGAAAGTGGCCCAGCGGTGTGCGAATTGACTGGTGAGCCCATACTCGCATGTATGGGCTGTGTGTAGAGACATGGTACACGTCCAAATTACCCGTTAGTGTTAGGATCGATATCAGTCGTTAGCTCTAATACCAGTTGTTAGGATCGCACAACAACGCACACACTCGATCTAGATGAACACAAAGAAAAGGATAGAGAAAATTGTAAGGAGAACTCTGGCTAAAAGGATTTCTTTGTATTGATGACTTCACGTATGTACAGAGAGAATTACAGAGAAAAGTACATTTTCAAAGCTCTACCGGACCATATATATATATATGGTATAGTTTACTATATATAGCTTTACCAAATTTAGCCATCTACTATATATAACTATTTACCATATATAGCTTTACCAGATATAGCTTTACCATATATAGCTTTACTATATATAGCTTACCAAATATAGCTTTACCGTATATAACCATTGACCAAGCTATAAATAAGTATCAGGCTCCATAGCCTAACAGTTAGGACAGCACCGTAGGAAAATAGATTGAAAGGATAGGTCTCGTCATTGCATTTGCATGTTCTTGCATTTAACCCCTATAGTGAGGTCACGCTCCATAGCCTAACAGTTAGGACAGCACCGTAGGAAAATAGATTGAAAGGATAGGTCTCGTCATTGCATTTGCATGTTCTTGCATTTAACCCCTATAGTGAGGTCACTTAGTGAGTATTTCTTTAAATACTCAAGCTATGTGCTACTACATTTTTCAGGTTAAGGCAAGGATAGTGGTATTTATTTTCTTAAGCTTAGGCTAGATAGGATGTTTTTAACTTAAATGCTTATTTATTTTATTTAATCTGTTGTTGTGTCGTTTTAAAGATGTTTCGAAACACGTAAGTCCATGGCTGTGTTAATTCAAATGAAGTCTTCCGCATTTAATGTTTAGGATATGTATACAGTAGCGACCTTCACGTAAGTCCATGGCTGTGTTAATTCAAATGAAGTCTTCCGCATTTAATGTTTAGGATATGTATACAGTAGCGACCTTAAATTAAGTAGAAAATATCGGGTCGTTTGGCTCGATACCATTTGTAACGACCCAGATCCACCGCTAGTAGATATTGTCCTCTTTGGACTTTCCCTTTTGGGCTTCCCTCAAGGCTTTAAATGCGTCTGCTAGGAGAAGGTTTCCACACTCTTATAAATGGTGGTTTGTTCTCCTCCCCAACCAATGTGGGACATCATAAGCCGAATGTAGAATGATGAGTATCGGGACAACCAACCTAGTCAGCATCCGAATAAGCGACTAGCGTACTAGGAATAGCGGATGGACGAAAGGTAAGACCAAAGTGGAGTGTTCCTCTGACATAGCGAAGAATACGTTTGAAGCAAGAAAGTGATCTGCAGAAGAAGCATGCAAGAATTGGCAGACAAAATTGACAGCATAGGAAATATCTGGAACCGTGAGTACTAGGATCGGCAATAATCTTTATTTCAGATCTTGGAAGCTAGCCTTACATGTTTCTTTCCATATAAATGGAACACCTTTCCTAGTTAACTGCATGAGTGATGAGGTTATCTTGGCAAAATCTCGTATGAACTGTTGATAGTACCCTACCAATCCCAAGAAACTATGTACCTTAGTAACTATAGTCGCGCAAACCCACTTGGTGACAACTTCAACCTTTGCAGGGTCCACTAAAGCCCCAACCTTTGACACCACGAGCACTAAGAATGAGCCTGTTGTAGTCAAAATTCTCACTTGAAGAACTTAGATACAACTTATTTTTCCCTCAAGATCAAAAGGACTTTCTAGAGATATACCTTCTATTCTTAATCCGTTTTCGAGCACACCAAGATTTCATCTTTGAACACAATGACAGATGTGTGAGATACTCCTTGAATACTCGATTCATTGATCCTATGTATACCACAGGGACATTGGTGAGTCCATATGACATAAGACTCATGATGGTCGTACATCGTTCTGAATGCTATCTTCGGCACATCTCCCTCTCTAATCTTAATTTGGTGGTAGCCTAATCGAGGATATATATTGGAGAACATTGTCACCTCATTGAGTTGGTCAAACATATATTCTATACAGGAAATAGGGTACTTATTCTTCGCCATTCTCTTGTTCAATTCCTTGTAGTCGATGCATAAATACATTGATCCATCCTTCTTCTTGACTATAATACGGGTTTAGGGTTTAGGGTTTAGGGTTTAGGGCTATTATATATTGTCCGCTTTGGCCCCATTACATATTGTCGTCAGCCTCACGGTTTTAAAACGCGTTTGTTAGGGGGAGGTGATAGTAAGGTGCCTTGTTTCCCTCTCCAACCAATGTGGGATCTCACATTGTCAAACAACACGGGTGCACTCTAAGGAGATACGTCAGGAAAGATGAAACCCTTGTCTAACAAGACTTACAGTTGCTCCTTGAGTTCTTTTAATTCTTCTAGTGACATGTATGAAAATCATACTATGAAGAGAATAGATTCTGACCCTCCTGTCGAGACAAGCAAAGTGAAAACCCTCACGTGGCGCATATCCGACCACACGAGGCTCAAAATAGAATAATGTCATGATGTGACTGAGGAGGATAGTGCATCATCCAACTCACCATATAACGTGCATATTGAAAAGGAAGTAAGACATAAGTAAGATAGGAACAAGGAGCAGATATGAGCGTCACAAATAGGCTTATTAAAGGGTCGAGTAGGCCCTGAGCTTTAATCTCAAAAGTTGAGATTTTGAAGGGAATTTAGACATGTGGTTCTAAAGTCAAGTATGTCCCTATGAAATATAAAAGCACACAAAATTTGGTGTCAATCAGACACCGGACGGACGCTCCACGACACCATATATTCATTCGCGAAAATCATGTTTACACCCACCAGTTTGAAAATGCCTCAAAATGTACTATAGGGGGAGACAAGGTGTCAGCCTCCACCAGCCCTAGGCCCTCTGGCCTAAATGAGCTACCTGTGGCACATATGTGTGTCACAATGAGGATGAGCATTCTAAGACAAGTGTTTCGGGCGAGTTCCTTTGAGATGGGTCTTTTAAGAAAAGTACTGAGCAGCATGGGTATGCTGGTATTACGCCCTAGGCCATGTGTCAAAGGTTGGATTATGCATCTACTCTCTAATATAGAGTACGTAAATGATATGGCATGGACACAGGAGGGCCAATGCCACGATATATTTTATATGGATACATGTTTGGGATGTCTCGACGTTATAAATAACACGTGGACCCGTTCTCGATGGCATGATCGAGCGAGATACGTTGACCGATGACACCCCATGATTTGGGATGATGTCAAGACATATGGGCCATGTTTCTTGGGAACCAAGATGATATTGGATGCGGCATTGCATTGAGAGACCTTGGCCTCAATCAAAGGCAAGGAGAAGTCGAATGACTTGGCCTAGTGTAGAAGCAAGTCGGTTGTGTCGCAGACGATTGAACATACACGCACAGACATCTTGTGTGGCCGAATAAGCTTAGATTCTACACAAGTGATATCCTGTGGGTGAAGATAAACCTTTCCTGAGGTTTGATGCAACCATAAAGCTGGGTGAAAAATGAATATAGTTTATTTATTTTTTTTTTTCAATTCCTTTGACCTATTAGCTCAATTGGTTAGAGCGTCGTGCTAATAACGTAAAGGTCGCAGTTATGTAACCTAAACTCGATTGACTGGATTAGGAGTTACCGGTCTGCAATATGCATAAAACCTATTGCCTATTAGCTCAGTTTGTTAGAGCATCGTGCTATTAACGTAAAAGTCGCAAGTTTGACACTTTTATTGGTCAATTTCATTAATTCTCTTAATTAAGGCGTTACATAAAACCTTTGGCCTATTATCTAAGGTCGCAGTCACATTCTCATCGATACGAGCACTACAAACTTTAAAAGATAATGACTTAAAGTAAAGTTTTAAGTTCAGTATACATAAAATTATGTAACCTAAACTACTAGATTAGGAGCTACCGATCTTATGGCCTATTGACTCGTTTGGTTAAAGCGTTGTGCTAATAATGACTTAAAATTTGAAAATTTAAGTTCTATTATGAACTCTATTGGTTAGATTATGAGTTACCAATAATGTGCATAAAAACTTTGGCCTATTAGCTAAGTTGGTTAGAACGCGAAGTGTGCAGGTTTGTCACATGCGTGGGTCAATTTAATTAATTCTCAATGATACCTTTAATGATACGGGGTTAAAAAATTACAAATTTAATGATACGTGGTTAAAGCACTACAAATTTAAAAGACTTAAAACTATTAAATCTATTAGGAGTTACCGAAATGCAATGTGAATAAAACCTATGGCCTATTAGCTCAGTTGGTTAGAGTGTTGCGCTAATAAAGCGAAGGTCGCAACTTGTACAAGGTTACAACACTACGAACTTTAAAGATAATGACTTAAAATTTTAAAGTTTTAAGTTCAATTATGCATAAAATTATGTAAGCTAAACTCGATTGATTAGATTAGGAGTTTTCAATCTGCAATGTGCATAAAAACTTTGGCTTATTAGCTAAGTTGGTTAGAAAATTGTGCTAATAAGACAGAATTAAGTTCTATTATGCATAAAATTATGCAACCTAAACTCGATTGATTAGATTAGGAACTACCGATCTGCAATGTGCATAAAATATTTGGCTTATTACCGAAGTTGGTTAGAACATCGTGCTAACAAAACATGAATGTCTCAGGTTTGATACTTGCATGAGTCAATTTCATTAATTCTCAATGATATCTTTAATGATACCGGGTTAAAGCACTACAAGCATTAAAAGATAATGACTTAAAGTTTTAAGTTTATTATGCATAAAATTATGTAACCTAAACTCGACTGACTGATTAAGAGCTACCGATCTGCAATGTGCATAAAACCTATGGCCTATTGACTTAATTGGTAAGAGCGTCGTGCTAATAACGCGAAGATCGTAAGTTTGACACCTGCATGGGCTAATTTTATTAATTTTTAATAATATCTTTTCATGATACGAGGTTACAACACTACGAACTTTAAAGATAATGACTTAAAATTTGAAAGTTTTAAGTTTTATTATGCAGAAAAATATGTAACTAAACTCGATTGGCATTAGGAGCTTTAGGAGCTACCGATTTGCAATGTGCAACCCTTCTTATTAGCTAAGTTGGTTAGAATTTCCTGGTAACAAAATGCAAAGGTTACAGGTTTGACACATGATAAGTGGTTAAAGCACTACAAACTTTAAAAGATAATGACTTAAAAGTATTAAGTTTATTATACCTAAAATTATGTAACCTAATCTCGAATGACTGGATTAAGATCTAACAATCTATAATGTGCATAAAACCTATGGCCTATTAGCTGAGGTAGTTAGAGCATCGTACTAATAATGCGAAGGTCGCAGGTTTGAAACTTGCATGGGCCAAATTCATTAATTCTTAGGTATATGTACCGTTTATCATAGAATCCTTACCCATGTAATTTTTAGACTGATCCAAAATAGATGGGTCGGTGGTCAACATAATGGCCGCATATTTGGTCCGTCCTCGATTGGAAGAGTTGTTTCTGTAGGAACGAGAATGATTAGTGGCTGCGAATGTCCTAGGAGCGGAGTTAGAAGACTAAGGGAGCACTGGAACAACCAAAGCTCAACTGCAAAATAGGGGAGAGGGGTGAGAGCGCCGTAGCAAAATGAGGAGAGGGGTGAAGAGAGCAGTAGAAAAAGCTAAAAAATTGGTGTCGAGTGCTGAGTCCACGAAGGAACCAGTGCAATTTATCAATGTCCTTGACGGGCCTGCCAATTGCATGACATGGGTGTTTTGTATTAAATATTTATCTGATGGATCGGTCGAGCGTTTCAAGACTCGTCTTGTTGCCAAAGGTTATACTCAGGTTCCTAGTCTTGACTACACTGACACTTTCAGTTCGATTGTCAAAGTTACCACTGTCTGTGTTGTGCTTTCCATTACGGTCAGAAATAAATGGCATCTTCGATAACTTGATGTAAAGAATGTTTTTCTCAATGACACTCTTATTGAACGTGTTCATATGGAACAACCTCCTAGGTATGTTGATCCTTCATTTTCCACTCATGTCTGTCTATTAAAGAAAGCTCTCTATGGCGTAAAGCAAGCTCCTCACATCTGGTTTTAGCGCTTTAGCTCATTTCTTCTCACACTTGATGTAATAGTCCAAAAATAAATAAAGAAATAACCAAATAAAAATAATTATGAAAATATTTAAAATAATAATATTAATTAATTAATTAAAATTAAAATTTTTTAAAAATATATATCTTTCACTAACCTCTCATCCCTTCCCACAATTATCTCTCCTCAACCCATCGTTACCCCAGCGGGAAGAAAAAAAAAACAATGGTCTATTTGGGGAGGAGTAAAATGTATAGTTATGGTTATAAGAAATTAATTTAGTATCAAATCTTCTTTCATATTTTAACAGGTCCTGTAATAATAAGATCCCATATCTAATTGATTAGATTTTTGTTAGCATTTTAAGTTATATGAAATAAGGTTATAAGGTTAGATTCAATAAAATTTTACTTGCAGATCTATAAACTAGGCCAAACAATCAACTTACATTGTACTTACAATTAGCCAGTAATATCTGTTTACACAATTGAAAACCTATTTACACAATGAAAATAATTAGAGAGGGAGGGAGATTGAGGAGAGATTTGTTGAACAGTATTTAATAATAAAAACAAGAAATATCAGACGGAGTGAGCTCCTTTAAATTAAATATAAGAATTTTACGATGGCCAATGTAAATTAGAGAAATAATTTTATAGAGTTCAAACTTGAAACTGATGCCATGAGCTCATATAGGTTGACTTGGATGGAATCGAACTTTCATTAAAGATATATTCGTGACAACGACTTAAGCTAGCCAGGTAAGTGACCTTACTATCGGCATGATTATATTTGATGTTGACACATGCCCTGTGGTTCTGCACGTGTCATATATATTGATATGTGTGAATTGTCTGTGGATCGATATGCTTCCTATATGTTATGTTAGGTTATAATATGTGGTTTTTATGATAATAATTATGGTACGATGTGCTCAAGGATATGTTTGAGATAGGATATGAGAAGGATGCACAAAACGAAATGTAACGATAGGAGTAAGATACGTTCATGAAACGTTAAGGTTAGGTTACATACCGGAGTGTTATGGATAGGAGAGATTGATGAAAGAATACAGTTAGGTTATGGGTAGAAAGGGATAGGTTTGTGATAGATTGATAGAACGATAGCGTTAGGGTACGTTCTTGTGACGATATGACTAAGGTACATTACGTAATGATATATCTGTAATAGGTATAACAACGTTAAGGCTATGGTAAGTTAGAGAACGATATGACTATGAAGTGTTTACGTTATGACTTGTTTATGATATGATACATTGTATGTTAGATTATTGTGCTTAAGTACGTAGTTATGTGAACGTGAATGTATGCTATGTATGCTTTTAGTTTGATGTGATGTGTAATGCATGTAACGATATGAGATCCTTGAATGATTATGGCATGTTTGTATGGAATATGTGAATGTGAACAGCATGAATTGTATGACATGAAACACGGTAAACTATCTGGGACCATAACCCCAATAGAAATGTGTATGAAATGTGAAATGAAAATGAGAATGACATGAAGCCTGGAACGTGACAGGGGGGTTATGGTCATTAAAGATAAATGTAGAAATAGGGGGACCTCATGCATTATGTGCGTTCATGCATCTGGGGGGATACCCCCATCCCATCACGAGTGTACGGGCGCGTACATCCAATGGCAGGACAACGATCGTTATGCATTGCATAGCGCTGCCGTGATGGTTCTAGTTTTAGCGGGTCTCGGCATAAGGGGCTCCCAGAGTATGCCCACCAAATAAGGACAGTGGCCCAGCGGTGTGTGAACTAGTTTGTGAGCCCATACTCACATGTATGGGCTGTGTGTAGAGTATATGGTACACGTCCACGATTACCCGTTAGGATAGCACCGTAGGGAAAACGTAACGAAAGATAGGTCCCATCATTTCATTACATGTGATTGTTGCATTTAACCCCAATAGTGGGGTCACTTACTGAGTATTTCTTTAAATACTCAATCCATGTGCTACTACATTTTTCAGATTAAGGCAAGGCATTCCTGTACGGCTGACAACGGCATTGCAACTCGAGATCATGGCACATGCATAGGATACTGGTATTTATTTCCTTAGGCTTAGGCTAGAATAAGATGTTTTAAACTTAAATGCTTATTTATTTTATTTCGAATCTTTTGTTGTGTTGTTTTAAAGATGTTTTCGAAACATGTAAGTCTATGGCTGTGTTTTAAGTTAAAGGTTATGTTTTATGGAATTTAAATGAAGTCTTCCGCATTCAATGTTTATGGTACGTATATAGTAGCGACCTCAAATTAAGTAGAAAATTTTGGGTCGTTACACTTGATTTTTCTTACAGTCGCGCTGACACGTTCCTTTTTATCATTCATCAGCAATCTAACCTTATCTATTTGCTTTTTTATGTTGATGACATTATTGTTACCGGCAACAATTCATCTCTTATTGACAATTTTACTCACAATCTTCGTTCTGGGTTTGCTACCAAAGATTTGGGTTCTCTCAGTTACTTTCTTGGTCTTGAAGCTTCACCCACTCCGGATGGTCTCTTTATTAGTCGGTTAAAATATGCCTGAGATATTCTTACTCGTGTTCAGTTACTCGATAGCAAACCAGTCCACACTCCCATGGTTGTTTCTCAACGTCTGATTGCTGATGGTTCTCCTTTCTCTGATCATACTCTCTATAGATCCCTTGTTGGTGCCCTTTAGTACTTGACCATTACGCGTCCAGATATTTCCTATGCTGCAATTCTGTCAGTCAATTTTTACATGCCTCTACTGCAGATCACTTTCTTGCTGTCAAACTTATTTTTCGTTATGTCAAAGGAACACTCCACTTTGGTCTTACCTTTCGTCCATACACTGCTCCTAATGCGCTAGTGGCTTATTCGGATGTTGATTGGGTTGGTTGTCCCGATACTGATCGTTCTACATCTGGTTATTCTATTATCTTGGTAACAATCTCGTTCCTTAAAGTGCCAAAAAGCAACCTACTGTCTCATGCTCTAACGGTGAATCTGAGTATTGTGCTCTTGCCATAACTGTTGTTGAACATCTTTTGGTTATGCATCTTTTGCATGACCTCAAGGTCCCTATTTCACAGCAGCCCTTCCTCTTAATTGACAACAAAAGTGCTATTTTTGTTTAGCTCTAATCCTGTTTCTCACAAGCAGGACAAACATGTTGAACTAGATTATCATTTCCTTCGAGAACTTGTTATCGCTGGCAAACTTCGCACAAAGTATGTACCTTCCCATCTTATTATTGTGGGCAAACTTCGCACACAATAACTTCCATCTCCATGTTGCTTACATCTTCACAAAAAGTGTTTCTTGACCTCTCTTTGAATTTTTAAGATCCAAGCTTCACGTTCATTCAAATCCGACGCTCGGCTAGCGAGGGGTGTTAAGGATATTTGACTGTTTATTAAGATATTTGCCTTACCGGGTTACCATATTTGCATTTTTATTAAAAGCAAATATATTCTATTTATTTATTATTCTTTCCTTTTATTGTTATTTCCATATTATTTGTAATTTACCATAATTCTTTATTCTCATTATCATTATAAATAAAGAACATTCACCACCATTTATGTTAAGTGGTTTTAGCAAATATTCTCAGGTTAGAGAATCGTGGTGATAATGTGACAGTCGAAGGTTCGACACCTGCATTGGTCAATTTCATTAATTCTCAATGATATCTTTAAAGATACGGGTTTTAAGTTTGTTAGACCCGAATTTCACTTCCCAGCGTGCGCCTCCAGATTTGAACCCATGACTCGTCAACATAAGGAATTTTACTTCCTAGCGTGCGCCTCCAGATTTGAACCCATGACTCATCAGTGGCTGACCAACTTGAGCATGCCATGTGACAGCACCAGGACGTGCGTCCTCTTCCATCAAGTGTGTCCGTATGGGCGCCTGGCATCGCGCGTGGAGCATCTTTCCTGTGAGTGGAAGCGTATGTTGCATGCATGAAGGTTAGTTTCCTTCTTGTTTGACTTCTGTTTGCTCGATTTTTATCCCCATTCTAATCCTAATCATATTTTTATGTGAATTAGGACTTAATTGGACAAAATGAGTATATTTGGATACGTTATTTGTGTAGAAACACTAAACGAAAGTCACACATCAATCATGTTAGTCACCACACGATATTTAGGAAGCAATACTTGTAGGGATCGCTTGAAATGCATGTATGCTAATGCATTTACCTTAGGTGGTTGCTTTCCATGATTGAATGTAGTTAATTTGATTGTTATGTGTATGAATATACTATGTGAAGTATTATGAGTGTTACTTGAGTGTTGCAAGTATGCTTTAAGCCTCCGCTATTTATGTATATGTTTAATTCATGCTGGAAAGAGGATGAGAATTTGAGAACTCTGCACTCTAGGAGCTTGATGGATGTTATCGCCCCATTGAGCATGTATAAACACTTTGTATGAATTATGTATGATAATGCTAGATGACGGTTGTATGCACACTCAGTTATTTTCCATGACCCAATAATATGATAACCTAGGGATTATGGTTAGAAGTGACAAGCCACTGAGTCTAGACCTAACCTTTCCCTAGGAGCCTATCAGATCACCACGGCAAACAAAGTACCTTAATAGTGTTCTTAGGCTACAATTTTTGTGAACGGTATCTATAGCTTCGTGGGAGGACCAAGGGTTCCTGATTAGTTCTCACTGCTCCTAACCGTTTCGCAGGGAAAATGTGTACCCATGTCTTACAGACCACTAGCTCGGAAAGGAGGGGTCATGCCCCTTAATAAGGTGGTCTATCATGGGCCTAGGAGGTACTCAGCACACCCCCTGGTAAGATACCATATAGAATTAGAATGCCATGCAAATGTAGCGCCTCATAGAAAGACACTAGTCAATAAAGCTCGGCATAAGAAACTTTTAGGGTTTAAATGAAAGGATGGAGAACCAAAGAAGCCCCAAATGCCTAATACCAGAACCAGACGTCATATAGCCAAAGAGAAGTCCGTGGGAATCTGTTAAGCTTAGAATGCATTGAAAGCCTACATGTAAGTGGCTTACTGAGTATAATTTTTACTCATCTTAGTTTTCCTATTTTTTTCAAGTGTTCGCAGGTTGGCGGTCAAGGTTGAGAAGCGTTTGAGAGCTGTGCAGTCACAGAGTGGATCTTTCAGGAGCGTCAGTTCCTTTTCAGTCATTTTGGAGTCTTATGTATTTCCTTGTTTAATTTGTATCCCCTTCCTAATATTTTGAAAAAAATTCTCTTTATTATGTTTTATTTAAATAATATTATTAACTTGTACTTTTATTTTATTTTATTTTATTTTTGTCTGTTTTCGCTTTTGCCTTTTGGGTCACGGTACGAGTTTTCAAAGCCTCGAAAATTGGGCCGTGACAGATTTTATCTAAGATTTTGAATGGTTCGATAAAGCATGGGCTCAGCTTTCCTTTACGTCCGAAACTTAGGACGCCCTTCACAGGAATCACCTTGAAGAATACCATGTCCCCTAAGCTCAAATGCCTCATGTCACTGTAACTCTGTTATCTATTCTGAGCCATGCACATTATTGTTCTCATCTTTTTCATGGGCTCATTGGTAGCTTGAACTATCTCTTGTCCTGACAACTCCCATTCACCTACCTCGTGTAAGGATCGGGCGAACTCGATGACTCTAAATAGATGGGTAAATTTTTCAACAAAATAAAACAACCAAAACTTAAAACATATCAAACATTATATCAAAATAAAGTTTATACAAAGTATTTTAAAACACAACACAACAGTTAAAACACAAGTTAAGGGACGACACAAAAGGGTAGAAGGACGACGGGTGAGGTTTGTCTATGGCACCTGCTCCAGAGTTCGCTCCCGACCTCAACCAGCTCCTTATTTCCTGAAAAAAAATGGAGACTTGATATGCTAGGGTACCACACTTTTAGGCTCTTAATCGTGCCCTTGATATGCTAGGGTACCACACTTTTTGTTTTCTTGTTCTTGTTCTTGTTCTTGTTATGTTTCTTAATTCCTTCTCCAAGACACTCCCCTTAAGATTTACGGTACTAGACATAAACTTGTCAACCTGTGTCCAAGGCTTCATACGTTCCAAGCGACATAGTCTTAATACCTATGCTCAAGGCTTCTTACGTTCCAAGCAGCGTAGTCTAAGTCATACACATGACGTACCGTGGGTGGTCTTAGGAGATTCTTAATTCATGGCTAGGGTAACTTACTCTCTTCTTGCTCCATCGTGGCCATAGGTTCTCCCCATGATAGACCATAAAGGTCACGTGATCGATACATGCATGAACATGGCATAGACCATAAAGGTCACGTGATCGATGCATGCATGAACATGGCATAGACCATAAAGGTCGCGTGATCGATGCATGCATGAACATGGCATAGACCATAAGGTCACATAATCTAACATAGACCATATAGGTCGCGTGATCGGTACATACATGAACATGGAACCTTTTTCATATTTCTTAATTTGAACTTTGAATCCAATAATCCAAGTTCAAATACAATGGGACCTTTTTCATATTTCTTAATTTTGGAATTTTTTTGCCTTAGGTAACCTGATCTAGGACGTATTAACTCTCGATTTCTTCATCAAAAGCGCTCAACTTAATCTAATAAAGCTAAAGAAAGCTCAATTTTGAAGAAAATGGATTGTATGTAAGATTTCGATCCTTACCCCAAAATTTTACACGAAAATAATTTTCTTCAATTGGACACGCTCTGAGTCTTGTTAACCTTCGTGGTCTTCTATGGAAATATTCCTTGGAGGTGCAAAAATCGAACAAGATATGTTTCTCTTGACAAATTTGCGTGTAGGCTAAGATTTAATGTTCGAGCTTCAACCTTCTTCCTTTAATGGCGGACCAAATTTGGAAGCTATGTTTGAAGCACCTTCAACACTTTATTTCATCACCAAACCTGTGGATAATCTCATTTAGAAGGTGTAGAAGCAAGTTGGAAGAAAAATGGTTGACTATGGCTCTCAAATTTGTAAGAAATCCGAGATTTAGAAACCCAAAATCTAAGAGGCTATAACAACTCACAGTTGAAGGCTCGACTTAGCTCAATCCTTGCTCCAAACGAAAACTCCTACTTCAGGGTTTATAGAGGGAGCTTAAACCGACATTAAAATTTCTAGATTGTCGTGAATTTAAGATTGAGTTTTATAAAATTTCTACCACTGACTTATACCAAAGTGACTTCTAAATTGCATGACTTTGATGAGGAACCTTATGTTATGGTTTAAATTGATTATACAAAGTTACAAGACCATTGAAATATTTGAGGATTTAAACCAAGATTTGGGGTGGTAAATGACCAACATACCCTTATAAGAATTCTAAAATGTTTTCAAGATTCTAAAGGATCCCAAATGTTAAAGAAATTTTTTATGAGACTCATTTATGATCTTAATGTCGAGTATGCAAGATCTCAAGAGGATATTAGAACATGTTTGAGGTATGAACGGTAAGAAAAAAATGAAGAAACTACCCCTAAAGACCTTTTATAAGAATCAAGATTTGTTATAAATACCAAGTAACAAGATGTATATGTAAAACTAATTCTTAATTATCTTGACTGCATATAAGAATAACTATTATGCTTATGCAATATTAGTGTTAGAAGAGAGTTACGTTAAGTCACTCTTTAGAACATTAATATCAACACGAGATCTAAGTCTTGAATCTACTTGAAATTTTAATATTATGGTCAGGATAATTTAGTAGATTTGGGGTAGTCCGAACCATAGGCACATGAGCTACTAAGTCAGAACTTCACACTCCTTAGCATTTGTGTTAGAGAGTGTAATAGCACTGATCATTAAGAAGAAAGAATTGGCCCACGCGACGATATATTGAACATTAAGAGCTAATCCAGATAGTGATTAAAAAGAAAAAAAAAAAACATTCATTCACGTAGAAACAAGGATTCCCTCAAGCATCTGACAAGGTTAAAAGGTTTTCTCTGAGTTTGACATAGTTGTGTGAGTTAAAGTGATGGTGTTGGGCTCACTAATTTCTCACCGCTTAATTTTCATGAAAAGATATTCAAGGAGGTTTTATAGACCTGCTTTGTAATAGTATTCATATCGATACTTGAAGGCTAATCAGAGACAAAAAGGATAACAAGATGAGCCCTTAAGCAAACTTGATACCTCTATGTAGTGAGTGTTATACCAAACTCTCCGATTAAGAGTCTTATTCGAATAAAAATATTTTCTTTAGACATTGAATATTATAGAATGTGGTCTAGTGAACCATCTTAAACGAGGAACAAATCATAGTTTGTCTAGACTTAATCGGAGATATAAAGTTGTACGTTCCCTCACTTTGACAATGTAGAAGATTTGTTCAAAATTTTGAGTTTGACTCATTCAATACATGCAAGCACAACTCACACTTACAATGAGTCAGCGGAAGAGCTTTGGAAAGTTAAAGAATTTGCTAACCTCAGTCATAGTATAAAGATATGCTATATGATATACGAAGGTTAGTAAAGTTTAATGATGTTATGAAGAGATAACTAGTTAGAGTACTAAGGCAGCTGAAAAAGTAAGCATCCTACCTCATATTTACCAAAGGAACGTGAGATTATTTGCCTCATCCTTAACATGGATATCACACTAAATTAGTGATGCATAGTGAGTGAATCTCAAGTTGGTTAAATTCTTCAACGTGGCAGGTCACGTGTAGAGTTGTTAAAGGATATGTCCAAACAATTGGCTAATTAATCTGATGGGTACTAAAAGGTTCAACAGCTTGAAAGATTATGTCATGAAATTCATTCTAGGTTTATGTAAGATAACAAAAGGTCACATTGTCATTCGAGTAGTGGTGGGTTGTTGCACTCACAAGCTTACAAATGCTACTTTGGATAAAGTCTCGACCTTATGGGGGATAGGCGAACCTTTTATCATGTTTAAAAACTATGTTATTTTTATTTTCTTGTTTTAAATTAAATGTGCAAGTTCATGGCTTCATTTGCCAATGTTTTCTTTCAATGTCCGGATATGTTAATTATGGCATGCATGCAATGACGTCTCTAATTAAGGTAACAAAATTAAGGGTGTTATAGTTGGTATTAGAGTCAGACACCAGGCGGTGTGCCAGCGAGGACAATGACAGTGAATGTTGGAATGACCATGGAAGTTAAGATAGGAAATTAGTATGCATTGATTATCATTTAGTAGTTGACAGATGGATTCTAAGATCCCACATCGGTTGGAGAGTGGAATGAAACATTCCTTATAAGTGTTGGCTTTTTGGCGCTCTCATCTTAATTAATTTCAATCAATTAATTGATTGATGTTTTGATGATAACAAACCTACTTTTAATTATTAACTATTTTCAGTATTTTGAACTGCCCAGTTATAAGGTCTGAAATAATTATTTCAACTACTTTTCAATTAGTCAAATCATAGCTAAAATGAAGAAATTACAGTCGAGACAATATACCAGACGTGATGATGTGACAGTAAAATCAAAATGATGGACAAATCAAAATATATGAAAGTATGACACTTATAATTTTGGAAGAATAATAAATGGTGGAGTTTTTCTTATTATTATATTTCTAAATAAAATTATTTTTACAAAATATAAATTTGAATCTCACATTGATTTTTATTATTACTATATTATATTATTATATTATTATATTTTAAAAATGGGTGGTTACTCACATCGTTTTTATTATTATTATATTATTATATTTATAATAAATTTTGAAATTTTTATTTAACCGTTACTCACATAACTTTTTATTATTATTATATTATTATATTTATAATAAATTTTGAATTTGTCATTTCACCGTTACTTACATCCGTTTTTATTATTTTTATATTATATTATTATTATATTTTTTAAAAAAATTAAATATGAATTTCGAAAATTTTCTTATTTATTTACTTTTAATCTCCACCTTCCATTATTCCTAACACAATCCAATGGTCAATATTAATTCCTATATTTTGCAGCTTTCTTCTCTATATAAACTCATCAACTTCCCCACATTTTCATATACAACTTCCATAAATTCTTCAATCCTCATTTATTCAAAGTCTCCATTGTTTTGTTGCTCTCTCCAAGCTTACAAATTTATTTCTCCTCATCTTATTCTTGAGAGGGATTATTATTGTATTGTGAGGAAATTGTTGTGAGTGTTCCAAATTGTAAATCTAATCCTTGAGAGAGTTGTGGTGTGTTACTATCAAATTCAAATACTTGTATCGGTTTGATCTTGCGTCGTGGAAAGGATTGAGTTTGCTCTTGAACTCGTAAAAAGAGCACTGTAGCGGTTTGGCTCTGATCCGTGGAAAGAGTCGAGAAAGTTCTTTATTCAAATTCCCAAGAAGCGCTTGGGGAGTGGAGTAGGTCGAATTTGAACGAACCACTATAAAACTAGGGTGTCATTTTTTCTAACTCTTTTCTATTTAATTTCAAAATTATTATTGTGATTTTTTTTGCATGTTCTTCTTGATTATTGTTTTGACTTGAATTATTTTATTCTAGTAATTATCATCTTCTACTTATTTGTAAAAAGTTTCATAATTAGAAAAATTAATCACGCTTAAACACTTTTATCATTAAAACCCTATTCACCCCCTCTACAGTTGCCATATCGATCCAAGAATAAGGGTGTGAAAACATCTCCCTAGCATACACGTTTTAAAATCTTGAGAGGAAGTCTGGAAGGAAAATCCAAAGAGGACAATATCTGCTAACGGTAGGCTTGAGCTATTAGAATGTTAGTCTCCAGGTATTGCAAGTAAAGTTATTGTTTCGAAACCATTTCAGCAAGTGAAATTCTAAATTCACTTTTCATCAAAATGACACTAATTTCGTTACAAATCACTTTAATTGTGCTAGAAAAGAAATACCAAAATGATCTATATGTTCTAGGAAATTACACAATGAATCTATCATCAAAACGAGTTGAAAACTGATCATAACTTGCCATAATTTGGTTAGTAACCAAACAAAAACAAAAAAGAGTTTAATTGATATTATCGAGATGATAGTGTTGCGCGCCGGAAGCGGAACGAATGTACTCACAACACCAATGAACAGAATCACACAAAGAGACACCAAGATATTTACGTGGTTTGGAGAGAAGAAGTTCCCCTACATCCACGGGTAGCAATCAATCACTAAAAACCCAAGTGTTACAAGTGAATACCTCACTATCACTACAAAGTCTCTCACCAATGTGTCACCCAACAAATACGATGTGACACCCAAAACTCTCCCAACTCTCGAATCCCACTTGTTGTCAATCGATATCCAGAACGGAGGGAGAACTCTCTCATTATATAGCGTCACAAATCAAACCTTTGACTGAGACTAAATCTAATTCAAATAACCCAATCGAATCTAATTCAAATCCAAAAACCAAATCAAATCTAATCCAAAAAGCCAAATCAAATCTTATGACAATTTACAACAATCTCCACCTTGTCATAAGATCTCCAAGTTGATAACTGAGTTGGTTGCCACCACCTCAAGCCTCAATATGTATGTTGGGAACTCCATCGATCATAGAGAAAGCATATGCTATTGTATCATCAAACCTTATAGGTTTTCGAATTATCCTTCGTGGTCTATTCTTGGCGATAGACTCAGGTTCCTCCACTTTTTCATTTACATGGCTTTGCTCCTCAAGGCTTTTCTCCTCCTGTTCTAAAACATCAGAGTTATTATCTATCTGATCAATAGGTTCTTCAATAGGAGCAACCATATCAGGAGAGAACACCACCTTCTCCACCTGCTTCAATGCCTCGTCATTATTTTCAATTTTCTACAAAAACATTCCAGACTCATCGAATGTCACATCTCGACTATTAACAATCTTACTTGTTTCTGGACACCATAACCTATAGCCCTTCACGCCTTTGCTAAAGCCCATAAACTTGGCTTTTTTTGCTCTAGGATCCAGCTTTGAGTCTGTCACATGATAATAAGCAAGACACCCAAACACATGCAATTTATCATAATCACTAACAGGAGTACCTGACCATACCTCAAGCGGGGTTTTTCCACCATTTCTAGAGACAGGTAAACGATTCACCAAGTGAACTGCATAACTGAGAGCCTCAGCCCAAAAAGGCTTACTCAATCCTGCTTGAGACAACATGGATCGAACCTTCTCTATTAATGTCTGGTTCATTCTCTCTGCAACTCCATTCTGTTGTGGCTTACCAGGAATAGTGAAGTGTCGAACAATCCCTTCATCTCGGCATACTTTAAGGAATGGATCATAAGTATATTCTCCACCGTTGTCTGATCTCAACTTTTTGATTTTCCTGTTCGTCTGATTCTTTACCATTTTCTTCCACTCTAGGAAAATTTGGAGAACCTCGTTTTTGTGTCTCATAGGATACATCCAAATTCTCCTCGAGTAGTCATCAATAAAGGTGACAAACCATCTCTTTCCTCCCAATGAGATATTCTTCGTGGGACCCCATACATCAGTGTGAACATAATCCAAAATACCCTTTGTTTGGTGTATAGTTGTACCAAACTTTACATTTTTTTGTTTACCAAATATACAATGTTCACAGAAATCAATTTTACCTGTTGTGGCACCCTTAAGGACTCCTTGGTTCACCAATGTCTGAAG
Organism: Cucurbita argyrosperma subsp. sororia; assembly: GCA_018691285.1. NCBI lineage: Eukaryota > Viridiplantae > Streptophyta > Magnoliopsida > Cucurbitales > Cucurbitaceae > Cucurbita > Cucurbita argyrosperma. The sequence continues at coordinate 7,316,339 of CM031898.1, forward strand.
CACCTTCTCACCAGCATGCCCGAGTCGCATGTGCCATAATTTCGATATGTCTTGTTCTTTCGAACTTGCCACAGCAGCATGCCCAATTATTGTGGTTCCGTTTAGGTAGTATATGCTACCTCTTCTAGTTCTTTTAATTGCCACTTAATCTCCACGAGCTACTTTCAAATTCCCTCCTTCCAAAATGATGCGATAACCACTCACATCCAAAACGCCAAGAGAAATCAAATTTTTCTTCAAGTCAGGGACATACCTCACATCATTGAGTTTTCGTATAACCCCGTCAAACATCTTGATTTGTACTGAGCCGATTCCTGTCATCTTGCAAGTACTATCATTGCCCATATAGACAACTCCACCATTGAACTCTTTGAAGTCCAAAAACATCTCTCTGTGGTAACACATATGATAGGAGCACCCAGAATCAAGAATCCATTCACGGGTTTGGCTGACTGATGAGGAGATCGTCAAGGCATTATCTGTATCAGTGTCGTCATCTCTAACCACATTGGACTTCGAACCCTTCTCTTTTAAGTTCGGACAATCTTTCTTCCAATGGCCTTTCTGTCGACAATATGCACACTCATTTTTATCAAGTTTTCTCCAATTATCAGTTTTACCTCTCAACTTTGAACGGGATTCTCCACATTCGCTCCTTTGCCAAGTAGAAGTCTTTCCACGAGCAGTGAGAACATTTTAGCTGGAATCTTGATATGCCTCCTTTTCCTTCTTTCACACCTCATTATTCATCAGGGCATTTGAAACATCTTCAAAATCAATATCAGAGGCTCCATGCAGTAGAGTGGTTACTAAAAACTCGTAGGACTCCAGCAAAGAATTTAATAACAATAATGCCTTGTCTTCGTCATCAAGATTGAGCAAATCAGTGATGATTTTGTTAAAATCATCCAAATCTTCAGCCATTGAGATACCTTCTTGTAGTCAAAACGGAAGAGTTTCTTCTTCAAATAGAGTTTATTTTCCACACTCTTCTGCATATATTTCGCCTCAAGCTTGTCCCATAGTTCTCACGGATCATCCCAGTGGTGGAGACCATAGGATGTGTTGATATACTTCCTTCTCCCACTTACTATAAATACTTACTCTATTCACCTCGTTATTGACTCATGCAAATACGTTCCAAATGAAAGACGCCCCCAGGACGACACGAGGCCAAGCATGAATCTCACGGTGTAAATGTTTCAGAGAGCGTGAAAGGAAAACGATGTATCTCATATACCTTTTTCCTCCCACTAAGTATTTTAGACGGTTGAGTATACTCATTACTTAGGTATATTCCGGCTAATTAAATATAACTTAAGTCTAGGTGATTTGTAACGGCCCTAAATTTCCACATATCTAGAGTCGCCACAAACCTCTCATGCTCATCTATAAAGCGGAAATATAACTCTTACATGAACATCATTTATGACGTAAACTTAAAAAACATTTAAAACAACTTCTTATCTGGAAAACACAGTCATGGTCTTACGTGTTTAAATACAAAATACTAAAATTTAGATATAATAAAAACAAATACAAAATAATTTAAAACAATGGAATGCAAAACAACCTATTCTAACTTAAAACTAAGAATTTAAATATGAGTCTACCCTCTGCACGTGCCACAATCTCTGCTCGCAATGCCGCTGTCCTTCGTACAAGTGCGTCTTACCTTTACCTGAAAAAATGATGTGGCACACGGCCTTAGTATTTCAAAGAATACTCAGTAAGTGGCCCAACTATAGAGGCCATGCAAATGCAAACAAATGCAATCATGATTTAGGGACATACCTCTAATCATCTTAGGGGTGGCCTCCAGTCTCAGACAAATTGGATGTGTAGTACTTCCCTACACACGACTCACAATTGCGAGTGTGAACCCCTATGGAGCTCGCACACCCCCTGGACCCTCTGGTCAAGATAATCTGTAGTGACGTCCAGAGGTCAGCGGAACCCCATAGTGTCATGCGCCTCATGAACACCCTCATCTGTGTGCATTCGCACCTGTGCGCATTCACGCTCATCATATGGTGCGCGTCCGCACTCATCATCTCTAGGGAAAGTAGCCCTATGCTTATGAACATACAATATGCATGAGGTCCCTCTAAATCCATTATAATGTCTCTTCTAACACAACCCTCTAGTCTCATCCCTTTGTTACTCTAGGTAACACATACTCGTGGATATTTATATTAATATCATTTTCACGCTCTTAGGGTTGTGTCCTATGTCGATCTAACGACATGATGCAATATGGATCTCATGATCATATAGCATGCTCAATATGAAAAACATCATCATATTAAGGTAAACGTCACGCAATCATCATACTCATCATATTGCCACAAAGTGCATCAAACATATCAAGTACGTCATTCATCAAAATATATATATACTGCACACATCATCAAGTATCGTAACCCACACATCATCATAACTCATATACCGCATCGTACGATATAGTTCATACATCATCAAAATGTAGTAGCACATGGCTTGAATATTTAAAGAAATACTCAGTAAGGGATAAATGCAACAATCACATGCAATGAAATGATGGGACCTATCTTTCGTTTCGTTTCATTTCGTTTTTCCTACAGTGCTGTCCTAATAGGTAATCGTGGACGTGTACCATATATACTCTACACACAGCCCATACGTGCGAGTATGGACTCACCAGCTAGTTCGCACACCGCTGGGCCACTTTCCTTATCCAGTGGGCATACTCTAGGAGCCCCTTATGCCAGGAGCCGTTAGAACTAGTAACTGTCACGGAAGCGCTATACAAAGCATAACGATCATTGTCCTGCTATAGGATGTACGCATCCGTACCCTCGTGATGGGATAGGGGTATCCCCCCATATGCATGAGGTCCCCACTACTTCTACAATTTCATTATCCTTTAATACAACCCTGCTACCATTAAGTACATATCATATCATTTTTCATATCGTTTCAGATATCGTTTATCATTCATATCATATCGTTTCTCATTCTTCCGTTCTCAAATCATACATAATTCTAACGGGGTTATATTTTATGTCATTTATCGTAATTTCATGTCATTTATATCATGTTGTATACACACACAATTTAAGAGACCTAACATAACGTTCTATGCTTTTAATATAACATTTCATCATATACACATCATACCATGACATATTTGCATCACAATGTATTATATCATAAACAAGTAATAACGTAAACTCTTCATAGTCATATCATTCTCTAACTTATCATAGCCTCAACGTTCTTATACCTATCACAGACATATCATTACGTGAACGTACCTTAGTCATATCATCACAAGAACTTAACCTAACGCTATCATTCTATCAATCTATCACAAACCTATCCCTTTCTACCCGTAACTTAACTGTATTCTTCCATCAATCTCTCTTATTCATATCACTCCCGTATATAACCTAACTGTAACGTTTCGTGAACGTATTTTACTCCTATTGTTACATTTCGTTTTGTGCATCCTTCTTGTATCCTATCTCAAACATATCATTGAACACATCGTATAGTAACTATTATCATACAATTCACATATTATAACATATACATAATATATAGGAAGCATATTGATCCACAGACAATTCACATATATCAATATATATGATACGTGCAGAACCACAGGGCACGTGTCAACATCAAAATATAACCATGCCGATAGTAAGGTCACTTATCTGGCTAGCTTCAGTCGTTGTCACGAATATTTCTTTAATTAAAGTTCGATTCCGTCCTTTGAAATCCAAGTCAACCTGTATGAGCCCATGACATTAGTTTCAGGTTTGAACTCTACAACATTATTTCTCTAATTTACATTGGTTCATTGTTAAAAGTCTGGAATGTTATATATTGATATTTTTATTAAAAATCTTATTTTTCATACCGTTGTATTAGAAAGTAGATACATTTATTTCAAGTTATTATGGGCTTTACTACTCTTTGTATTTACCCGTGTTTACCTTTCCCTCTATATTTAGTTTCTGATTGTGTTCTCATGCATTCCATTTCTAGCAATCTCTGTTTCCAAATGTTTCCTCTCAGTGTTTCCTATTCAGAAGTTTTCTTGGTCATTCTATCTTTAATCTATTCATTTGGCTGCTGATGAAAATTTAATCTAATATTACTAATTTGACGTGATTTACTAGAATCGTATAAATGATTGACACTTAGTTTCTAACTCAAAGCTAGATCATTGTAATAATTCAATGAAGATCTAACTATGGTTGTGATTTCTAAAAAAAATAGGATAAAAGAAAATGAGATTTAATATATACCTTATTGATGGGATGTATGTTATGTAAATCTCCCATAAATCTCAACTTGGTAAAGATCATTCTCATTTTTTTTTAATTGTGGGAGGGGATGAGAGGTTAGTGGAGAGAAGTGGGGAAAGGTTGTTGTTTTTTTTTAATTAATTAATTAATTATTGTTATTTAAACTATTTTTATAATTATTTTTCTTTGTTTATTTATTTATTTATCTATGGGCTATTACACACACCTTATACTAACCTATGTCTAAGGAAATAAAATACTACTATCTTGTGCACGTGTCATAGTCTCTACTTGCAATTTTATCGTCAGCCGTACAGGGGTGCCTTACCTTTACCTGAAAATAGAAGTAGGACATGACTTGAGTATTTTAAGAAATACTCATACATTACCCCACTATTGGGATTTGGTAATGTAAGCACATGCAACTCATAATTAAGGGACCTATCGTTAAAACCATCACACGGGTAACCTCCAGTTTGGACAAAATTAGATGTGTAGTATTTTGCTACAAATGACCAACACGTAGGAGCGTGGATCCCTAGGCGATTCGCACCCTTTGGACCAACACGTATGAGCGTCGAGCAAGTTGTACGTAGCGACATCTGAAGGTCAACAGATCTTTGAGTGTTATGTAAGGCATGAGCATCATCATTATCATAGTGTACGCGTCTGCACTCATCATTATAAAAAAGGAAAGTAGCTCGATGTATATGTATACACAAAATGCATGAAGTCCCTATATGTTTTCATCTTTATTACATCTATATGACACAACCCTATATTTCATTCACATATTACCCTAATGCATGTATTGGTCTTCTTATGTTCATCATCATTAACATTAACTAGGGTTATGCATTAGAAAAATAATCGTCATAATGCATCATTGAATTTAAAACATGCGCCTCGTCTTAATATTTAATAATGTCATATTAAGTAATCTCATAATCTTATGTCTTACATCGTTATGTTGTCATGCATCATCATCATCATAAAACATCATGATGTAAAAACATTGTAGAGCATCATATAACATCATATAGCATCATCATATAACACAATCACGTCATCATATATCATACATCATTATCATATAATATACTCACTACATCATAAAATATAAAGCATACATGACAATTGCAAGGGCCACTGTGTACGCCCGACGATTGCACAATTTTTTTTTTTTAATTTATGGTCGTTACAAAGATTTTGATCTAGTTCATGTTGAGGACAAAATTCAAATTATGCCCTGGCTTGTGAAGTACTATGATCTAAATCACAAGATTGAAGTTTTTGTGACATTTTCAACCTTGGAATGTATATTAGTATATAGGATTCAAATAAGATAATTATTTTTAAAAATATTATATTACAAATAAAATAAAATAAACCTATCACGGTAAGTAGGTACTTGCAACGGCACAAAAAAGAAATATAGTAGTTCGCCAAAAATTGCGAGATTTCCAGTGAGGCGGCGAAGATCTCACAAAACGAAACCACCCATGTCCCTACAAAAACTCTGTCACACAGCACTTCGATCACCCAAGCACCCCTGCCATTTGTGAGCGTTTAATGCATAGAAGAGACAGCGACAGCAAGTGAGACTAAAGGGCTCAATTTAGCACTCAACGAAGTACAAGATATGAAGCGTGAGAAATGACCAATGATCTCCAAGCACAAAAATTGTAAGCCTGAAAGTGTGTTTCGTTGATTATGCTACATTTTCGGTGCATGTAAGGTGAGTGTTTTATGGAGAGATTCGTGATGATTAAAAAAATCATTATTGTAGGTGCATTCGAGGGACTCAAGCATCATCGGTGTGGAAGGTAGGTATGCAGAGAGTCACGCTGGCCAGATCTTAGGTGGAGAAACGTTAGAGAGAGGAGTTTAAGGGCGTCAGGAAGAGAGTAAAAAAAAAGACGGAGGATCGAGGGAGCCAGGTGAGGAAGAAAGGATCCATGGGTCGAAATCAGATCAGACCTAGACTCGGGGTGTACCCATCTACAGCCACTCTATGCACACGACAAGAAGCCCACATGCAACTCACGAACGCACGCAGCCCACTAAAATCCCACAGATGCAAGAATGACACGAGCAACATAACCGACCCACTCGAGAACCCGCCTGTGCCTCTAGCCCCCTTGAATGTGCATGGGCGTGCCTCCTCTTGACTTGCTCAATTGCTCGATTGACCGACTTTGGCTCGGCTTTGTTGGGATTTATGCCCTAAAGCCTCGTAATTAATTATTTAGCTTTTAACAATAATTTTTATTATTTTATTTGTAATTTAATTGTTATCCATTGTATGAAAATCCAAGGTTATTAATGTAATCTTGAACAGTATGTGGTTGACATATAAGAGAATCGTGTTCAAGTAATAACCTAAAGAGTCCATAATATATGGATAAGGTTGGGTGTCTTATCCTGGTAAAACTATCAAGTACGTCATTCATCAAAATATATATATACTGCACACATCATCAAGTATCGTAACCCACACATCATCATAACTCATATACCGCATCATACGATATAGTTCATACATCATCATAACTCATACAATTTTTTTAGCCTATCCTAGAGTAAGACCACTTACCTGATTAGCTTATACGGGTGTCACCAATTTATCGTTAATGTAAGTTCGATTTTTCCCTTTGTATCCAAGCCAACCTATATGAATTCATGGAATCAATTTCATGTTCAATTCTCTAACTCTTACAATGGTTCATGTGCTAAAATTCATGCGAGCATTAAAGACTTTGCATGGAAAAAGTCTTGGAACGTTGTAATATACATCTAAGTATATATACATATTATATATATATTCTATTTATATTAAGATTTCATCTTGTATTTTTATTTCGAGTGACTACTTTCTTATTTTCTGATATTCTTTCTGTACTTTGCTTTGTCTCTCAATTTTTGTTCAAGACATATTCTTGACCAATTTTTAATATTGTTACTTAATCATATTATTGGTCAATTCCGATCCATTCTTACCCCTAACTTCCCTTTCATTTTTCTCTTTCTCGGTATTTTTTTTCTTTTGATTTTGTATTTTGGCCTTCTCTGTATTCTCTCTTTTAGTTCTTTCTGCTCTCTTATTATTATTCCTTCTCAGTTCATTCCTGCTCTCTTTATTTATTTATTTCTTTGGGTGCATTTCTTCTTTTCTTTCTTTTCTTTTGATTTGTTCTCTTTATTTTTTTTTTCTTTTTTTTTCTGTGCTTTTCTTCTTTTCTTTCTTTCCTTTGATTTTGTTTACCGTATTTGCCTCCTATATATATTTGTTTTCTTTTGATTTTGTTAACAATATTCTGCCTCTCTCTCTTTATCTTCTCTTTGTATTTCAAAAATATGACATATAAATTTTTCTTCCCAAATCTTTCCTTTCTTATTTAATTGATAATTTAATTTTTTTTTAACATAATCCTTTCTTTCTCCCGGTCCTGTATTTACTTCTTATCTTCCATTTTCTACCTATGTTCGGTATTTTTTTTTATGGATAGATATTACCCTAAGTTATAGTTAATTTCCTATAACCTGATAAGCAAAATCTAAATAAATGAGCAGGTAACAAGAGATCTATTAGTTAGACAAAGGGTTATAGTTAATTTCCTACAACGTGATAACCAAAATCTAAATAAATGAGCAGGTAACAAAAGATCTGATTCTGATTAGTTAGACAAAGGAAAAGGAAATCTGATTTGGATATCTAAATAAATGGGCAGTGAACAAGAGAACTGATTCTGATTAATTAGACAACGGAAAAGTAAATCTGATTTGGATAAATGAAAAAGAGATATGAAAGATGACTTACCGTAATAACAAAGATCTCTCTCCAATAATTAAATATCGAGCTCTCCTTGTAAATCTGGTTGTTGGTATTTTTTATTTTTTATTTTTTTTTTGTAGGAACCACTAAATCATCCAGTATTCTAATTTGGGTTTTTGACTGATGAGTTGGTTGAGGAGAGATAGTTGGGAGAGGAGGAGGGGTTAGTGGAGAGTAAGAAAATTATTATTTTAATTATTTTAATTATTTTAATTATTTAATTATTCTTTTTTTGGGTCCTTACATGATTTTTCTAAAACTTATATCACTCAAGCATGCTAATAAAACTTGGCTAACTAAGCTCAAGTACTGGTCCAATCTCCAGGTAGTAGGTGTTCCGTAAATCGTCAACTTAAGTACCTCCAGCCTTAGACAAGATCGTGCCAGGTGAGCTTTCTTGTAAACGCAATTTTATAAGACATCGACCTATTTTAACTATTAAAATTGATTGTGCTTGGTTTTTAACCCTAAGTGAGCATGCACTTATCTTTATTATAGATTTTAACGTCTATCTCGATTTATGACATTGAAAATAACCTATAACATGCACTAACATGCTTTATATAACGATTACATAATCATCCATTCCATGCAATAATATAACAATTTATATCTATCACTCATGGAACCCTCAACATGCATAGTATACATTATAACACTTATAACATACTTGGAATGCATGAAACATGCTTAGCCTATGGTGGGATTTTAAATCTATATGACATACTTTAGGCATATACATTTTCTATTTAATTAAAACATACATTTATAATGCATAATTAATTAAACACACTAAAGTGGATTGGTTTTTGGCATTTTAAAGCAAGTAATTAACTAAATTATTACATTAATAATTAAAAATAACTTGAACTGCTCCCGAGGATCACGAACTGGGTGAACGAACCCCTAAAAACGTTGTATCTTATCCGAACGGGCAGAAAAAACACCCGAACCACCTCTTCCATCTTCTTCTTCGATTCAGCTTCCTTTCTCTTCCATTTTCGATCAATTACAACCTAAAATGGACTCTAATGACTCCATAAAAATTACCGACCTTTCTTCAATCATTAAAGCCCATACACATTAGGCTTGTTACAATATTTTTACAATTGAAGCATAAAAAAAATGCCAAAACCAAAAACATCCACTTTAGCAACCACAAAATTTCATTCATGAAATGGTACCCACCATGCTTAAATTAATGTAAATAAAGTGCCTAAAACTTGCTCTGATACCAATTGATGGAGTTAATATAACACATGTGGAAGCAATTTGAATCTTAGGCACTCTTGGAACATAAATTATATTAAATAACTAGCATGTTCATAAGTATTAAAACTCAAGGTCTTTATGTACTAACCTTTTGTAGTTCAAATTCCTTTTTCCTCACGAACCGGTTTCGAACCACCACTAGTATCTTTTTTGGCAGAGTTGGATGCATGGTACTTTTCTACACACGGCCCACGTACGCATACATGGACCCATCAGGCGGATTGGTATACGTGCCCCTTAGGCCGGACTTTGTTGGGCACAACACAATACATGTCACTGGACCCTCATAAAAGAAAAGGTCTTCATGATAACATGTCAAACATAAATATTCGAAGGTATGCATCCGTACTAGCATAACATAACAGGGAAGTATCCCGATATACATGACATAAATACATGCACGAGGCCCCATGATTTTTATTCATAAGATAACATTTATTTGATTTTCTTTCTCTTTCCCTCCATAACATATTTCATGTATGTATAACGCATACATGGATAAATATCAATTTTTTCTACCTTATAATATGAGGGGTGTGGGATGGTGTGTATAGAAAACAAATAAGAGAGAGGAAGGGAGAATTTGGGTTTTTGTGGAAGGAGGAAAAACAAGAATGTAAAGAGGACGCCAATCTGAAACTTTAATGAAAAATTTGGCAAAATATTTATCTCTAGTCCTAGTAAGAGGATCGATGAGTGTTAGTTTATGCTGTAGGATCGTTCGATTTGACTACGATGTTCCAGGAAAGGATTCTTACAAGTTTCGTGTTGAAACTCGACCATGATTTGTTTCAGAATTAGATTTGAGAGATTTATAATTTCGATAAGAAAATATATTTTTTCAAAAATTTAAACGCAATTATTATGGTCTCATTCTTCCTAGAAATTAAAAAAAAAAAATGGCATGGAATTGGTTGATTCGATATCTTAATTTTTCGTGAAGAAACTAAGTCATTTCTAGTTAACGATTTGGAAGATAAAAAGCAATCCAAAAAAAATAGATTGAAATGCATCGCTCAGCGAAATCTAGAAAAATTGAACGTTGGAAGAATCGACCGTGGATACGCAGCTGCTGGCGACGAGAGAGAATCGTATTAACAAAAAGTTGAAATGTGTCACAATGTGGAAGGAATGACGGGTCAACCAGTCAACGAGGACGTGTTGTGAGACACCACTTTACTCGCTAAACCGCACACGATCCAGTCTAACCTCTGTAACTCAAAAAGTACCAAAGAACAAAAGTTCGATCTGCGTGTCCTACCCGATCTGTTCACTAACCAACGACACGCGTCTCGCGACTGTACCTCTGCCAGACGTGTGGTAAACACGCGTAGAGAACATCTTTTGTGCTTGAATATCGCATGGTATGCGCATGTAGAAAACTTCTTTGGTGCTAGAAAAGCACGTGAGCGCGTGTATGGACTTTCTTTTTATCCTATAATCCTGCTCGAGAAGGCACACGACAAATATGTAAGTAACAACATGAAAAATCTACGAAGCAGTACTTGTACAATTCGCTTGCTTATGAATGCATGCTAGTAAAATTAATCCTAGGTAGCTATTCTTGATTAACAACTACGTAGGAAAGTTACTAAGAGTGAAAACAGACTTGCTAGTTGTTGAAATTTCTTGTCTTACCCAGTATACTGTCTTGATATACTTTACTACTAGTGTATGTAATCATGCTATGACATTGGATGAGATGTTTATTTATCAGCACTCTGGGTGCTGGATGGATGTTATCGCCCCATTGAGCATGTGTGACTCCTGGTGAATGATTGTGTGATCCCTCCCTTTTGAGAATAAGCAACAGAATCGAGTATTGTCTAGGGTAAGCACGTAGATTGGTGGGTCCAGGCTTAGGATTGAACACCTTTAGAGGTTTGAGACCATTGGAATCATGAAGGGCAATCAGAGGGTGAGACAATATTATAACAAAATAGTGTGCGCAGATAAGTAATTTACAGCATGACAATATTTAAAACACAAAATAAGAAACGAACTCAAAACATTTTAAAACAAAAGAGTTGAGGACGACGGGTTATGACACCTGCCCAAGAGTCCACTCTCGACTTCGACCAGCTCCTTACCTTAAAAAAATGGAGAATAAGGAATGAGTACAAAGACTTAGTATGTAGCCTTCTTGTAGGCTCTCAATCGTATCGTTGATATGCTAGGATACCACACTCTTTCTTGTCTTGTTCTTGTTTCTTATTGTAAGTACTTAGGCCCACTTGTTCTTGACTTCGGGTTCTTATCGTGATTTATTCTAAGGACCTTGGTCCTTGGATTCTAAAACCTTTGGCATCCTTTAAGGGCCTTAGTACCATGGTTCTCGGTTCTTGGTTCTTGTACTTAGAACTAGGGTCTTGATCCATGTTCTAGACCTAGATCTTTCTCTTGTTCTTGGTACTTTCTAGGTATTTATTCTGTTATTGATTTATTCTCCAAGACAGTCCCCTTAGGATTTACGGCACTAGCCAAATACCTGACAATTCTGTGTCTAAGGCTTGTTACTCAGTGGTAGATCGACTACACTGCATTGTGGACACGTCGTGTTTTAGGACATTAATCACGAGGCTAGGTAGTAGTTACCCTGCACGTAGGATCCGTCCTATGTAAGGCCGTTGATCATGTGAGTAACTTGTTTAGGTGGCATGTACCGAGGGGTAGCACTCCCTCACCATAGGTTACTTTATGGCCTGTGGGATAGGTTCACCAGTTAACACTCCCATGGATGCAAGCAGACCAACACTCACCATGTTCTTCCCCACCTTGTACCATTGCGAAGGCTAAGTTTTCTGCCTAGGTCTTTGTATCAAGAGTGTGGAAACTCTAGGGACAAAAGTAAACAATTGGTTTTCTGCTGGGTTAAGGATGTGATGAGAGACTACAAGTAGGTTGCTTAATCGTGACGAGAGGGTACTCTAGAGTTTAGAAGTAATAGAGGAATTATGGACCTAGGGAATCATGTATCTCGTTCCCCCTTCCCTCGTTAGATGAATTTGGTATATATTAATACACATTTTGATTTCTCTCTTATTTTATACACATTGATTGGCAAAATTTTTCCTAGAGATTCAAGGTGTGACATGATGAAATCAAAACCCCATAATTGTTCTCCCAACAGGCATTGAGTAATTCTTGCAAAAGAAGTCTTGCACAATTCCTATTTGAAACTATAGTTCTAGAATGTTTTGAACTCGTCTATTCTACCTCCCCTTAAAATTTCAAAGGTCCTCCTAAAAAGTTTGAAAGTTCAACTTAAAAAAACAAATCGGGAATTTAGTACCTTGTTGGACTTGGGTGCTATACCATATGTAATCTATGAATTGCTTTCTCTATTTTATATTTTCTACAAGAAAGTATTCATATTTTGTTGTCCATTTTATAAAAGTGTTTTAAAAATAAATGAAATATTTATTATTCTTGCGCTAATAACTATTATCTATTCAAGGAATTTTGTTATTGAAAATCTAATAAATAACCGAAGTTTTAAATGTTTATTTTCGCATAAGAGAGTATGTTAGGATGACATTAGCCACTTTAGGTTAGTATAAATCTAGGGTCATTAGAGAAAGTGCCCCTGCACCGATGATGGTGAATGTTAGAATGGCCATGAAGTCAAGATAGGATAGTAGTATGCATTGATTTCATTTAGTAGTTAGATAGGTGACATTTCATTTTATGATGGTGAATGTTAGAATGGCCATAAAGTCAAGATAGGATAGTAGTATGCATTGATTTCATTTAGTAGTTGATAGGTGACATTTCATTTTTATATTAAAAAAACTATGTTACTTTTTGTAACACTTGAACTTAGGAGGTATTAACGTCCTTTGTTTTCCTACTTAGGATCCAAATATATGCATGATAATTAGGTCGTAATTTTTTATTGTAGGCTAAAGAGACCGAGGCTCGAGTCGATGAAGAAGGAAACTATGCTCGAGATAGTTGTAAGATTAAAAAAAAAACGGACAAGATCAACATAGGAACAAGGTCATTTCGCCCCTACTCCTACCTGAGGAGTCTGGATAGTTGAGTCATCACAAGAAAGCGAAAGAAAGGGGAGGAAAAGAAGAAGGGATAAAAAGAAGTTAGGATTTTGAAAGAAAAAGAAGAACAGAGAAATCGGCTGCCTCAAATCTGCCGTTGGAGATCGAATCGAAGGCAAGAAACTTCTAATCAAGACTCCTCTTGGTGCTAGAAGAAGAGTTTGGGGGGTGGATTCGCCCATTCCAACTAGAAAATCCGAGAATGGACAAGGTAAGACTATGACCTTTTCGTTTCGATTTTTCCTAGATCTAAGGAGTTTCTTGAACGATAGATCTGGAGTTTTGAGGTGTCTAATTAAAAGAGGATTCACACAAGTTTCTTGAAGAAATCTCGAACAAAAATTGGAGCTTGATCGGAATTCGGGTGAACTGGTCAAGAATAGAAAACGTGAGTTTTTCAGTATCTTTGAATGGATTTAATTCATTCTATATTAAAAAAAAAAAAATGTCGATGTAGGTGAATAAAAAATTTACGACTTTGGTGAAGAAACCAAGTCAATCCAAGTTATGTGCGAAAAGTTACGAAAATCTAAACTTCGATGTAGGTGACTGAACTTGATAGGAATTTAGTATATGTAAATAGAGAGTTTTGAGAGATTTTCTCAATTTTTTTTTAAGCCAACTTTCCAGGTAAGTTGATCACTCTATTTATATAGTCATATTTGCGTGTTCATGTAAATTTGAGATTACCAAATTTTGATACTAAAAAATTCACTCAAATTTGTAGGATTATGTGGCAAGCATTGCAAGATTAAGTTTACCAAGGTTTGACACTCAAAATTCCACTCAAATTTGTGAGGTTTATTGAGTAAACAGCATGTTTGGTTAAACAGAATTTTGACACTCAAAATTCCACTCAAATTTGTGGGATTATGTGTGGGATTATGTGGCAAACATGCAAGTTTGGTTAAACTATATATTGACACTCAATATTCCCCTAACTCAAATATGAATTCTTCTCTGAGGTGAATAACAATTAATTTAAATAATTAATTTTAAATCAAAATAATATTAAAGGATTAATTAAACAATTTAATTAATATTTAACATTAAAAAAAATGCCAATCCAATGCACATATTGTTTATGAATCCTCTTCATAATTAAAATATTTAAATCTTATTTAAATATCTCCAATTATCTCTTTTTGTTTAATTCATAATTACAACAAAATGCGGTTAAATATATCATATATATTTAGCGTGTATTCCCTAATTTAAATTCGAATGCTTTGAACTCACTCGTCACACTATTCTAAGGTTTAGTCCGATATGAGCTAGCAGAGGGACCTAATGGACCTACAGGTCATGGGGTCCAACGATCCGAGATTAACCAGCTAAACTCATTAACCTTGTTAACAAACATTCGTCAACTACTAGGACACTCCACTATAGCCTCCCCACTATAGATACATTTCTGTCCATTTGATATAATCATGATTAGTAAGTCAATCCTTCACAGGTTGTTCGTAACTAGAGCTGGGTCAATTTACCGTTTTACCCCTAAAGTTACTTCTTGTTTCTTAAGTCCCACTGATCCTCTAATGAACAATTGGTTTGTGGTCCAACCACCAAACCGAATCCCTCTCGGGTCAATGAGAGGGTGGGGCCCCTTATTCAAGACTTGGAGTCAGTACTTAAGGGAACAACCTCTCTACTATATCTAAAAGCGGGTAGGAGAGAGTTCCATCTTCCACCCTATGTCCCCAATTATTCAACCAGTCTTACCCCTGGAATGGGAGGCTTATTGAGTCGACGAAATCGGGCCACTCTCACCCATGCAAATCTAAGGATAATTCTGAATAAACAGGAGTTCATAGTTAGCTCAGGATTAAGATCGAGTTACCTAGGTCATCGAGTGAAAAAATCAGTCTCAACAGTAAACAACATTGTAATGATGATACATTATAACATGATGATATAAGTTGCTTGATTATGAGATGTCTTAATATGATGATATTCCATATTAAGTTGATGTAGATGTATTAGATGCAACGATGTATTATGACAACAATTTTTCTAAGACACAACCCCAATCGATGTTAATGATGATGAACGTATGAAGGCCAATGCATGCATGTTACCTATGGTAATGTGTGAATGATGTATCGGGCTGTGTCATAAAATAATTTAAAGATGAAATCTATAGGGATCTCATGCATATTTTAGTCATATACATCGAGTTACTTTCTCATTTATGATGATGAGTATGGACGCGTACACTATGATGATGATCATCATGATCATGCCTCGTATGGTACTCGAGGGTCTGCTAACGTCCAAATAATCAGTTATGGACAACTAGCCTGACTATGATGGGTCCGGGGGTATGAACTGCTTGGAGACTCACATTCGCACGTGTGGATCATGTGTAGGAAAGTACTACACATCTAATCATGGGTTACATGTGTTAGCATTACCAGACTCCAATAGTGGGGTCACTTACTGAGTATTTCTTAAAATACTAAAACCGTGTGCTACATTTATTTTAGGTAAAAGCAAGACACCTCTATATAGTTGATGACGACATTGCAAGTACAAACCGTGATCATGCATTGGATAGTGGTCCAACCACCAGGATTAAGATCGAGTTACCTAGGTCATCGAGTGAAAAAATCAGTCTCAACAGTAAACAACATTGTAATGATGATACATTATAACATGATGATATAAGTTGCTTGATTATGAGATGTCTTAATATGATGATATTCCATATTAAGTTGATGTAGATGTATTAGATGCAACGATGTATTATGACAACAATTTTTCTAAGACACAACCCCAATCGATGTTAATGATGATGAACGTATGAAGGCCAATGCATGCATGTTACCTATGGTAATGTGTGAATGATGTATCGGGCTGTGTCATAAAATAATTTAAAGATGAAATCTATAGGGATCTCATGCATATTTTAGTCATATACATCGAGTTACTTTCTCATTTATGATGATGAGTATGGACGCGTACACTATGATGATGATCATCATGATCATGCCTCGTATGGTACTCGAGGGTCTGCTAACGTCCAAATAATCAGTTATGGACAACTAGCCTGACTATGATGGGTCCGGGGGTATGAACTGCTTGGAGACTCACATTCGCACGTGTGGATCATGTGTAGGAAAGTACTACACATCTAATCATGGGTTACATGTGTTAGCATTACCAGACTCCAATAGTGGGGTCACTTACTGAGTATTTCTTAAAATACTAAAACCGTGTGCTACATTTATTTTAGGTAAAAGCAAGACACCTCTATATAGTTGATGACGACATTGCAAGTACAAACCGTGATCATGCATTGGATAGTGGTCATTGGATAAGGTTAAGTAGGTAAACCAAGAAATGATATAAAATGACCACAATACCCCTAAGGTAATTTACCTAGGGTTCATGAACTAGATAACCTCAAAATATTATGAAACTATGTCCCTTGGAACGCATGAAACCTTGGACAAAGGTTGTCAGGTTCATGACTAGTACTGTAAATCTTAGGGGGAGTGTCTTGGAGAACGAACCTGAGGAGAACAAGAACCTAGAAAGTACCAAGAACAAGACAAAGATCAATGGCTACAACATGGATCAAGATCTAAGTTCCCAAACCAAGAACTAAGAACCATAGTACTAAGGAGGCCCTTAGATTATAAATAAAGTTTAAGGATCCAAGGACCAAGGTCCTCTGGATAGATCATTATATGAACCCACGAGTCAAGGATAAGAACTAAAGAGCCTAAGTTCTTCCAACAAGAACAAGAAAAATAAAAGAAAGAGTGTGATACTCTAGCATATCAAGGACACGATTAAGAGCCTACAAGTAGGCTACTTATTGAGTCTTTGTACTCATTCCTTATTTTTCATATTTTTTAGGTAATAAGGAGCTTTTCGAGGTTGAGAATGGACTCTGGAGTAGGTGTCGTAGACAAGTTTCACCCGTCGTCCTCAACGTTTTTATTTTAAAATATTTTGTGTCCATTCCGTATTTTGTGTCTTGATGGTTGGGTTGTGTTTTAAAAACTTATGTATGAACTTTATTTTGATATAATGTATATTATATTTTAAATTTTCTTGTTTTAGTTAGCTAAAAATTTTCTCATCTTTTATGAAGTCATCGAGTCTGCCTGGTCCTTACAACTTATCTTTCCAAGAAATATATATATATAACTATATCATGTTTTATTTTTATTATCATCGGTATAAATTTTAGCTCAACAAGTACAAAAGAATTGACCTCCAATCTCAAAATAGAAAAGTAATAAGGGTTTTCTTGTGTCTAGATCAACAATTGTGTTGAAATCAACCCAATGAAACTTGACATCCTTGGAAGTTGTGTTTAAATCAACCCAATGAAACTCAACATCATTTCCAAGGGTACTCTAATAGATATGATTCTCTTTAGAACCAAGACGTAAGGAAATGCCATTGTCTTCTGCTGCCCATGTACAAATACTATTATAACATTGATCACCAAACCAAATACTTCACTAGAAGCATGTCCGTGTTTGTTGCTAAAATTGCACCAAAACCGTGTTGATTGCCAAAAATTTTCTTTGAAGGTCCAAGAGTATTTCTCTCCAAAGCCGATTTCATGTTAGCCTAAATCGTTGTCTTTAGACTTGCAATGAGCCAAGAGAGTTGAATCCTTCATATGATTCCAAATTGCAACTTCCCATGCAGAGAATGGACGTTGTATCTTTGAATCGGATTGTTCAAAACATGAGCTAATAATCATGTTTGATTTAAAAGCAAGAAATATGATGAGACCGAATATATTGTGAGGCTTCATTTTTTTTTGTGGGAGTTTAAGTTGGTAACTTTTTCTTTGTTCACAAATCCATTTTGTGTAGATTGACAGGTTGTACAATCTAAATCTCTCTACTTTTTCTAACCTTATTTATCTAAATATATATCATATATGTAATAATTAATAGGGTGTATTATATATAGCAAGTTGTTACATCCAAGTTAAAATATGTTATATTTGGACCAGAGTTTGAATCCAACAAAACCTACCCTACAAGGATCTTTTTGTTGATAATGACTTAACATACTCTCTACTTTTCTAACCTGAAGTCTGCGCTTCTACCAGAATCGCAACCTATGCATTGGCTCACTACCGATACGTATCTTGTCCCCAGCCACTGGCGCACTCGGCTCAACTTCGCTAGTCTCTAACAGCTAAAAAAAAGTCATTTGATTTGGGTTAGATGTTTTAAGAACGATTTCAATGTTTTTGACCCTCTCGAAGCTGAATTTTGTCTTATTTAAGAGAAAGGTGAGTATAATGTTCAATTTCTCAATTGAAGTTAAATTAGGTTAGGAAAGAATTTTCCAATGAAACAAGGAGAATGTTTTAATAGGATGAAATATCTCTACGATACTTGAATCAAACTTTGAGGGATGAAATCAAGCGTATTCGAGTATTAGATAGAACATCGACCAAGGTCATCAATGTAAGTGGTCTCACAAAAGGCATGGTAGAAGTTTGTGTTATGTAAGATGACACATGCTCAATGACTCTACACGTGTCATATGTTTGATATGATATGTTGAACTATATGATATGTTGAATGATATGACATACGGAACTATACGATATGTCAAAGGTTATGATGTGTTGCATGACATGATATAATACAATGTATTACATGAATTATAAGGAGTAAAAAGTTTTGACATGATACACATCCCCAGACATGTTTTAAAGACTTTGCTATAAAATTATATTATATGAAGGAAAATGGAAGAGGTTGTCTTACATGATTTAACTAATGTAAAAAAGTTGGGATCTCATGCATAATGGTATGCCACATGCATCGAGATATTTTTTCCTTAGTATTAATATGAACGTGTAGTTTTGAAAAGGAAAATGATCGTCAGTTTAACAAGATACTACCATGGCCGCTACTCCTTTTGGTTGTCCGACAATAGTACTAGAGATGCTAACCAACAAGTACGAGGCCCAGAAGGTGTACAAACTCCCTCGTAGGTCCATATTTGCACGTATGGGGCATGTACAGAGTAGTAAATACGCAACTAATGGCCCAGTTAGGATAGTCACCTATGGGAATACGGATTTAAAATGATAGGTCTGATGACCCAGTTAAGATATTCGCCTAAGAGAATACGATTTTAAAATGATAGGTCCAATTCATGTTTCATGTCTTTGCCTTCCTTAACCCCAATAGTTGGGTCACTTGCTGAGTATTTCTTAAAATACTCAAGCCACATCTACTTCTATATTTCGAGTAAAGGCTAGACACTCATGCACGTTTGACAGCAGCATCACAATTCAAAGACCATGACACATGCATAGGGTGGTCACATTTAATTTCGTAGATTTTAGGTTAGTATAGGGCATTGTTGTTTTATTCTTACCTATGAATATTTTAAGTTTTCTTAAACAAGTCAATGATATTGTTTTATGAAGACTTTTTAATGAATATTTCTATCCAAGATGTTAGGTCATGCATGTGTTAGCGACTTTAAGATAGTTGAAAACTAGGGTCATTTAAGACATGATTTTATAAGAGTTTGTGCACGCATATTGTCGAATATAATATTTGAGGAATAAATGGAGATTGTCTTGCATGATTTATTTAAAATGAAAAATTATAAGGACCTAATGCATAATTGTATGTTCACATGCATCGGGATACTTACCCTTCAATATGAGTATGAACGAGTACACTATGAGATGAAAATGATAATCATGTTCATTATGGTGCTACGATGTTTGCTATTCCCTCGATGTTTCTGGCAACAATAGTATAGTT
The DNA here is from genome assembly GCA_018691285.1 of Cucurbita argyrosperma subsp. sororia. Taxonomy (NCBI): domain Eukaryota; kingdom Viridiplantae; phylum Streptophyta; class Magnoliopsida; order Cucurbitales; family Cucurbitaceae; genus Cucurbita; species Cucurbita argyrosperma. The sequence goes on from CM031898.1 coordinate 7,336,569, forward strand.
GCTAGCCCGACCGGCAGCACAGGAGGTGTGCGAGTGGTGGGCCCATACTCGCACGTGTGGGTCGTGTTTAGAGACGTGTTGAAGACCATGAAACTTGTGTTTGGATAGTTGTGTTTTATTTTAATTGATCTTAAGTTAGACATCGTTTTCAATCTTCTTTTTCATTTATTTACATTTCACATTGGTTATTTCATTATTTTGTTTTAAATCTTTTAACAAAACCTATCAGTTGATGACATCATTTTATAAATAATTTTAAATGAATATTTTCAAATAGAAAGTTTGTGTCATGCATATGGTAGCGACTCTATTTCAGTAGAAAATTCGAGCCGTTATAGTTGGTATCAAAGCTCTAGGTTATAGATTCTATAGACTAGCATATGAGGTAGGCTTAACAAGTTCCATGGTTTCACTGCTGATATCTGTCACAGTCACGTACGTTATGTATAAGACAACAAAAAAAAATTAAGGTAAATGTCACCGATTAAATATATTGTTACTACTGGGTCATTATCTGGTGTAATTCCTGATTGAATGTGTCACCATTGATTGTACCACTGTTGACTGAGTTCTACATTTGTCATGATATTATGTGAAATATGATTTAAACCAAAAAGCAATAGTCTTAAGAATAAATATATGGTAGTTTTAGAATCATGGCACCTAGAGCCGCGAAAGAGGACGTGGAGGAAGGGGACAACCTCCTATTAAAGGACAGGTAGAGGTAGAGAGAACCTAGCTTGTGAAGGATATGTAATTCAACTATTGCAGCTACACCACCCTTAGCAGCACTGAAGGCTAGAATAGACCCCACGACTAACCTAATGTAGGAATCATTCGAAGCCATGATGAAAATGGTGGTGGCCACGCAACAAGCCAACAGTCGTAGTCCACGCGAGAAGCGAGGTACTTATGGAATTTTAAGCAGTATGATCCATGTACCTTTAGTGGGACCTCAGGAGACCAAACAAAGGCACAACTGTAGTTAACACAATGGAGACGATCTTCTTGTTAATGGAATATTTGGATGATCAAAAGGTGTAATGAATGTCGTGAATGCTGAAAAATGACTCAAAGCTACGGTGGATGGATAGTTTAAGAGTTTCTCAGCCCAAATGGAAGTTGATACCATGGTCTCAATTTAAAGAGGTATATTTGACGGAGTATTACCCAAAGGTAGCCCAACATCGAAGCAATAGGAGTTCACCCAGCTAACACAAGGTTGATGCCCCATTGACACCTATGGAAGAGTATTTATGAGATTGAAACAGTTTACACTGAAGTTGGTGGACACAAAATTGAAGATAGCTCCATCCTGGGCTTGGACGCAAAGATTGGTGTACTGTGGAGGTCATAGATCCAACCACTTATATTGTCGCCCTAAGCGTAGCTAAGGCTATGGAGGAGCCTCAAGTTGAGGAACGTTGAGAGTTAGCAGTTACTATAGGACAGAAACGATGGTATTTATTGAGGGGTCTACCACTGGCATGTAGACAACAACAAACAATAGATATTGCACAGACCAAGAGAGGGCAAGAGGAAATGAGAAACCACAATGCATGCATGTGGACAACAGTATTGAGGTAGGTGTATGGTCAAATCCAAAGCTTGTTCTAGGTGTGGCCGGAAAGGCAATCTTGCTAAGAATTTCATTAGAAGGAGAATGGAAAACTCGGTTAACCCGTTAAGGGACTTAGGTGGTATAGGGAAACTCATGCAGACTTGCTCTCAGGCAAGAGCATCTGCTTCGACCAGTAGAGAAATCAAGAAATCTGACATAGTGGTGATAGGTACTTTATCTATCCTAAGACACTATACTTTCACTTTATTTGATTCAGGCTCTATACATTCGTTTATATTTGTATGGTTTGTTAGTTAAGCAGCAGGATTAGAACCCTTATTGCACATAATGACTATCAGTACCCAAGTGGGGGAAGACCTAGTTAATAAGAGTAGAGTAAAACGTTGACAAGTAATAGTTGCAGGATAGACCTTAGACGTAGACCCGATAGTTGTTAGCATGACAAATTTCGACATAATACTAGGAATGAATTAGTTGGTTGAGAACTATGCTACCATAGATTGTCATAAAAGGAAGTTGTATTCTCACCACCATCTCGATCTAACTTTAAATTCAAGAGCACCTGCACTGGAATTGCCCCTAAGGTGGTCTCAATGATAAAGTCATGAAATTGATCCAACAAGGAGGTCGGGCCATATTGGCTAGTGGCGTTGATACCAAAGAGTAAGAGAAGACCTTGAATGTGGTACCAACCGTGAATGAATTCTTGGATGTTTTTCTAATTAACACACAAAATAACCGAAATGACAGATAAATTAATCTAACACAAAAACTAATCCAAGATTTATTACTACACAAATCAAACAAATAAAATCAACGCATTTAACACATTAGAACTTCAAAAAATCTATTGGAACTTGGAATGAGATATAGAAAGTTTTCTTCATCTTTAGATCATGAGATTTGACAATAAAACTTAAAAAGTTTCTCTTTTAAGGAAGGCGAGGATAGAGAAGATCATAGAATAGGGTGGGGATGGGGACGGAGAATATAATTATTGTGATAGGTTTTTTTTCCTTTATTTGTAATATAATATGATTAAAAACAACTCTCTTCTTGTTTGATCCCATACTTTGGAAGGTTTAAAATCTTATAAAAACTTCAATATTTTGATTTAGATCATAGTACTTAAGAAGCCATTGCATAATTTGAATTATGTCCTCAACATAAACTAGATCAAAGTCTTTCATCTTACAAAAGTATAAGAGTGTTCAGATTCTAGATTATGTCACCCGCCAAAGAGGTTGATTAAAGAATGAATTATTATTTGTTTGTATTGTTTACTTTTGCATTAGTCATTATCAACAACAGGATCACTATAGGTTAGGTTTAGTCCAATTCAAACTCTCATCTAAATATAAAATATTTTCACTTCGATGCAACCACTTCTTATATATAATAGACCTTATTAATTATTACATGTATGGTATATATTTAGAAAAATAAGGTTAAAAAATTGAGGAGATTTAAATTGTACACTTGGTTGGCCTTGACCGACGTTCTATTCTATTTTCAAGATTTGGTTGACTTGAGCGGTGATAAAAATCTAGACCTATGTTTACCGAAAGATTGGATTAGAAGCCTTTGATAACATAGTAGATCTCCATGACACCCAAGAATGACCAAGGTAGCTATCTAAGCTAGGAGTAGCATAAACGCTAACGCTACGTTATATTCAGACCCACGGAGCTCTTTCCACTTCTATTTTAGTACTATTGAGATAGGCATATGTTAGTTAGGGTAGTTTGAGCTTCTACTTTGTTGAATGGTGAGTGGTCTCTTAAATATGGCCACTATGTTGTTAACCGATTCCTTGGAGGGAAGCGAGACCACGTCAGATAGCCCTGTACCTTGCCAGTGCACAAAGATCGCATCCCCAAAACGTAGGTGATTCTATGGTCATAAGGAATGAACCAACCAAGCTCCCTTTGAGCATGTTCATACTAGAAATTACCGTATTGTCTTATCATAATTTTATGAGGTCGTGCCTCAACCAAGGTCATAAAAAACTCACCGCATAAGAAAATTAAGCTACCATGGTCAAAAAACAGAATGATGGTACAAATAAGAAAGAAAATGTAGCATCTAGGTCGTTAGTCGTTGGTACGGTGTCAACATAGCTTCAACTTCCTTTTTCACTCTAGTACGAGTACCATCGAGCCAAACCTAGGCCAACTAGAGTTGTATGAACTATAGTTTATTTGGATTATCTTGCACAATAGGTCTGTCTAGAGAGGGAACATAGGATTATAAGGGATCACTCCCCTAACTTTGGGCGACTAGATTGCCTTGTGGGTAGGGTTCGCCAAATAACTTCTCATGGATGATGAGAGCAGGCTAGCATTTACCATGCTATCCCAACAAGAGAGAGTTTTACAATGTGACACCTCAACCAAGAATATCAGTTACATGGTACTTAGGCAGAGCAAACTAGCTAAGTCTAAGAACAGGAAAGTAGTTCACCCTAGAGATAAAATTTGCCTCCTAAAAGATCTGCAATGTAAGAAATTGGTGACACCCCCTCCATATCCATAATGGATCTAAGAGCAGCTAAAGTACCAAAATGCTCAAGTAGCGCCTGAGAAAAGGCTTAAACTTCCTAAAGCCTAGAGAAAAGTTTGTGGATATTTACTGGGTTAAGGATGCGACGGATTAAGTAGGTTGTTTATTGAGTATATTTTTATACGGACTACTTTTCCTTTCTTTTTCAAGAATTCACATGTTGTTGGTCAAGATTGAGAAGCATCCGAGAATTCTACAGTCATAGAATGTGTCATTCTAAAGGGTCAATCTATTTTTACATTTTTTAGTCTTTTGTATTTTGATTTATAATTATATCCTAAACTCATTTCCCCCTTTGTAATATTTTTAACAACACAATCTTGCTTTAATTTTGCATATAATATTTGTGTTGTTGACTTTATTTCGAGTGACTGTGTCAGCATTTGGCATTGAGCGCATTTCTTCATTGCATGGCCGACACGTGTCCTTATTAAAAGAGTTCAAATTTATGGAAAAACCTAGTTACTTACGAAGTAAGCGCTTCTCGATTTCAACTTCTAATATGATTTTTCGTCAAGTTGCAACACGAAATTTGCAAGAATCCGCACCTAAGTTAATTTAGTTGAGTATTAAGAACCAAATAAATAAAAAAAACATTAGATCTAGGGTGGAATCCCAAAACAAAAGAACCATAGACTTAACTCGTGTTCTAGCTCATTTTTCGATACAATCGAACAATCAAACAAGCCAGACCGCTCCTCCTTAGTTCTCTGAGTAACTCTGGAGAGAAATATTTGGGCAATCGATGCTCCAAGTGCGGGATTGAACATTTTCCTCTCTTCTAATTCTTCTTTTAAAACCCTACTTCTTTCTCTTTTTTCCCTTTTTTTTTTCTTTTCATTTCATTGCATTGTACGTATGTTCAATCCCCCCTCAAAGTGGTTGTGGGGGCAAGTGTACCTTTTTTTCGTTGACTTTGACTCGAATTTTCAATTTGATTACATTTTTTTCTAAGCTCCTTCAGGTGTCCTGAACATTTTTCCCTTATGCCCCAGTTTGAAAATCACACTCTAAGACCTCCAAAAAAGAAGAAGAAACAAATTACGACTAGGGCGAGGGTATCAGTTGTAACATCAAATCATACTACAAGACCTTACATTTTCTCCCCGTGACCATAGTTTGAATCATCTTCTTCTCATGGGTAGATGTGTTGGTTGATTTTGTTTGATTCTTCTTTCAATTTCTTAAAATGGTTTTTATTTTTGTAACAAAATTTTAAATTTCAAGTAAAAATTGTAAAACAATAGCAAAAACAGGTTTTCTAAGTTTATTTATGTGATTGTCCAAACTTAAAATTTTGAAAATATGTGTAGATAGTCGGTAACCAAAGAAACGAATGGCCATATTCATCGGTACCCCATGAACATTTTGACTTTGGCCAGTGTGGCATAGTTGATAGTCTAGTAACGAATGTTCTTGTACTTGGAGTCGTTGAAAGTGGCACCGGCAAAGTCGATGAGGCTAGACTTGAAGTAGATCAATAATTGGTTCATCAACCAAAGAAAGCACCCTTGAAAACCATCAGAGGATATGCAGTTCGTGGTGATGGATGTTGCTCATCTACACTACAATTTGAACAATGTCATCTACAATCCCTTCTCTATGGACTGTTCGTCCACCCTTTTCTTATGAGATGTCATTTTAACGTTGCGTTGTTTATGTTCATTTCACTTTTGTTTTAAACCTTTTCCTTTTACACATTGAAATTAAACCCTTTAAGTTCGTTTTTCTTAATTCTTAGTTTAGGCTCTTTGTATTGTATGTATGGATGCTTACTCTTATCTTTTATCATTGTTTAAAGCCCAAATGATAGGAATTTCAAACTCCATTAAAAGATTAGAACTTGACTCAGTAAAAGAAGTTATTAACCTAGCAATTTTAGGATAATTGTTTAGTAGTCACAAGAATAAGTTCATTAAATTGTTAGTATTTTGATTAGTAGAATTGATAGTATGGGTTGACTTATTGAGAAAGTTTATGAAATTTGTTAATGTTTTCACGTAAATAGTCATACTCATGAAATGTAGGTTCTTTTTCACGTCAATAAATAGAATTGAAAAGTTAAGTGATTAAGGTTTCTTTGTTTCAAGAAATTTCTCAAGTAGTTCATTTTGCTTATTTTATTTGTTTCGACATATTTCGATCGTGAATCATATCCAATGACCTAGAGCAACAATAAATGCTAGTACATAAATCCGAACTATTTTGATTAAGCTATAAATGGTGAGGATATGACAATGAGATGGTTGGGTATGAACCAAGTAAATTGTTTAGGTTATATGACAATAAATGCTAGTACATGAATTTTGCTCCAATGACCTTTTTGGATTTTAACATTTAGAACATCCACCTAAACTTAATTTTGTCACTTCTACTTCTCTTCCTCTAAATAATTATTTTACTAATATGTTATTTAAAATTAGGATGAATCTCCCATAATATTAATGGAAAGAGGAGTGAAGAGGCCGTAGGCAACCACCGTAAATTTTAATTATTTAATCTAAGGTCATTACTGTGCTTCTAACCTTACATTTAATGTAGAATTGCATTAATGGACACTTTATGGTTTTGATATTAATTCATACCTCCTTTATTTCTTGGTGGGTAAACAAATACAAGGAAAAGAAATGAAAAACAATGTTGAATTAAATACCCTATACTAACCTATAGTTTATTAATACAATTACGCCCCTGTACTAACCTATACTAATAATGTTAATGAAATTCAACCTATAGTAACATTGTAACGTTACAGATCCACCGCTAGCAGAGATTGTCCTCTTTGGACTTTCCCTTTCGGGCTTCCCCTTAAGGCTTTAAAACGCGTCTACTAGGGGAAGGTTTCCATACCCTTATAAATGGTGGTTTGTTCTAGTCTTATCATTTCATGGACATACCTTAGCATATTGTTTTCCAAACGTACCCTAACCATATAGTTTTATCAATTTATCATAATCATATCATTTTCTATACATAACCGATACCTATCGTTTTTTAAATCTATCATAACCATATCATTTTCTATACATAACCTAATCGTATCGTTCTATTAATAATATCTTAGTCATGTTATTACATTACGTTCATCGCATCATTCTCGTATCCTACTCAAACATATCATAACGTAAGAGTTATCATACCATTCACATATTATAATATATACATATCATAACATAGTCATATCGGTTCATAAACAATTCACACATATCATATATATGACATGTGCATAACAACGGGGCACGTGTCAGCATCAAATATAACGATATCAATAATAACATCATTTACTTAGTTGACCTTAACCGACATTCTATTCTATTTTTAAGATTTGCTTGAATTGCGATGGAACAGAATTGACGGAATTGATTCAAGTTGTAATGGTAAGAGAAAGATTTCCATTTTTTTTTAATGATGGGAGATCCTGGTGGTGTTAGGACATTGGGCGTGTGAGGAGGAAAGTTTTTTAATTATTTTTTTCACTGATTTTACACCATAGGCATGAAGTGACTATTTTATGTGGAAACACTCTTTACCCTGATTAATAAAATAATGTTATGGACTGAACCCTGCTAAAGATATACCTATTGGTCTTGTTGGGTATTGGGTGATCACCACATTAGCCTATTGCATTCTTGCAGTTACTTTGTGCTTGATGCAGCCCTACGAGGACGCGCCATTTTCAGTGGCTTTTGAGGCTGTTGGATGGGGTTGGGCTAAGTACATTGTGGTTGCTGGTGCTATTAAAGGCATGACCACCGTGTTGTTGGTTAATTCTGTTGGACAGGCACGCTATCTCACGCACATTGCCAGAACCCACATGACCTCACCATGGTTCGCCAAAGTGCATGAAAGGACTTGCACTCCAGTGAATGCAACAGCCACAATGCTCGCTGCAACAGCAATAATCGTCTTCTTTACAAGCTTGGGAATCCTCTCGAACCTCCTCTCTATCTCCACCCTCTTCATCTTCATGCTCATAACCATCGGCTTAATCGTTCAACGCTACTACGTCAGGGTGAAACGACACCATCTGACCGAAACAAGCACATAATCTGCCTGGTTCTAATCCTGAGATCTTCAATAGCAACCACTGTATACTGGGGCTCAAGCGACGGCTGGATCGGCTTGGTGGTATCCAATTCCATATGGTTTCTCTCAACTCTAGCCCTATGGCTCGGTGTCCCACAGGCCAAAAAGCCTAGCGTGTGGGGCGTGCCTCTCGTCCCGTGGCTGCCTTCACTATCGATTGTCATCAACCTTTTCCTTCTTGGCTCCATCAACAAAGCTTCATTTGAAAGGTTTGGAATCTGGACTGGGATTCTGTTGATTTACTATATCTTGATTGGATTACATGCTTCTTATGGCCCGTCATGGAATCCAAGACTACAGCAGGATAAGTTAATAGCAAGTTGTGAATGGATCTTTTGAATTTATAATGATTGGCTTAGTACTTTGATCAGGGGATTTGTGGTTTATGTTTGTTATTGTGTTAGCTACCATTCATGTGGCAAGGATGGCGGTTTGTTTGTATATGTTTAAGCTTTCTCTCTAATTTGTTTGTACATGTAAAAATTATAGCTAAACAAGCCGCTATAATGTATTTTTTATAATGTTTTTTTTTTAAGATCTTGATGGTTGACGTTGTTACAAGTTTGAGACTTTTTATATTATTTTTGTGTAATTATAATAGATGCTATAAAAAAAATACTATAAACTGTGAAAATAAAGTATTCATTCAATTGATCAAGATAAATGGTTCACCTTATATAATTATCAACGATATTAATTAATTAGAAAAAATACAAAATTTACAAGTGTTCAAGATTGTAGTATCGTGTAGTTGAAGCATTTTTTATTTTTTAATTTTTGTGTACGTTACTCTTTCATTCACGTACATTGTAATGTTCGAGTTGGGTAGGTATGTAAGTTTCCCTAATTTTTGTATACGTTACCATTTTATTCCCCTACACTCTTCATTTTTGTGTTCGAGCCAGTTTCTTCCGTCTAGCATTTTCCTCCTTTCTCTATTATAGTGGAGTGATTGTTAATGTGTTCTTTAATTTCACCTCTTCGGTAGGGTATTTCTTTCCTACTTCTCAATTTTATTGCTTGACATTGTTCCTTGCCCTTTCTTTTTGGCGTTTTGATGTATGCTTGCAGCTTTCCAAGATGTTTATTTCGTAACTTAGTTGCATAAATATGTTATATCATAACATTTTCATATTTCCAGACATAACAATTTTCATCGTATACATATCATACCATAACATATCGTATCCCAATATTTCATAACATAAACATATCAATTTATCACATATATCGTAATATAACATATATCATATTGTTTTCATATCGTATCACAACATCTCATACTCATATCGTTTTCATATGCGTATCCCTGCCATATCGTTTGTTTAATCTTGTCATAGCCTTATCGTCCTTATACATCTCATAGTCGTATCATTTCATGGACATACCTTAGTCATATTATTTTCCAAACGTACCCTAACCTTATCGTTTTATCAATATATCATAATCATATCATTTTCTAGACATAACCTATACATATCATTTTTTTTCAATTTATCATAACCATGTCGTTTTCTATACATAACTTAACTATATCGTTATATTAATCATATCATAGTCATATTATTACATTATGTTCAATGCATCCTTCTTGTGTCCTATCTCACACATATCATAACGTAAGAGTTATCATATCATTCATATGCATGTCATATCATAGTCATATTGATACACAAAAAATTCATACATATCAAATATATGACATGTACATAATCACAGGGCACGTGTCAACATCAAATATAACCATGTCGATAATAAGGTCATTTACTTGATTTGCCTTGACCGACATTCTATTATATTTTTAAGATTGGCTCGACTTGCCCTTAAGCTGGTATCCACGGGACATAGTCTATTCTCGTTGTGATTGCAAGAGAAACATTTCAATTTTTGACTAGGGGAGATTTGGTGGTGTTAGGACAATGCAATGACACGTGTCAGAGTGGGAGAGAGCAAAGAGTGTTAGTTTAGTATTTAGGGGAAGTGTGTGAGAGGTTGGCCCGGAGAGATTGAGGTAAGTTGGTTTTTTTTTTTCTTTTTCTTTTTAATTGTTGTTACACCATATTATGCAGATACATTATTTAAAATAATTAATAAAATGATGTCGTGGACTTATACATTTACATGAAGAGCCTTAAAATAAAAAAATAAAAAATATTCAATGTGAAATATAAATAAAACCAAAGAAAAGATTGAAACAATGGTCTAATCTAACCTAATATCTAAGAAGTGAAAATGCAACTACACTAACAAAGATTCTGTGATCTTCAACGCGATGTCGTCGTCAACCATACATGGGTACCTTGCCTTTACCTAAAATTTAAGAATAACACAAGGCTTGAGTATTTTAGGAAATACTCCTTAAGTGACCCAATATTGGGGTTGGTGAATGCAAACACATGCATAGATGAGAACTATAATTTTAAATCGTATTCTCTTGGCCGACTTTAGTCAGGAAAAATTGGATATGTGGTACTTCTCTACACACGACCTACATGTGCGAGAATGGGCCCACAAGGTGGGCTTGTGCACCGTCTGAGCCTACTGGTCGGACTAGCTCCTTTGGATAATCATTTTCGTCTTATAGTGTACGCATCCATACTTCATCATAAAGGGGAAGTATCCCGGTGCACGTGAACATACAAATATGCATGACGTCCACATATTTTTCTTTGTGGCGTAATAAATCATGCAGGACAACCCTCATTCTTTCATCACATATCACACTCAAGTAATATAACACCCTAATATTCTTGCTTAAATTAGAGGCATCATCACATGAATGCCATAAATAACATAGGTGGAAGTTTGAAATAAAATATTTGCAAATGAAGCCATGAACTTACACGTTTAATTTAAAATAAGAAAATAAAACCAACATAGTCTTTGAACGTGAAAAATGAAATAATCATCCTCTCAACTACTAAATGAAAATCAATGCATACTACTTATCTATCATGATTTCTTCCATGGTAATTTTAGAATTCATCGTCACCTATGCAGGAACGCTTTACCTTTACGTGAAAAATAAGGGTAGCATGTGGCTTGAATATTTTAATAAATATTAACTAAGTTACCCCATTGTTGAGATTAGTAATGCAATACACACATTTAATGATGGGATATATCTTTTAAAACCATGACTTGACCTTAAACTCTTTCCAATTCCAGACATGGTTGGATGCCTAAAGCCCAAATTCTAAGCTCAAGTTCCATACATTAAAATAAACCCTAGGTTTAGCTACATCAACCCTAGCCCAAGCCCAATACATTAAAAAATAAACCCTAGGGTTCAGCTAGTAAAAGCCATAAAAGTCAACCATCCATGTAATAGAGCACGAAGCTTGAGACAAGACAGCCACTCAAAAACCCTAGCCATCACGGTCAGTCGCCGTCGTGCATCAAATTGTCGTCGCCATCACGAATTGAACACTGTCGTCATTGCCATAACCACTATTTGGAGGAGTAAACATAACCAAGGTACAATGCGCCAACCAACGAAGTTACAATGTGGTTTCTTTTCTGAATAGTTCGAATTTGACCCAACCTCTACGTAGAAAGAAGGTAAGCAATAAAACCCTATGATTTGTAGGAGTCGTTGTATCATGTCAAGTTGGGTTGGTTAAACTTGGGTGTTTAAATGTAGGCTCGATCTCCGTCGATATCTATTGGGTCGATTAGAAAAGAAGCTCTCCAAGTAAGAGGTCTTCGTATTGAAACTTAGCCCTTTTTCTACCAGGGTTGAATATGTTTGGTATTGTATGGTTGAGTGTTGTGTGATACGATGGATGTTGACTATAAAAATAAATGTTTTAAGACCTATTGCATGCATAATTATGTTTGATGATTGAAAATATATCTGATATGAGTTGTGTGACATAATGCATGGTTGCTCATGAAAATAAACAGTTTGGGACATAATGCATGCATGTTACCTTTGATGATTAAGGAGGTTGTGGTTAGGGTTACACACCTTGTGTTTTTTAGTAATCATCCACTAATGGTCACTCTACGAGGTGATTTAAGAAAATTGTTATCAAGGTTAGTGTTACATGCTATGTATTTCGGGTAACCAACCATTGATAATCATTTTAAGGAGTTAAGATGGATGTTGATTTTCATGTGGTAAGGTTACATGCTGTGTGTATCAGATAACCAGACACTAATTGTCACTCTACGAGGTGAATGCAGAAAATGATTAACAAGGTGAGGGTTACACACTATGTGTTTTCCGGTAACCAGCCATTGATAATCATTTTAAGGAGTAAAGGTAGATGTTGATGTTTATGTGGTAAAAATTACGCATTGTGAGTTTTGGGTAATTTACCACTAAGATCCCTCAATTTTGTTTGATTGTCATGTGATGGTTTATGTGATTGATCTCAAGTGGGGTCACTTACTGAGCATTTCATAAAATACTAAAGTCGTGTGCTACATTTATTTTAGGTAAAGGAAAGACACATTTACACGGTTGATGACGACATTGCAAGTAAAGACCGAGGCACATGCATAGGATAGTGATATTTCATTTCTTAGACTTTAGGTAAGTATAGGATGTTTTTTAATTTTAATATTTTATTGGTTTTACTTAGTTTTGTTATGTTGCTTTAAATATATTATTTTTTAAAAATGTAAGTTCATGGCAGTGTTTTATGATGAAGTTTTAAATGTTTATTTTCGCATAAGAGAGTATGTTATGATGACATTAGCCACTTTAGAGTAGTATAAATCTAGGGTCATTATAGAGAAAGTGCCCCTGCACGAATGATGATGAATGTTAGAATGGCCATGAAAGTCAAGATAGGATAGTAGTATGCATTGATTTCATTTACTAGTTGATAGGTGGCTTTTCATTTTTGTATTAAAAAACTATGTTACTTTTTGTAACACTTGAACTTCGGAGGTATCAATGACCTTTGTTTTCCTACTTAAGATCCAAATATATGCATGATAATTAGGTCTTGATTTTTTTATTGTAGGCTAAAGAGACCGAGGCTAGAGTCGATGAAGAAGGAAACTATGCTCGAGATAGTTGTAAGATTAAAAAAAAACGGACAATATCAACATAGGGACAAGGTCATTTTGCCCCTACTCCTACTTGAGGAGTCTTGATAGTTGAGTCATCACAAGAAAGGGAAAGAAAGGGCAAGAAAAGAAGAAGGGATAAAAAGTTAGGATTTTGAAAGAAAAGAAGAACGGAGAAATCGGCTGCCTCAAATCCGCCGTTGGAGATCAAATCGAAGGCAAGAAACTTCGAATCAAGACTCCTCTTGGTGCTAGAAGAAGAGTTTGGGGGGTGGATTCGTCCATTCCTACTAGAAAATCTGAGAATGGAAAAGGTAAGACTATCACCTTTTTGTTTTGATTTTTCCTAGATTTAAGGAGTTTCTTGATTGATGGATTGAAGTTTTTAGGTGTATAATTAAAAGAAGATTCATACACGTTTCTGGAAGGAATCTCGAAAAAAAACGGGTCAAGAATAGAAAACGTGAGTTTCACGTTTTCTAGTATCTTTGAATGAATTTAATTCATTCTATATTCAAGAAAAAAAAAATAAAAGAAAAATATGTCAATGTAGGTGAATAAAAATTCATTCTATATTCAAGAAAAAAAAATAAAAGAAAAATATGTCAATGTAGGTGAATAAAAAATCTACGACTTTGGTGAAGAAACCAAGTCAATCCAAGTTATGTGGGAAAAGTTACGAAAAACTGAAGCAAATGGTTTGAACACATGAAACTGATGAAATCTGGAAAATTTAGAAAACGCATGAGAGAGAAAATTGCCGCCACACCTCGCCTAATGTACAAAGGAGCTCGGTGGAACTGGTGAGTAACACGTGGAAGCATTTCACTAGAGAAATGCATTCATCCTACCTATTGACACGCGTCAGCACGCTTGGGTTAAGGTCAAACCGAAATCAAAATGCTCACGTGAATCGAACAGCGTCTAGAACCACCAAACTGACCCATGACCGATATGGCGACCATAGTCCAACCTAACGATCTTGCCACTCCTTGTGCGCCATGTGTGTCACCCAAAAAATTTGAAGGGTAAGTTTGCGTCGTTGGGGTTCAATGTGCGCCACTGCTCGCGCGATGCCCAAGCTTACCGCGTGTGTGCATTGCATGTGGGGGGCGCGTGCTAACGCGTAGGGGAGCTTGCCTGTGCATGCAAGCACGTGAAGTCCCCTATTCTTACCCGTTTTTCGCCTGTTTTCTTGTTTTTCATCCCAATTCCAATACTGACCTTATTATTAGTGAATTAGAACCCATCAAGGAAATTTTATAATTTTTGGAACCCTCTCCCGCGAGAGACTTGAGATCGGGAAAATACGCGTTAACCAAGAAAGTAACCATTTGGATTCTCACGAGTAGTAAGTGTAGGAAACGCTTAGATTAAGCATGCATGCTGTAAATTTGATAAACCTAGCTAGCCGGACCTACTATATTAGCATGTAAGCCATGCAAATAAATTAATTAAGAAAATCAATGGGATATAGATATGATTGACTCTGAAATCGTTTTAGAGTGAGAATGTGATACTATATGTATGCATGATAAAGTAGGAAGGAAAACTTGTGAAATATATGCTCCCAATGAAGATGGACGTTATATTCCCGTTGAGCCTGTTTGTTAATATTGCATGAACTACTGCATGTTAACTCAAATGCATATGGTATGTTAAGACTATATATGAAATTTCATGGTCATTGAATATGGTTAAGTAGGTAAACCAAGAAATGATGTCAAATGACCATAATACCCCTAAGGTAATTTACCTTCGGTTCATGAACTACATAACCTCCAAATATTATGAAACTCTGTCCCTTGGAATGCATGAAACCTTGGACAAAGGTTGTCAGGTTCATGACTAGTACGGTAAATCTTAGGGGGAGTGTCTTGGAGAACGAACCTGAGAATGTTTGCTAAACCACCACACTTAAATGATGTGTAAAAGTTCTCTATTTATAATCAAATAAATTACAAGGATATGGAAATAGTAATAAAGGGAAAGAACAAGATATGGAAAGATACCTACGGTAAGACGACAAATATTTAGATATTTGCCTATAATAAAATATCAAATATGATGTATATGGTAAACTATAATTTAGTACTAAATATCTTTAACCGAACAAAGAGCAAAACAAGAACCTAGAAAGTACCAAGAACAAGACAAAGTTCAATGACTAGAACATGGATCATGATCTAAGTTCTAAGACCAAGAACAAAGAACTAAGAACTATAGTACTAAGGCCCTTAGATTAGAACTGAAGTTTAAGGATCCAAGGACCAAGGTCCTCAGGATAGATCGTGATATGAACCCACAAGTCAAGGATAAGAACTAAAGAGCATAAATACTTACGAACAAAAACAAGAAAAAGAAAAGAAAGAGTGTGATACTCTAGCATATCAAGGACACAATTAAGAGCCTACAAATAGGCTACTTACCGAGTCTTTGTACTCATTCCTTATTTTTCATATCTTTCAGGTAATAAGGAGCTTTTCGAGGTTGGGAGCGAACTTTGGAGTAGGTGTTATAGACAAGTTTCACCTGTCTTCCTCAACCTTTCTATTTTAAAATGTTTTGTGTCCATTCCATATTTTGTGTCTTAACTGTTGGGTTGTGTTTTAAAAACTTATGTATGAACTTTTTTTTTTTATATATAATATATATTATGTTTTAAAATTTTTTCGTCTTTTATGAAGTTATTGAGTCAGCCCGGTCTTTACAACTTGTATCTTTTCAGAAAAAAAATATATATATATATAACAATATGATCTTTTATTTTTATTATCATCAATATACATTTTAGCTCAACAATTTAAAAGGATTGACCTCCAATCTTAAAATAGAAAAGTAATAAGGGTTTTCTTGTGTCTAGATCAACAATTGTGTTGAAATCAACCAGATGAAACTCAACATCATTTCCAAGAGTACTCTAATAGATATGGTTATTTAGAACGAGGACGTAAGGAAAGACCATTGTCTTCTACTGCCAAAAAATTGCACAAAAACCGTATTGATTTCCAAAAATTTTCTTTGAAGGTCCAAGAGTATTTCTCTCCCAGGCCAATTTCATGTTGGCCTAAATAGTCTTTAGACATGCAGTGAGCCAAGAGAGTTGAATCCTTCCTATGATTCCAAATCGCAACTTCCCATGGGAAGAATGGATGTTATATCTTTGAGTCAGATTGTGCAAAACATGAGCTAATAATCATGTTTGATTTAAAAGCAAGCAATACCACCACACAAAATATGTTTTGAGAATTCATTTTTGGCTTCATTTTATTTATTTATTTACTTTTTTTTAGTTTAAGTTGGTAACTTTTTCTTTGTTCACAAATTCATTTTGTTTTGTTTTATATATATATATATATATATAGCTAAATAAAGTTGGTGTACAACAAAGATTCACGGAGTGCAATATACCTATAGAAAGTTGTTAGATCCAAGTTAAAATATGTTATATTTGGATGAGTGTTCAAATCCAGCAAAACCTACTCTATAATAATCTTTTTGTTGATAATGATTAAGGCAAAAGTAACAATACAAACACATAAGAAATTCAATATTTAATTAACCTCTTTGTCGAGTAATATTATCTAGAATCTGACCACTCTTTTACTTTTGTTGGATGAAGGATTGTAACGATCCTAGATTTCTAGTAACCTAAATTCTCTACTGTCATCATACTCTATGCTCTTATACCGAACTAAACATTTAAAACTTTATCCAAAAATATAAATTCAAAATACTCCCATAAATTTAGGCCTTTGCAAGCATCTTTAAGACCACATAAGGAAATAATAAATAAAAAAAATTATTAAAACATCAAAAGTAAAACACCCTTTAACCACCCAAAATTTTGTACGCTATTGTATACTTACCATAAACATTAAATGTGGAAGATTTCATTTAAATTCCATAAAACATAACCTTTAACTTAAAATACAGCCATGGACTTACAAATTTCGAAAACATCTTTAAAACGACTCAACAAAAGACCCGAAATAAAATAAATAAGCGTTTAAGTTTAAAACATCCTATTCTAGCCTAAGTCTAAGAAAATAAATACCACTATCCTATGCACCTGCCATGATCTCGAGTTGCGATGTCGTCGCCAGCTGTACAGGAATGCCTTGCCTTAACCTGAAAAATGTAGTAGCACATGGCTTGAATATTTAAAGAAATACTCAATAAGGGATAAATGCAACAATCACATACAATGAAATGATGGGACCTATCTTTCGTTTTGTTTCATTTTGTTTTCCCTACAGTGTTGTCCAAACGGGTAATCGTGGACGTGTACCATATATACTCTACACACAGCCCATACGTGCGAGTATGGGCTCACCAGCTAGTTCGCACACCGTTGGGCCACTTTCCTTATTCGGTGGGCATACTCTAGGAGCCCCTTATGCCGGGAGCCGTTAGAACTAGTAACCGTCACGGCAGCGCTATACAAAGCATAACGATCGTTGTCCTGCTATAGGATGTACGCATCCGTACCCTCGTGATGGGATAGGGGTATCCCCCCATATGCATGAGGTCCCCACTAATTCTACAATTTCATTATCCTTTAATACAACCCTGCTAGCATTAAGTACATATCATATCATTTTTCATATCGCTTCAGATATCGTTCATCATTCATATCATATCGTTTCTCATTCTTCCGTTCTCAAATCATACATAATTCTAACGGGGTTATATTTTATGTCATTTATCGTAATTTCATGTCATTTATATCATGCTGTATACACACACAATTTAAGAGACCTAACATAACGTTCTATGCTTTTAACATAACATTTCATCATATACACATCTTACCATGACATATTGCATCACAATGTATCATATCATAAACAAGTAATAACGTAAACACTTCATAGTCATATCATTCTCTAACTTATCATAGCCTCAACGTTCTTATACCTATCACAGACATATCATTACGTGAACGTATCTTAGTCATATCATCACAAGAACTTAACCTAACGCTATCGTTCTATCAATCTATCACAAACCTATCACTTTCTACCCGTAACTTAACCGTATTCTTCCATCAATATCTCTTATCCATATCACTCCGGTATATAACCTAACCGTAACATTTCTTGAACGTACTTTACTCCTATTGTTACATTTCGTTTTGTGCATCCTTCTAGTATCCTATCTCAAACATATCCTTGAACACATCGTATAGTAACTATTATCATACAATTCACATATTATAACATATACATAATATATAGGAAGCATATTGATCCACAGACAATTCACACATATCAATATATATGACACGTGCAGAACCATAGGGCACGTGTCAACATCAAAATATAACCATGCCGATAGTAAGGTCACTTACCTGGCTAGCTTAAGTCGTTGTCACGAATATTTCTTTAATTAAAGTTCGATTTCGTCCTTTGAAATCCGAGTCAACCTATATGAGCCCATGACAGTAGTTTCAGGTTTGAACTCTACAACATTATTTCTCTAATTTACATTGGTTCATTGTTAAAAGTCTGAAATGTTATATATCAATAATTATATTTTTATTAAAAATCTTATTTTTTGTATTAGAAAGTAGATACAGTTATTTCAAGTTATTCTGGGCTTTACTACTCTTTAAAGTAGATACAATTATTTCAAGTTATTTTGGGCTTTTCTACTCTTTGTATTTACCCTCTTTGTTTACCTTTCCCTCTGTATTTAGTTTGTGGTTTTTAATTCCCTACTCTTCTTTTTTTTTTTATCTGTTTCCTTTTAATTGTGTTCTCATGCATTCCAAATTTCTATTTCTATTGATCTCTGTTTCCAAATCTTTGCTCTCAGTGTTTCCTATTCAGAAGTTTTCTTGGTCATTCTATCTTTAATCTATTCATTTCGCTGCTGATGAAAATTTAATCTAATATTACTAATCTGACGTGATTGATTAGAATCGTATAAATGATTGACATTTAGTTTCTAACCTAGATCATTGTAGTAATTCAATGAAGATCTAACTATGGTTGTGATTTCTAGAAAAAAAAAATAGGATAAAGAAAAAAAAATAGGATAAAAGAAAATGAAGATTTAATATATACCTTATTGATCAGATCTATCTTCATGTAAATCTCAACTTGGTAAAGGTCATTTTCATTTTTTTTTTTCTAAGTAAATCTGACTATGATAGCTGTTACTTTCTGGTGTAAGAATGGGTTGAGGAGAGATAATTGTGGGAGGGGATGAGAGGTTAATGGAGAGAAGTGGGGAAAGGTTGTTGTTGTTGTTTTTTTTTTTTTTTTTAATTAATTAATTAACTATTATTATTTAAGCTATTTTTATAATTATTTTTTTTTCTTTGTTTATTTATTTATTTATTTATTTTTGGGCTATTACACACACCCTATACTAACCTATGTCTAAGAAAATAAAATACTACTATATTGTGCACGTGTCATGGTCTCTACTTGCAATTTTATCGTCAGCCGTACAGGGGTGCCTTACCTTTACCTGAAAATAGAAGTAGGACATGACTTGAGTATTTTATGAAATACTCATACATTACCCCACTATTGGGGTCCGGTAATGTAAGCACATGCAACTCATAATTTAGGGACCTATCGTTAAAACCATCATAGGGGTAACCTCCAGTTCGGACAAAATTAGATGTGTAGTATTTTGCTACAAATGACCAACACGTAGGAGCGTGGATCCCTAGGCGATTCGCACCCTTTGGACCAACACGTACGAGCGTCGAGCTAGTTGTACGTAGCGACATTTGAAGGTCAGCAGACCTTTGAGTGTCATGCAAGGCATGAGCATCATCATTATCATAGTGTACGCGTCTGCACTCATCATTATAAAAAGGAAAGTAGCTCGATGTATATGTATACACAAAATGCATGAAGTCCCTATATGTTTTCATCTTTATTACATCTATATGACACAACCCTATATTCCATTCACATATTACCCTAATGCATGTATTGGTCTTCTTATGTTCATCATCATTAACATTAACTAGGGTTATGCATTAGAAAAATAATCGTCATAATGCATCATTGAATTTAAAACATGCGCCTCGTCTTAATATTTAATAATGTCATATTAAGTAATCTCATAATCTTCGTCTTACATCGTTATGTTGTCATGCATCATCATCATCATAAAACATCATGATGTAAAAACATTGTAGAGCATCATATAACATCATATAGCATCATCATATAACACAACCATGTCATCATATATCATACATCATTATCATATAATATACTCACTACATCATAAAATATAAAGCATACTTGACAATTGCAAGGGCCACTGTGTACGCCGTTAGACGATTGCACAATTTTTTTTTTTAAATTTATGGTCGTTACAAAGATTTTGATCTAGTTCATGTTGAGAACAAAATTCAAATTATGCCATGGCTTGTGAAGTACTATGATCTAAATCACAAGATTGAAGTTTTCGTGACATTTGCAACCTTGGAATGTATATTAGTATATAGGATTCAAATAAGATAATTATTTTTAAAAATATTATATTACAAATAAAATAAAATAAAATAAACCTATCACGGTAAGTAGGTACTTGCAAAGACACAAAAAAGAAATATAGTAGTTCGCAAAAAATTGCGAGATTTCCAGTGAGGCGGCGAAGATCTCACAAAACGAAACCACCCATGTCCCTACCAAAACTCTGTCACACAGCACTTCGATCACCCAAGCACCCCTGCCATTTGTGAGCGTTTAATGCATAGAAGAGACAGCGGCAACAAGTGAGACTAAAGGGCTCAATTTAGCACTCAACGAAGTACAAGATATGCAGCGTGAGAAATGACCAATGATCTCCAAGCACAAAAATTGTAAGCTTGACAGTGTGTTACGTTGATTATGCTACATTTTCGGTGCATGTAAGGTGGGTGTTTTATGGAGAGATTCGTGATGATTAAAAAAATCATTATTGTAGGTGCATTCGAGGGACTCAAGCATCGTCGGTGTGGAAGGTAGGTAGGCAGAGAGTCACGCTGGCCAGATCTTAGGTGGAGAAACGTTAGAGAGAGGAGTTTAAGGGCGTCAGGAAGAGAGAAAAAAAAGACGGAGGATCGAGGGAGCCAAGTGAGGAAGAAAGGATCCATGGGTCGAAATCAGGTCAGGCCTAGACTCGGGGTGCACCCATCTGTAGCCACTCTATGCACACGACAAGAAGCCCACATGCAACTCACGAATGCACGCGGCCCACTAAAAGCCCACAGATGCAAGAATGACACGAGCAACATAACCCGACCCACTCGAGAACCCGCCTTGTGCCTCTAGCCCCCTTGAATGTGCATGGGCGTGCCTCCTCTTGACTTGCTCGATTGCTCGACTGACCGACTTTGGCTCGGCTCTGTTGGGATTTATGCCCAAAAGCCTCGTAATTAATTATTTAGCTTTTAACAATAATTTTTATTATTTTATTTGTAATTTAATTGTTATCCATTGTATGAAAATCCAAGGTTATTAATGTAATCTTGAACAGTATGTGGTTGACATATAAGAGAATCGTGTTCAAGTAATAACCTAAAGAGTCCATAGTATATGGATAAGGTTGGGTGTCTTATCCTGGTAAAACTATTGATACGGCCCACTTTGTAATCGTTACAAATGATTTGATCCAAATCGTTCATGTGGACGGACCAAAAAATATTTAATCTCATTTAATCTCTCTTTATAAATCCGTTAATTGAGAAGATTAATATTTCACATGATGATCATGTGCGACTCGATCTTAATCTTGAGTGAGTTATGAACTCCTCCTGTGAGGGATTGTTCTTTAATTTACATGGGTGAGAATGACTCTTTTAGCCGATTCAATATGCCTACCATTTTGGGGACTTCACCAAATACGGAGTTGGGAACATAATATCATGAGATGGAATTCAGTTCTTTCCATATAAGGAAAGTAGATGAGTTGTTCTCTTAAGTACTGATTTCAGGACTTGAACAAGGGGACCCCTACCCTTTCATTGGCCTGAGAGGGACTTGGTTTATGATTGGATCATAAACAAATTGTTCATTAGAGAATCAGTGGTACTTAAGGTGAAAGATGGAATTACAGGGGTAAAACGGACTTTTGACCCAGCTGTAATTATGAACAACTCATGAAGGATCGACTTGCTTGTAATAGTTATATCAATGGACATAACTTGTCCTACAGTGCATAAGAGTGGAACTCTAGGTCTATAGTGGAGTGACATATAGTTAATGAATAGAAATTGATTAATTAAAGTTTTTAATTAATTAATTTTATAGCATTGGAGCTTATAAAATGTAAGTCCATAAGGTCCCCTAGCTAGCTCATAGTAACGCTAAAAGGTTCAATTTATTTGGAAGAAAATTTGAAGAGTTCAAATTGATATTTAATATATTAGATATATCAAATACAAAGGAGAAAATAAATTTAATTTGAAATGTCAAATTAATATTTAAGTACAATGCGCCAACCAACGAAGTTACAATGGTAAAAAATACGCATTGTGAGTTTTGGGTAATTAACCACTAAGATCCCTCAATTTTGATTGATTGTCATGTGATGGTTTATGTGTCTGATCTCAATAGCAGAGTTCATTATTGAGTATTTTAATACTCATCCTTTTTTTTAAAAGGATTTTCAGGCAAGGCTATGATACGGGAGTGACGAGCAGGGTGGAGAAGTTAGTCATGGGGAAAATTGAGAATTTTATTGTTTCATTGATAGATGTTTTCGCATTTAGTTGTTGATTGACTTAAGATGTGTTAGAGGACACCTAGTTTATGGGAACTAGTGTGTAACAGCCCAAACCCACTACTACCAGATATTGTTATATGATAATGTAATGATGTTCTATGATGGTGTGATGTTATTATATGATTATGTGATGATGTATATGATGATATGAGATGATGATATGACATGATGATATGAGATGATGACATGACGATGACATGATAGATGACATGATGATGATGATACATCAGAACATGATGATATAAGTTACTTGATTATGAGATGACTTAATATGATGATATTCCATATTAAGTTGATGTAGATTTATTAGAGGCCACGATGTGTCATGAAGATGATTTTTCTAAGACACAACCCCAATCAATGTTAATGATGATGAACATATGAAGGCAATGCATGCATGTTACCTACGATAATGTGTGAATGATGTATAGGGTTGTGTCATAAAATAATTTAAACATGAAAACTATAGGGATCTCATGCATATTCTAGTCATATACGTCAGGTTACTTTCCCATTTATGATGATGAGTATGGACGCGTACACTACGATGATGAAGATCATCATCATGATCATGCCTCGTATGATACTTGGGGGTCTGCTAACCTCCAAATAATCGGTTACGGACAACTAGCCTGACTATGATTGGTCCAAGGGTGTGAACTGCTTGGAGATTCGCGTTCGCACGTGTGGGTCGTGTGTAGGAAAGTACTACATATCTAATCATGGGTTACATGTGTTAACATTACCAGACTCCAATAGTGGGGTCACTTACTGAACATTTCTTAAAATACTAAAGTCTTGTGCTACATTTATTTCAGGTAAAGGCAAGACACCTCTATACGGTTGATGACGACATTGCAAGTACAGACCGTAGCACATGCATAGGATAGTGGTCACTAGATAAGGTTAAGTAGGTAAACCATGAAATGATGTAAAATGATCATAATACTCCTAAGGTTATTTACCTTCGGTTCATGAACTAGATAACCACCAAATATTATGAAACTCTGTCCCTTGGAACGCATGAAACCTTGGACAAAGGTTGTCAGGTTCATGACTAGTACTGTAAATCTTAGGTGGATTGTCTTGGAGAACGAACCAAGAGCAGAACAAGAACCTGGAAAGTACCAAGAACAAGACAAAGATCATTGGCTACAACATGGATCAAGATCTAAGTTCCAAGACCAAGAACCAAGAATTAAGAACCATAGTACTAAGGCCCTTAGATTAGAACTAAAGTTTAAGGATCCAAGGACCAAGGTCCTCTGGATAGATCATGATATCAACCCACGAGTCAAGGATAAAAACTAAAGAGCCTAAGTACTTCCAACAAGAACCAGAAAAAGAAAAGAAAGAGTGTGATACTCTAGCATATCAAGGACACGATTAAGAGCCTACAAGTAGGCTATTTATTGAGTCTTTGTACTCATTCCTTATTTTTCACATTTTTCAGGTAATAAGGAGCTTTTCGAGGTCGGGAACAGACTCTAGAGTAGTTGTCGTAGACAAGTTTCACCCATCATCCTCAACCTTTTATTTTGAAATATTTTGTGTCCATTCCGTATTTTGTATCTTAATGGTTGAGTTGTGTTTTAAAAACTTATGTATGAACTTTATTTTGATATAATGTATATTATGTTTTAAATTTTCTTGTTTTATATCGTTAAAATTTTTTCCGTCTTTTATGAAGTCATCGAGTCAGCCCGGTCCTTACAACTTGTATCTTTCCAAAAAATAAAATATATATATATATATATATATATATATATATATAACATTATCATGTTTTATTTTTATTATCATTCGTATACATTTTAGCTCAATACAAAGGAATTGATCCCCAATCTGAAAATAGAAAAGTAATAAGGGTTTTCTTGTGTCTAGATCAACAATTGTGTTGAAATCAACCTAATGAAACTTGACATCTTTGGAAGTTGTGTTTAAATCAACCCAATGAAACTCAACATCATTTCCAAGGGTACTCTAATAGATATGATTCTTTAGAACCAAGACGTAAGGAAATGCCATTGTCTTCTGCTGCCCATGTACAAATACTATTATAACATTGATCACTAAACCAATTTTCAAATTCTGGCCAAAATACTTCACCAGAAGTATGTCCGTGTTTGCTGCTAAAATTGCACCAAAATCGTGTTGATTGCCAAAAATTTTCTTTGAAGGTCCAAGAGTATTTCTCTCCAAGGCCGATTTCATGTTCGCCTAAATCGTTGTCTTTAGACTTGCAGTGAGCCAAGAGAGTTGAATCCTTCATATGATTCCAAATTGCAACTTCCCATGGGGAGAATGGACGTTGTATCTTTGAATCGGATTGTGCAGAACATAATGTAATAATCATGTTTGATTTAAAAGCAAGCAATATGATGAGACCGAATATATTTTGAGTTTTCATTTTTTGGTGGGAGTTTAAGTTGGTAACTTTTTCTTGGTTCACAAATCCATTTTGTTTTTGTTTCTTTTTATATATATATATATAGCCAAATCAAATTGGTATACAATAAAGGCTGACAAGGTTGACAAGTTGTATCATCTAAATCTCTCTACTTTTCTAACCTTATTTATCTAAAAATATATCATACATGTAATAATTAATAGGGTGTATTATATATAGCAAGTTGTTACATCCAAGTTAAAATATGTTATATTTGGACCAAAGTTGGATCCAACAAAACCTACTCTATAATGATCTTTTTGTTGATAATGACTAAGGCAAAAGTAACCATACAAACACATAAGAAATTCAATATTTAATTGACCTCTTTGTTGGGTAATATAATCTAGAATCTTTTTGTAGATAATGACTTAACCTACTCTCTACTTTTCTTACCTGAAGCCTGCGTTTCGAGCCGAATCACAACCTGTACGCATTGGCTCACTACCGACATGTGTCTTGTCCCCAGCCAATGGCTCACTCGACTCGATTTTGCTAGTCTCTAACAGCTAAAAAAAAGTCATTTGATTTGGGTTAGACGTTTTAAGAATGATTTCAATATTTTTGACCTTCTCGAAGCTGAATTTGATCTTATTTAAGGGAAATTAAGGTGAGTACAATGTTCAATTTCTCAATTGAAGTTACATTAGGTTAGGAAACAAGAATTTTCTAATGAAACAAGGTGAATATTCTAATAGGGTGAAACATCTCTACGATACTTGAAACAAGCTTTGAGGGATGAAATCAAGTGTATTCGAGTATTAGATAGAACGTCGACCAAGGTCATCCAAGTAAGTGGTCTTACAATAGGCATAGTTAGAAGTTTGTGTTATGTAAGATGACACGTGCTCAGTGACACTACAGTGTCATATGTTTGATATGTGTGAGATGTTTATGATATGACATGTCTATGATATGATATGATTGATGATATGATATATGTCTATGATATGATATGTTGAATGATATGACATATGGAACTATACAATATGTCGAAGGTTACAATGTGTTGCATGACATGATATAATACGATGTATTACATGAATGATAAGCAGTAAAAAGTTTTGACATGATACACATCCCTAGACATGTTTTAAAGACTTTGCAATAAAATTATATGATATGAAGGAAAATGTAAGGGGTTGTCTTACATGGTTTAACTAATGTGAAAAAGTTGGGATCTCATGCATAATGGTATGCCACATGCATCGAGATATTTTTTTCCTTAGTATTAATATGAACGTGTAGTTTTGAAAAGGAAAATGATCGTCAGTTTAACAAGATGCTACGATGGTTGCTACTCCTTTTGGTTGTCCGACAATAGCACTAGAGACGCTAACCCAACAAGTACGAGGCCCAGAAAGTGTGCAAACCCCCTCGTGGGTCCATATTTGCACGTATTGGGCATGTGCAGAGTATTAAATACACATGTAGAGTAGACGAAACAACCAGCACCACCGTCAGCTCAAGCTAGGGCTTATGCATCTAGGAGCAAGGATATTGGGAAGTCCGACGCCGTGGTGACAGGTACACTATTTGTTTTAGGTCATTTCATTTTTACCTTATTTGATTCTGGTTCTACGCATTCCTTTATTTCTATGTCTTTTGTTGTACAAGCAGGGTTCGAATTAGAACCCTTGTTGCATGAAATGTCTGTAAGCACCCCTGCAGGGGTAGACTTAGTAGCTAGGAATAGAGTAAAGAATAGTCAAGTAATCATAGAGAACAAACATTAAGCGTTGACCTGATAGTAGTAAACATGACGGACTTCAACATAAAAAGAAAGTAAATTTTTACCACCGGTAGGGCCTACCTTCAAATTTAAAGGCACAAGTATCGAGATTACTTCCAAAGTAGTCTCGATGATGAAAGCAAAAAGGTTAGTTCAACAAGGCGGATGGACTATATTAACATGTGTCGTAGACGTAAGAGGAAAAGAAAAGACCCTAGAAAATGTGTCAATAGCAAACGAGTTCCTAGATGTATTTTCAGACATCTACCAGGAATACCCCTTTCCCAAGTGGTCGGCTTCGTCATCGAACTCGAGCCGGGAACTGGGCCTATTTCCAAAGCACCCTTTCGCATGGCGTCAGCAGAGTTGAAGAACTCAAGGTGTAGTTACAAAACTTACCGGATAAAGGGTTCATTTGACCTAGCATATCCCCCCTAAGGTGCGCTAGTGTTGTTTGTTAAGAAGAAAGATGGATCCATGCGTCTGTGCGGCAATTACAGAGAGCTAAATAAGAGAACCGCAAAAAACAAATACCTTCTGCCTAGAATAGAAGACCTATTCGATCAACTCAGAGAGCCAACTGTATTTTCAAAGATAGACCTTTGGTCTGATTATCACCAAATTAGGATCAATGAAAAAGACGTACCAAAAATAGCGTTTAGGACAAGATATGGTCACTAAGAGTTCGTAGTGATGTCATTTGGTCTCACCAATGCCCCAACTATGTTTATGGAGTTGATGAACCAAGTATTCAAGGACTGTCTAGACACGTTTGTGATGTTTTTCATTGACGACATCCTAGTGTACTCGGAGACACATCTAGAACACCAGGAACACCTCTGAAAAGTCAGAACAACCCTGAGAGAGAACAAGTTGTACGACAAGTTCTTCAAGTGCTAATTTTGGTTACGACAAGTCTCTATCCTAGGACACATGGTGACAAAGGATGGAATATCGGTAGATCCCACCAAGGTAGAAGCGGTCAGAAAGCGGGAACGCCCATCTACGGTAACAGAAGTAAGAAGTTTCCTAGGATTGGCGGGATACTATCGAAGGTTCGTGCAGAACTTCGCTAGGATTGCCTCGCTTTTAACACAGTTAACAAGAAAAGGGGTACCATTTATAGGGAATGATGTTTGTAAGGCAAGCTTTCAGAACCTGAAAGAGAGATTGGTAATCGCCTCGGTACTCACGGTACTCGAGAGCTCAGAAGGGTACATGATTTATAGTGACGACTCCAAGAAAGGACTGAGATGTGTATTAATGCAATACAACAAGGTTGTTGCAATCTAAAGTTGGCCGCTGTAGTGTTGGCACTGAAAATTTGGCGACACTACCTGTATGGAGAGAAAACTCAAATTTTTACAGACCACAAGAGTTTAAAATATTTCTTCACCCAGAAAGAGTTAAATATGAGGAAGAGAAGGTGGTTAGAATTGGTGAAGGACTATTAAGTTAAGTAGATATCTAGTACCACCCTGAAAAAGTAAACGTGGTCGCAGATGCTTTTAGTAGAAAGACGGTCCACTCGTTGGTTCTCATTACAAGGGAAGTAAGGGTACAAAGAGAATTCGAGTGAGCCAACATAGTTCTAGCGACCGAGGGAGTCATAGCACAGTTGGCCCGACTCATAGTGCAACCTACGCTTAGGCAGAGAATTATTACCTCCCAACGAGAAGATCCAAACCTACATAAAGTCCTAAGCCAGCTAGACGAGAGTCTAATAGATGGATTCTCGAAGTGCTTAGATGAAGGGCTATTGTATTAGGGACGCATATGTGTCCCAGAAAATAGAGGAACTAAGGAAAGAAATATTGACAGAATCTCACAACGTGCCATTTGCCATGCACCAAGGAGTTATTAAGATGTACCAAGATTTAAAACAACATTTCTAGTGGAAGAGCATGAAGAGGGACGTGGTTGAGTTTGTGATCAAGTACTTAGTTTGTCAACAAGTGAAAGCTCCTAGACAAAAGACAACGTGGATGTTACAGCCCCTAAACACCCTAACAAAAAGGAAAAACCCTCACCGACCTTTATACCTTCCCCCAGAGTGAGCACACGTCGCGAATCACAGGTATCACCATCGAAAAAAGAGATCTAAAAAACGAGTTTTTGAGGAAATGAGATCTACCTCCACAAATGTCCAACAACCATGAATCTTCGTGGGAAGGTGGATGTAACACCTCAACAAAAAAGAAAAAGAATAGAAAAGAAAAGATAGTTGGCCAAGTCATTTTGCCCCTCAAGCCATAATAGGGGGCCAAAGACCTAATCTGTTTACCTAAAAAAATGAAAGAGAGTTAGAGGGAAAGGTTGAGAGAAAAAATAGAAGGAGCTGCTCAGAGATCCTATCAAAAACCGCCATAAGAATCCATTTTCCGCCGACGAGGGACCACTCCTTAGAGAAAAGAGAGGTCTGAGAAGCAAAGGTTCGTTCGCATCAAGGTTTGAGAATATTTCGTGAGGTAAGACTCTTGAACAAACTTTTTTAGATCTGAGATTTTCCTATGTGAATTGAGTCCTAAAATGTTGATATATTCACCTAGGAACAACTCTCCACACGATATGTGAAGAAGTTTAGTCAAAATCTCAATCTCAAGGCGAAAATTTGAGAATCGTTCGACAACGGTAAGCAAACTTCCGACACTCGTAACTCGTCTGGTAGTTGTTAGATTGAATAGCACTATAACCTATATGAGTCACGACCTTATGTATTTATAGATTTGTACAATGAAGATTACATGGTGATCCTTGGTCCAAGATAACAAACCAGGAAATCAGTAGATTCTCCTTGATCCAAGATAACAAACCAGGAAATTAGTAGTTTCTCCTTGATCCAAGTTAACAAACCAGGAAATCAATAGATTCTCCTTGATCCAAGGTAACAAACCAGGAAATCAGTAGATTCTCCTTGATCCATGGTAACAAACTAGGAAATCAGTAGATTATCTTACTATGTACAAATATGACTTATTCTACGTTTAACACCCTCTATCAATCTTGACGATTTACCAATAAATTTAGATTGCGCCTAAAACTACTAAAAGAAGGAGCTGGCAGTGACTTTGTCACGGTATCGGCGAGCTGATCCATGGAAGATATGAGTCGCACATCAAGCTGACGAGTCGATACTCGTTCACGAACGAAGTAATAATCAACCTCAACAAGCTTCGCCCATCAATGAAAGATTGGATTTGCATTCAAATAGGTGGCACCAATGCTGTCACACCACAGGCTAGGCGCTCGCGCTTGCAAGATCTCGAGCTCACGCAAGAGAACTGATGGTGTTAATATAATACATGTGGAAGCAATTTGGATCTTAGTCACTTTTAGAACATCAATTATAGTAAATAACTAGCATGTTCATAAGTATTAAAACTTAATGAGTTTGAATACTAACCTTCTATAGTTCAAATTCCTTTTTCCTCGCGAACTGGTTTCGAACAACCACTAGTGTCTTCACCACTATCCTCCGGCCTTAGAACGGGATTGTGAAATCCGGTGAGTGACTAAACTTGGGAGGGATTTTGTATATATGAAGAGAGTGTTTGTGAAAAGTTTTTCTCAAGGTTTTTCACCAAGGAAGCTCTTCCATGTATCATGATCACTCTATTTATAGAGTTATGTTTGCATGTTCATGCAAATTTGAGATCACCAAATTTTGACACTCAAAATTTCACTCAAATGTTTTGGATTATGTGGCAAGCATGCAAGTTTGAGTTCACCAAAATTTGACACTCAAAATTCCACTAAAATTTGTGGGGTTTATTTGGCAAGCATGCAAGTTTGGTTAAACAAAATTTTGACACCTCAAAATTCCACTGACATGATTTTTCCATTAAATGAAGTCAACATTTTGACTTTCTTCATTTTAATTCAACAATTAATTTGAATAACTAATTTCAAATTAAAGTAATATTAAATAATTAATTAAACTATTTAATTAATACTTAATATTAATTCAAATGCCAGTCCCAATCAATTCCGACACATATTTGATTAAGATATTTAAATCTTATTTAAATATCTTAGATTCTCTCTTTTTGTTTAATTCGTAAATAAAACAAAAATGCGGTTAAATAAATCGTATATATGTAGCGCATATTCTCTATTTTGAATTCCAACACTTTGAACTCACTCGTCACACTATTCTATGGTTTAGTCCGATATGAGCTAGTTGTTGAAATTTATTGTCTTACCCAGTATACTATCTTGATATACTTTACTACTGGTGTAAGTAATCATACTGTGACAGCAGATGAGATGTTTATTTATCATCCCTCTAGGTGCTCGATGGAAGTTATCGCCCCATTGAGCATGTGTGACTCCTGGTGAATGATTGTGTGATCCCTCCCTTTTGAGAATAAGCAACAGAATCGAGTTAAGTCTGGGGTAAGCACGTAGTTTGGTGGGTTGAGACTTTGGATTGAACACTTGTAGAGGTCTAAGACCAATGGAATCATGAAGGGCGATCAGAGGGTGAGACAATATTATAACAAAATAATGTGCGCACATAAGTAATTTACAGCACGAGAATATTTAAAACACAAAATAAGAAACGAACTCAAAACATTTTCAAATAAAAGAGTTGAGGACGACGGGTGAGGTTATTCTATGGCACCAGCCCAAGAGTCCACCCAACTTCGACCAGCTCCTTACCTGAAAAAAATGGAGAATAAGGAATGAGTACAAAGATGTAACATTTCATACCTATCATACCATAACATATACTGTCATGACCAGACTTTCGAGGCTTCGAAAGACCGAATCGTGACTAAAAAGACGAAATTGAAAACAAATAAAAATAAAAAGAAAATAAAATAGAAGGTAAAAATCTGGGAAAATTTAAAACAAGCAAAGGAAATCAAGGACACCAAAATTAAATATAAAATCAAAGTCAAATGTTACAAATATAAAATGAAATACAAAAGACTCTAAATATAAAAACGGACAAATGACTCTAAAAGACCGACAAGGGACTGACGCTCCGGAACGACAGCCCCTCTGTGACAGTGCAGCTCTCGAACACCTCCCCGTATCGACTGGTACCTGAAAAAAAAGGGGAGAAAGGGGTGAGTATAAAAATATACTCAGTAAGCAACCTACTTTTAGGCTCTTTTCGCATCCTTATCTTGGTAGGTGTCCACGGTCTTTCTCGGGTTTCTAAGGAGAGTGATCTAAGCTGCAACTCTCTTTTCTGTATCTTAGGAGGTTTGCCCATCTTAAGTAGTGAAATGATCAGTGTTCTGAGGTGAGGTGCAACCTCATAAGTAAATCTGAGGGGATCGTATGGCTGGATCTGAATATGTGACTCTCTCTGAACATAATCCGTAGAGGTTAGCTGACGACCCTCACACGGGACCATACATCCACTAAATTTGGGGTGCGACCCTCTGTGTGCCGGTCAACTATTGAGTCATCCTGTGTGGCTCCACGTCCCCCGCTCAGGGATGGGTTTCTACGGCCCAGGAGTCCTATTCAGAAGACCCCTTAGCTATCACCACTAGGTCTGGGCACCTGTCACACTTCCCTTTCTGGATCTGCCAAGCTTAACGATCTCCGTACTGGAGCTTTGTCTTGACGGTACTGTATTGGAGGAGAGAGGAAAGTGGAGGTTCTAATGACACTATCTACACTGCTCAACTCTAGCGGGCTACCTACAGTTACCGTGGTGACTTATTATTCTTTCTAGGGTAGAATTTGGTGGCTTAGACTTGGATTCATTTATCTCTAGGGTTCTCGTGCCTGGTCTCACAAACCTATCGGGTTTAGAATTCTGAGCTCTAGATCCACTGGTAATCATTTAGTTGGTCTAATTGCACGGTATTCTAGAGGTCCCCCAATCTAGGGTCTCGTCTAGTCTACTTAGTCACAAGCACCCTAATCAGAATCTCAATCAAAACAGATTTAATAAACATTTCATATCTAGCTATTCTTAATCATTTCATTTTCGCAATTTCCATACAAATATTCTAGGTCCAGCTAGCTAAGTTTATGGGTGGTAGCATGCATGCTCGTTTCTAGCGGTTCCTACAAGTACTGCTCGTGGGAATCAAAATGGCTACTTACATAGTTGACGCGTCCCTTCCCAAGCTCGAATTATTGCCGGAAAAGGTTACAAAAATTCTGGAATTTCCTTGATAGGTCCTAATTCAAGTTAGACTTAGATCAGTATCAAAACTGAGATAAAAATAGTCGAACGGAAGTCAAATCGGGATAAAAATAGATCTCACGCGCCTCACGCACCGAAGGGATTTCCTACGCGCATAGACACGCACGCGTACGGACGCGTTGAGGGGATGGAGTTGCGCGCTGGTGTGTCGCCACGTGGCGAAGGCTGACTGATCCACTGAGAGGCAGGGCGTGTGTTCGAATCTGGACGCACATGGGTTCCTATGAATTTTCCCACGCTGACGTGTGGCAGATGCGGGTTTAGGTCGCGCGCGGGTTCACGAATCTGGTAGCGGGCGCCGATCTTCAAACCCTACGTAACACAGTATTTTTCGTAAATTTTCCCCCGCCTTTTGACGCCTAACACGTGTCCTATCTTTCAGACGATGCGCGCCACTCTCTTTCCTCACACGCGTCCTTCCGTTGTTCGTCTTCTTCTTCTCATCTCTACGATTTTCCAGAAAACTGATTATTTTCTATTTTCTTTGCATTTTCGTATTTCTTTCTACACAACTCGGATTAACGGGATTTCTTCATGAGATTTATAGATCTCATATTCATCTACATATAGGTATTTTTCTTGTAATTTATTTCTAACTACAGACATAATAAACTTGGTCCAAAGTTGGCAAGATCATCAATACTTACATCCTTTGGTGAAAGCCAGAACTCCTATTTTTGATCTGAATCGATCAAGACTTCCTTCACGGATTAAGAGCGTAATCCTCTCTGAATTAACATACTCAAATTTCAGAATCTAACACTCAATATTTCTCATAGATCTGAGGAAAATCCGAAAACAAATGTTCAAGAATTTACCTACGGATTTTCTTCGTTCCTTGACGGTTTTGAATGATTCAAGGGTCCAGAAAGCTTCCTATAGGTTCTACGAAGGATTTGTGAAGAAATCTCACTAGAATCAAACTCCTTCATGTTTACTTATTATGCAATTGCGAATGTGACATTTATGAAAGTATGGTAGCATAGAGTACATTCACCTTATGTAATGATAAGAAATGGTTATGTAATGTATGAAAAGAACAAAGATATGCATTGCACCAAAGATACATGCCCAGATTTTAATTGGGATTGCATGGTAAGTGCTAGGCTGCTTTCATCATCCATGGGAGGTTCGTTGGCGAACCCTACCCACAGGACAATCTAGTCACCCAAGGTTAGGGAAGTGATCCCCTATGCTTGTCAACTATTAAGATTACCCTCATAATCCTACGTCCCCTCTTTTGACGGATCTACTATGCAAGATAATCAAAATGAACTATTGTTCACACAATCCTAGTTGGCGTAGGCCTGGCTCGACAGTACTTGTACCAAAGTGTAAAAGGAAGTTGAAGTAACAGCCTAGATGATACCTTTTCTTACTAATTTGTACCATCTTTCTATTCTTTGACCATGGAAACTTGCTTTGCTTATGCAGTGAGGGATCAAATACCTAGGTTGAGGCATGTCCTCATAAAATTCTAATCAGGAAATACGGTGATTTCTAGAATAAACATCATGGAAAAGAGGTTGGTTGGTTTCTTCCTTAGGGCCAGAGAGTCACCTATATTTGGGGGATGTGATACTTCTCTCATTATCCAGCAATTAGGCTATCTCGTCTTATCCCACACTCCCTTTTTAAGGAACAAGTTAACAACATAGTGGCCATATTCAAGAGACCACTGGCCATTCAGCGGAATAGAAGCTCAAACTACGCTAACTAGCATGTGCTTAGCTCAATAGTACTAATATTGTAGTGGAAAGGGATTGGAGGGTCTAAAGATAGCGTAGCATTCACGCGTCTCATAGTCTAAATAGTTACCTTGGTCATTCTTTGGAGTCGTGGAGATCTACTATTTTATTAGGGGCTTCTAATCACATCTTTGGGTAAACACAGGTCTAGATTTTTTATCACCGCTCACTATCCTATAGTATTTTGATAAAGCAACCCTAATACTCAATCCAACGAATCATGCTTTTGTTGAAGCAAGAACACTTGTCTAAAGTTAAGGAATAACCCTAATCCTCAATACATACTCATAAAAAGAAAGCTTTTTTGAGGTCGTTAACATGTATTTTTGACGCCTTAAGTTAAGGAATGCTCGCATGCTATCATGTCTTAGCGATCTATACAAGTATTACTTGCCTAAAGTTTATGTGGTTACTTACTTGAATGACGTTTACATTCTTGTGCCAGCTATTCCACGTGTTTGGAGCTCAAGAATTTATGGAATTTCTCTCGTAGATCCTAATTCAAGCATAATTATGTTAATATCGAAGTCAAGACAAAAAACTGACAAACGGAGGTCGAACGAACAAAATGAGACTCACATGCACTTACAGACGTCGGGAAAGGCTTTTCACATGGAATTTCATGCATGGAGGTTTTTTGTAGATCTCGGTTACTCATTGAGTCATTGGATCAGGTTCATGTTGCATTTTTTTGTTAGGGTCGAAGGTTAACGAGTTGCACACGCAAGCTTTTGAACGAATCCAGGTTTAGGGATCGGGTTAACCTACATGCATGTCACAATTAGTAGCTGAACGATTCTCTCCGCTCAGCATTTGCCACTTGTCCTACTGAGCTTCAGACTCGCTACTGTCAACGTCGTCTAACGCGTGCCTTCTCCCTTTTTGCGAACATTCATTATTTTAGAAATACGATGAGGTTTCTATTGCCTATCTAATTTCTTCTAAATTTTGTAACTTCTTAGGGGTACACATAGGTATTTTCTTTTAAGTTTATATTAGCCACAAAAAGAAATAATAAAGTGCAAATTCAGTCCAGAATTTAAAACTTAGGAAATTTACCATTTCTTTAACTTCAATGAAATACAGCCTTTAGATCGTAATGAACTCTAGCTTCCTGTATGAATCTTGGGTGAAATTCCCCCAATATGAACCTACTAAAAGTTTAGAACTTAATTTCAAGAAACAAAATTTGAAAAAATGAAATGCTTGCCTACGCTTTATTCATTCTTGACGGATTTGAATGGTAACACCCGAGCCACAACAGATACATAACTCTTACTTTAATACCTTAAATTTGGAAATTTTTTGATTTTATTATTGACATAGAGGGTGAATCTCAAGTGTAGAAGGGAAAAAAAATGCTTGAGAAGCCTTAGTGAACCTTGGAACAAAAATTCAATATTTATCAAATTAAGAAATTTTAGATAAAAATCCACGAGGACAAAAAGGTAATTTTTTTCTACCTTATAATTTGAGGGGTTTGAGATGGGGTGTATAGAAAACAAAGAAGAGTCAGGAAGGGAGAATTTGGGTTTTTGTGGAAGGAGGAAAAATAAGAAAGTAAAGAGGACGCCAATCGGACACTTTAATGAAAAATTTGGCAAAAGATTTATCTCTAGTCCTAGTAAGAGGATAGATGAATGTCAGTTTTGGTTATAGGATCATTCCATTTGACTACGATGTTCCAGGAAAGGATTCTTACAAGTTTCGTGTTGAAACTAGACCATGATTTGTTTTAGAATTAGATTCAAGAGATTTATAATTTCGATAAGAAAATATATTTTTTCCAAAATTTGAACTCAATTATTATGGTCTCTATCTTCCTAAAAATTAAAAGAAAAAATGGCATCCAATTGGTTGATTCCATATCTTTATTTTTCGTGAAGAAACCAAGTCATTTCTAGTTAACGATTGGAAGATAAAAAGCAATCCAAAAAAATAGATTGAAATGCGTGGGTCAGTGAAATCTAGAAAAATTGAACGTTGGAAGAATCGACCATGGATACACAACTGCTGGCGATGAGAGAGAAGCGTACTAGCAAAAAGTTGAAATGTATCACAACGTGGCAGGAATGATGGGTCAACCAGTCAACGAGGACGTGTTGTTAGACACCACTTTAC
Organism: Cucurbita argyrosperma subsp. sororia; assembly: GCA_018691285.1. NCBI lineage: Eukaryota > Viridiplantae > Streptophyta > Magnoliopsida > Cucurbitales > Cucurbitaceae > Cucurbita > Cucurbita argyrosperma. Next base: position 7,373,787 of record CM031898.1, read on the forward strand.
TCGCTAAACCGCACACGACCTAATCTACCCTCTGTAACTCAAACAATACCAAAGAACTGGAGTTCGATCCGTGTGCTCAAAATCCTACCCGACATGTTCACTAACCAATGACACACGTCCCGCGACTGTACCTCCGCCAGACGTGTGGTAAACGCGCGTAGAGAACATCTTTTGTGCTTGAATATCGCATGGTATGCGCACCTAGAAAACTTCTTTGGTTCTAGAAAGGCATGTGAGAGCGTGTATGGACTTTCTTTTTGTCCTGTAATCCTACTCGAGAAGGCACACGACAAATGTATAAGTAACAACATGAAAATCTACGAAGCAGTACTTGTACAATTTGCTTTCTTATGAATGCATGCTAGTAAAATTAATCCTAGGTAGCTATTCTTGATTAACAACTACCTAGGAAAGTTACTAAGAGTGAAAAAAAGCTTATTAGTTGTTGAAATTTCTTGTCTTACCCAATATACTGTCTTGATATACTTTACTACTAGCGTAAGTAATCATGCTATGACAATGGATGAAATGTTTATTTATCAGCACTAGGTGCTGGATGGATGTCATCGCCGCATTGAGCATGTGTGACTCCTGGTGAATGATTGTGTGATCCTTCCCTTTTGAGAATAAGCAACAGAATCGAATTAAGTCTAGGGTAAGCACGTAGATTGGTGGGTCGAGACTTTCTAGGATTTATTCTCTAAGACACTCCCCTAGGATTTACGACACTAGCCATACACCTGATAATCCTGTGTCCAAGGCTTGTTACTCAGTGGTAGATCGACTACACTGCATTGTGGACACGTCGTGTTTTAGGACATTAATCACGAGGCTAGGTAGTAGTTACCCTGCACGTAGGATCCGTCTTATGAGGTCGTTGATCATGTGAGTAACTTGTTTAGGTGGCATGTATCGAGGGGTAGCACCCCCTCACCATAGGTTACTTCATGGCCTATGGGACGTGTTCACCAGTTAACACTCCCATGGATGCAAGCAGACCAACACTCACCATGTTCTTCCCCACCTTGTACCAATTGCGAAGGCTAAGTTTTCTGCCCAGGTCTTTGTATCAAGAGTGTGGAAACTCTAGGGACAAAAGTAAACAATTGGTTCCCTGCTAGGTTAAGGATGTGATGAGAGACTACAAGTATGTTGCTTAATCGTGACTAGAGGGTACTCTAGAGTTTAGAAGTAATAGAGGAATTATGGACCTAGGAAATCATGTATCTCGTACCCTTCCCTCGTTAGATTAATTTGGCATATATTAATACATTTTGATTTCCTTCTTATTTTATACACATTGATTGGCAAATTTTTTCCTAGAGATTTAGGGTGTGACATGATGAAATCAAAACCCCATAATGGTTCTCCCAACAGGCATTGAGTAATTCATGCAAAAGAAGTCTGGCGCAATTCCTATTTGAAACTATAGTTCTAGAATTTTTTGAACTTATCTGTTCTACCTCACCTTAAAATTTCTAAGGTCCTCGTAAAAGGTTTGAAAGTTCAACTTAAAAAAGTAAATTGGGAATTTAATACCTTGTTGGACTTGGGTGCTATACCATATGTAATCTATGAATTGCTTTATCTATTTTATATTTTCTACGCGAAAGTATTCATATTTTGTTGTCCATTTTATGAGAGTGTTGTAAAAATCAATGAAATATTTATTATTCTTAGGCTAATAACTATTATCTATTCAAGGAATTTTGTTATTGAAAATCTAATAAATCTCTAAAATTATCCCAAAATTAACCATAAATTGTGTTGCATGATCGAAATTAGTTAAATGATTAAGTTTTTTACAACCATAGCATGCATTTACATAGTTTCTTGCATGTACTATCAGTATGTATATTTATTCACATGTCCAACACAAGTTGGTAGTTAAGCTAAAGGTTGATTAGGAAATGATAAAGAATATTGTCGTTTTCTTTCTTTTCACGGTGGCTTTAGTTGGGGCTCAGGTTCCAAGGATCGTGTTACCACCACCAGGACCTTCAAGATATTACATTCATGTGGTTAACAGGCTAAGCAAACTTGGGTTGCTTGTGCATTGTCAGTCTAAAGACGATGACTTGGGGTATCATCGTTTGCTTAATCATGGAGATGATTACCAATGGAACTTCAAAGTTAACTTTTGGGGAACAACCCTCTATTGGTGCAAATTGGAGACGCCACATGCATATGTCTCTTTTGAAAGCTTTTGGCCTGAAACACAACACTTATGGCTCCGTGATAGGTGCAAACATGGAACTGTAGGAACTTGTATTTGGATGGCTAAAGATGATGGAATTTACTTGAGAAAATTTCTTGCTAATGTTGATGAATTGATTCACAAGTGGATCTACAAAAGATAGAGAAGCTTTATTATCTCCTTTGGGTGGAATTATCCTTGAGGAAGAAATGAAAAATAATGGGATAACACAAAAAGGTTGTTGTTGTTTTTTTTTTTTTTTTTTTTTTTTTTTTTACTTTTTTTTTTTGTATGAAATGTATTTGATAATGAAGTGTATTGTTGTTCTCCAAAAATTTTAAATTATGAAGCAAAAAAAAAAAAAAAAAAAAAAAAAAAAAAAAAAAAAAATTTGTGTAAGAATACAAGTTTTCAAAATTGTAATATGCGTGAATAAATTATAATATCTGGTGGTGTGTGAGAGGTTGGCCCGGAGAGATGAGATTAGTAGGTTTTTTTTTTATTTTATTTTTATTGTTGTTACACCATATGCATGACGTGACCATTTTATGCAGATCTATTCTTTAAAATAATTAATAAAATGATGTCATGGACTTATACGTTTGCATGAAGAGCCTTAAAATAAAACAATAAAAAATATTCAATATGAAATATAAATAAAACCAAAGAAAAGATTAAAACAATGGTCAAATCTAACGTAATATCTAAGGAGTGAAAATGCAACTACACTAACAAAGATTCCGTGATCTTCAAGGTGATGTCGTCGTCAACCATACATGGGTGCCTTGCCTTTACCTGAAATTTAAGTATAACACAAGGCTTGAGTATTTTAAGAAATACTCCTTAAGTGACCCAATATTGGGTTTGGTGAATGCAAACACATGCATAGATGAGACCTATAATTTAAAATTGTATTCTCTTAGCCGACTTTCCAATCAAGAAAAATTGGATATGTGGTACTTCTCTACACACGACCTACATGTGTGAGCATGGGCCAACTAGGTGGGCTTGCGCACCCTCTAAGCCTACTGGTCAGACTAGCTCCTTTGGATAATCATTTTCGTCTCATAGTGTACGCATCCATATTTCATCATAAAGGAGAAGTATCCCGGTGCACGTGAACATACAAATATGCTTGAGGTCCACATATTTTCCTTCGTGGCGTAATAAATCATGCAGGACAATCCTCATTTTTTCATCACATATCACACTCAGTAATGTAACACCCCTAATATTCTTGCTTAAATTAGAGGCATCATCACATGAATGCCAATAATAACATATGTGGAAGTTTGAAATAAAATATTTACAAATGAAGCCATGAACTTACACCTTTAATTTAAAATAAGAAAATAGAACTAACATAGTCTTTGAACATGAAAAATGAAATAATCATCCTATCAACTACTCAATGAAAATCAATGCATACTACTTCTCTATCATGATTTCTTCCATGGTAATTTCAGAATTCATCGTCACCTATGCAGGACCGCTTTACCTTTACGTGAAAAATAGGGGTAGCTTGTGGCTTAAATATTTTAAGAAATACTAAATAAGTTACCCTATTGTTGGGATTAGTATACACACATTTAATGATGGGACATATCCTTTAAAACTATAACTTGACCTTGGACTCTTTCAAATTCCAGACATGGTTGGATGCATAAAGCCCAAATTCTTGGCCCAAGGTTCAATACATTGAAATAAACCCAATAAATTAAAAATTAAACCTTAGGCCCAAGCCCAATACATTAAAAAAAAAAAAAAAAAAAAACCCTAGGGTTCAGCTACGTAAAGCCACACAAGCCAACCACCCATGTAATAGAGCACAAAGCCTGAGTCGAGCTAGCCACTCACAAACCCTAGCCGCTGCCTTGTTCTTCCTCTTTATCATTATTTTGACTATATACTTGAATTTGATTCACTCTTATGTCTCTACATATAAGTAATCATACTATAGCCAGAGTGTTCTTAGTTTATTGGATTTAGATTAATGATAGTAACATTCACTTTATTCAATAACAATATTTACTTAATAGACATCAATAATAACTTTATTGAAAACATAATATGTTTTTGTTTATAAACTATGAGTTTTAAGGACATAAAACCCAACCGGTTGGATGTGTAAAGCCCAAATTCTGGGCCCAAGGCCCAATACATTAAAATAAACCATAAGGTTCAGCTGCCTTATTTTTCCTCTTTATCATCATCTTCTTCTTCTTTAAATCGTCGTTATCGTCCATCGCTCGCGCTGGCGCCACCATCACCCATGTCGTCCCGCGCCGCCATCGCACGTCGAATGACCACCACCAGTTGCTGTCGTGCATCGAATTGTCATCGCCATAACGAATTGAACACTGTCGTCATCGCCAGAACCACTATTTGGAGGAATAAATGTAACCAAGGTACAATGCGCCAACCAACGAAGTTACAATGTGTTCTTTTCTGAATAGTTTGGATTTGACCCAACCTCTACGTAGGAAAAAGGTAAGCAATAAAACCCTATGATTTGTAGGAGTCGTTGTGTCACGTCAAGTTGGGTTGGTTAACTTGGGTGTTTCAATGTAGGCTCGATCTAAGTCGAAGGTGGACCAATATCTATAGGGACGATTAGAAAAGAAGCTCTCTAAGTAAGAGGTCTTCTATTGAAACTTAATTGTTTTGTTTTTCTAAAAGGGTTGAATATATTTGTTATTGTATGGCTGAGTGTTACGTGATACGATGTATGCTAACTATAAAAATAAAAGTTTTGAGACCTATTGCGTGCATAATTTCTGTTTGATGATTGAGAATATATCTTATGTGAGTTGTGTGACATAATGTATGGTTGCTCATGAAAATAAACCGTTTGGGACATAATGCATGCATGTTACCTTTGATGATTAAGGAAGCTGTGGTTAGGGTTACACGCTGTGTGTTTTGAGTGATCAGCCACTAATGGTCATTTTACAAGGTGATTTAAGAAAATAGTTATCAAGGTTAGGGTTACATGCTATGTGTTCTGGGTAACCTACTATTGGTAATCATTTTAAGGAGTTAGGATGGATGTTGATTTTCATGTGGTAAGGTTACACGTCGTGTGTATCGGGTAACCAGGCACTAATGGTCACTCTACGAGGTGAATGCAGAAAATGATTAACAAGGTGAGGGTTACACCCAATGTCTTTTGGGTAACCAGACATTGATAGTCATTTTAAGGAGTTCAGGTAGATGTTGATTTTCATGTGGTAAAAATTATGCATGGTGAGTTTTGGGTAATTAACCACTAAGATCTTTCAATTTTGTTTGAATGTCATGTGATGGTTTATGTGTCTGATCTCAATAGGGAAGTTCGTTATTGAGTATTTTAATACTCATCTTTTTTTTAAAAATGATTTTCAGGCAAGGTTGTGGGCACGGGAGTGACGAGTAGGGTGGAAAAGTTAGTCATGGGGCAAATTGAGAATTTTATGGTTTCATTGATAGATGTTTCGGCATTTAGTTGTTGATTGACTTAAGCTATGTTAGAGGACACCGAGTTTATGGGAACTAGTGTGTAACAGCCCAAGCCCACTGCTAGCAGATATTGTTATATGATAATGTAATGATGTTCTATAATGGTGTAATGTTATTATATGATGATGTGATGTTGTATATGATGATATGAGATGATGATATGAAATGATGATATGAGATGATGACATGACGATGACATGGTATGATGACATGATGATGATGATACATCATAACTTGATGATATAAGTTGCTTGATTATGAGATGACTTAATATGATGATATTCCATATTAAGTTGATGTAGATGTATTAGATGCCACGATGTATTATGACGACAATTTTTCTAAGACACAACCCCAATCGATGTTAATGATGATGAACATATGAAGGCCAATGCATGCATGTTACCTAAGGTAATGTGTGAATGATGTATCGGGCTATATCATAAAATAATTTAAAGATGAAATCTATAAGGATCTCATGCATATTTTAGTCATATACATCGGGTTACTTTCTCATTTATGATGATGAGTATGGACGCGTACACTACGATGATGATCATCATGATCATGATCATGATCATGCCTCGTATGATACTCGAGGGTCTGTTAACGTCCAAATAATCAGTTACGGACAACTAGCCTGACTATAATGGGTCCAGGGGTATGAACTGCTTGGAGACTCACGTTCGCACGTATGGGTCATGTGTAGGAAAGTACTACACATCTAATCATGGGTTACATGTGTTAGTATTACCAGACTCCAATAGTGGGGTCACTTACTGAGTATTTCTTAAAATACTAAAACTGTGTGCTACATTTATTTTAGGTAAAGGCAAGACACCTCTATACGGTTGATGACGACATTGCAAGTACAGACCGTGACACATGCATTGGATAGTGGTCATTGGATAAGGTTAAGTAGGTAAACCAAGAAATGATATAAAATGACCATAATACCCCTAAGGTAATTTACCTTTAGTTCATGAACTAGATAACCTCCGAATATTATGAAACTATGTCCCTTGGAACGCATGAAACCTTGGACAAAGGTTGTCAGGTTCATGACTAGTACTGTAAATCTTAAAGGGAGCGTCTTGGAGAACGAACCTAAGGAGAACAAGAACCTAGAAAGTACCAAGAACAAGACAAAGATCAATGACTACAACATGGATCAAGATCTAAGTTCCCAGACCAAGAACCAAGAACTAAGAACCATAGTACTAAGGAGGCCCTTAGACTATAAATAAAGTTTAAGGATCCAAGGACCAAGGTCCTCTGGATAGATCATGATATGAACCCACGAGTCAAGGATGAGAACTAAAGAGCCTAAGTACTTCCAACAAGAACAAGAAAAAGAAAAGAAAGAGTGTGATACTCTAGCATATCAAGGACACAATTAAGAGCCTACAAGTAGGCTACTTACTGAGTCTTTGTACTTATTCCTTATTTTTCATATTTTTCAGGTGATAAGGAGCTTTTCGAGGTCGGAATGGACTCTGGAGTAGGTGTCGTAGACAAGTTTCACCCGTCTCCTCAACCTTTTTATTTTAAAATATTTTGTATCCATTCCGTATTTTGTGTCTTGATGGTTAGGTTTTGTTTTAAAAACTTATGTATGAACTTTATTTTGATATAATGTATATTATATTTTAAATTTTCTTGTTTTAGTTCGCTAAAATTTTTTCCATCTTTTATGAAGTCATCGAGTCAGTCTGGTCCTTACAACTTATCTTTCCAAGAAATATATATATATATATATAACTATATCATGTTTTATTTTTATTATCATCTGTATACATTTTAGCTCAACAAGTACAAAAGAATTGACCTCCAATCTCAAAATAGAAAAGTAATAGGGGTTTTCTTGTGCTCTAGATCCACAATTGTGTAGAAATCAACCCAATGAAACTTGACATCCTTGGAAGTTGTGTTTAAATCAACCCAATGAAACTCAACATCATTTCCAAGTGTACTCTAATAGATATGATTCTTTAGAACCAAGACGTAAGGAAATGCTATTGTCTTCTGCTGCCCATGTACAAATACTATTATAACATTGATAACTAAACCAATTTTCCATTTCTGGTCAAAATACTTCACCAGAAGCATGTTCGTGTTTGCTACTAAAATTGCACCAAAACCGTGTATATTACCAAAAATTTTCTTTGAAGGTCCAAGAGTATTTCTCTCCAAAGCCAATTTCATGTTAGCCTAAATCGTTGTCTTTAGACTTGCAATGAGCCAAGAGAGTTGAATCCTTCATATGATTCCAAATTGCAACTTCCCACGGGGAGAATGGACGTTGTATCTTTGAATCGGATTGTTCAAAACATGAGCTAATAATCATGTTTGATTTAAAAGCAAGAAATATGATGAGACCGAATATGTTGTGAGGCTTCATTTTTTTGTGGTAGCTTAAGTTGGTAACTTTTTCTTTGTTCACAAATTCATTTTGTGTTGTTCACAAGTCAAATTGGTATACATTAAAGATTGACAGGTTGTACAATCTAAATCTCTTTACTTTTCTAACTTTATTTATCTAAATATATATCATATATGTAATAATTAATAGGGTGTATTATATATAGCAAGTTGTTACATCCAAGTTAAAATATCTTATATTTGGACCTGAATCCAACAAAACCTACCCTACAAGGATCTTTTTGTTGATAATGACTTAACCTACTCTCTACTTTTCTAACCTGAAGTCTGTGCTTCTATCCGAATTGCAACCTACGCATTGGCTCACTACCGACACGTGTCTTGTCCCCAGCCATTGGCGCACTCGGCTCAACTTCGCTAGTCTCTAACAGCTAAAAAAAAGTCATTTGATTTGGGTTAGATGTTTTAAGAACGATTTCAATGTTTTTGACCCTCTCAAAGCTGAATTTGGTCTTATTTAAGGGAAAGGTGAGTATAATGTTCAATTTCTCAATTAAAGTTAAATTAGGTTAGGAAAGAATTTTCTAATGAAACAAGGTGAGTGTTTTAATAGGGTGAAATATCTCTATGATACTTGAATCAAACTTTGAGGGATGAAATCAAGCGTATTCGAGTATTAGATAGAACGTCGACCAAGGTCATCCATGTAAGTGGTCTCACAAAAGGCATGGTAGAAGTTTGTGTTATGTAAGATGACACATGCTCAATGACTCTACACGTGTCATATGTTTGATATGTGTGAGATGTTTATGATATGATATGGTTGATGATATGATATGTTGAACTATATGATATGTTGAATTATATGACATATGGAACTATACGATATGTAAAAGGTTATGATGTGTTGCATGACATGATATAATAAGATGAATTACATGAATGATAAGGAGTAAAAAGTTTTGACATGATACACATCCCCAGGCATGTTTTAAAGACTTTGCTATAAAATTATATGATATCAAGGAAAATGGAAAGGGTTGTCTTACATGATTTAACTAATGTAAAAAAGTTGGGATCTCATGCATAATGGTATGCCACATGCATCGAGATATTTTTTCCTTAGGATTAGTATGAATGTGTAATTTTGAAAAGGAAAATAATCGTAAATTTAACAATAGCACTAGAGATGCTAACCAACAAGTACGAGGCCCAGATGGTGTACAAACCCCCTCGTGGGTCCATATTTGCACGTATGGGGCATGTGCAGAGTAGTAAATACGCAACCTATGGCCCAGTTAGAATAGTCACCTATGGGAATACGGATTTAAAATGATAGGTCTGATGACCTAGTTAAAGATATTCGCTTAAGAGAATACGATTTTAAAATGATAGGTTCAATTCATGTTTCATGTCTTTTCCTTCCTTAACCCCAATAGTTGGGTCACTTGCTGAGTATTTCTTAAAATACTCAAGCCACATCTACTTCTATATTTCGGGTAAAGGCAAGAATCTCATGCACGTTTGACAACAGCATCACAATTCAAAGACCATGACACATGCATAGGGTGGTCACATTTAATTTCGTAGATTTTAGGTTTGTATAGGGCATTGCTGTTTTATTCTTACCTATGAATATTTTAATTTTTCTTAAACAAGTCAATGATATTGTTTTATGAAGACATTTTAAATGAATATTTCTATCCAAGATGTTAGGTCATGCATGTGTTAGTGACTTTAAGTTAGTTGAAAACTAGGGTCATTTAAGACATGATTTTATAAGAGTTTGTGCACGCATATTGTCGAGTATAATATTTGAGGAATAAATGGGGATTGTCTTGCATGATTTATGAAAAATTATAAGGACGTAATGCATAATTGTATGTTCACATACATCGGGATTCTTACCCTTCAATATGAGTATGAACGAGTACACTATGAGATGAAAATGATAATCATGTTCATTATGGTGCTACGATGTTCGCTATTCCCTCTATGTTTCTGGCAACAACAGTATAGTTGCTAGCCCGACCGGTTGCACAGGAGGTGTGCGAGTGGTGGGCCCATACTCGCACGTGTGGGTCGTGTTTAGAGATGTGTTGAAGACCATGAAACTTGTGTTTGGATAGTTGTGTTTTATTTTTGTTTATCTAAAGTTAGACATTGTTTTCAATCTTCTTTTTCATTTATTTACCTTTCACATTGGTTATTTCATTATTTTGTTTTAAATCTTTTAACAAAACCTATCAGGTGATGACATCATTTTATAAATAATTTTAAATGAATATTTCCAAATAGAAAGTTTGTGTCATGCATATGGTAGCGACTCTATTTCAGTAGGAAATTCGAGCCGTTATAGTTGGTATCAAAGCTCTAGGTTATAGATTCTATAGACTAGCATATGAGGTAGGCTCAACAAGTTCCATGGTCCCACCGCTGATACTCTGTCACCGTCACGTACATTATGTATAAGACAACAAAAAAATTAAGGTAAATGTCACCGATTAAATATATTGTTACTACTGGGTCATTGTCTGGTGTAATTCCTGATTGAATGTGTCACCATTGATTGTACCACGGTTGACTGAGTTCTACATTTCTCATGATATTATGTGAAATATGATTTAAACCAAAAAGCAATAGTCTTAAGAATAAATGTATGGTAGTTTTAGAATCATGGCACCTAGAGCCGCGAAAGAGGACGTCGAGGAAGGGGACAACCTCCTATTAAAGGACGGGTAGAGGTAGAGAGAACCTAGCTTGTGAAGGATATGTAATTCAACTATTGCAACTACACCACCCTTAGCAGCATTGAAGGCTAGAATAGACCCCACGACTAACCTAATGTAGGAATCATTCGAAGCCATGATGAAAATGGTGGTGGCCACGCAACAAGCCAACAGTCGTAGTCCACGTGAGAAGCGAGGTACTTATGGAATTTTAAGCAGTATGATCCATGTACCTTTAGTGGGACCTCAGGAGACCAAACAAAGGCACAATTGTAGTTAACACAATGGAGACGATCTTCTTGTTAACGGAATATTTGGATGATCAAAAGGTATAATGAATGTCGTGAATGCTGAAAAATGACTCAAAGCTATGGTGGATGGATAGCTAAGAGTTTCTCAGCCCAAATGGAAGTTGATACCATGGTCTCAATTTAAAGAGGTATATTTGACGGAGTATTACCCAAAGGTAGCCCAACATCGAAGCAATAGGAGTTCACCCAGCTAACACAAGGTTGATGCCCCATTGACACCTATGCAAGAGTATTTACGAGGTTGAAACAGTTTACAATGAAGTTGGGTTGAAACAGTTTACACTGAAGTTGGTGGACACAAAATTGAAGATAACTGAGAGCACCTGCACTGGAATTGCCCCTAAGGTGGTCTCAATGATAAAAGTCATGAAATTGATCCAACAAGGAGGTCGGGCCATATTGGCTAGTGGCGTTGATACCAAAGAGTAAGAGAAGACCTTGAATGTGGTACCAACCGTGAATGAATTCTTGGATGTTTTTCTAATTAACACACAAAATAACCGAAATGACAGATAAATTAATCTAATTAACACAAAAACTAATCCAAGATTTATTACTACACAAATCAAACAAATAAAATCAATGCATTTAACACATTAGAACTTCAAAAAATCCATTGGAACTTAAAATGAGATATAGAAAGTTTTCTTCATCTTTGGATCATGAGATTTGACAATAAACTTCAAAAAATCCATTGGAACTTAAAATGAGATATAGAAAGTTTTCTTCATCTTTGGATCATGAGATTTGACAATAAAACTTAAAAAGTCTCTCTTTTAAGGAAGGCGAGGATAGAGAAGATCATAGAATAGGGCGGGGATGGGGAAGGAGAATATAATTGTCGTGATAGGTTTTTTTTCCTTTATTTGTAATATAATATGATTAAAAACGACTCTCTTGTTTGATCCCATACCTTGGAAGGTTGAAAATCTTATACAAACTTCAATATTTTGATTTAGATCATAGTACTTAAGAAGCCATTGCATAATTTGAATTATGTCCTCAACATAAACTAGATCAAAGTCTTTCATCTTACAAAAGTATAAGAGTGTTCAAATTCTACATTATGTCACCCGCCAAAGAGGTTGATTAAAGAATGAATTATTATTTGTTTGTATTGTTTACTTTTGCATTAGTCATTATCAACAACACGATCACTATAGGTTAGGTTTAGTCCAATTCAAACTCTCATCTAAAAATAAAATATTTTAACTTCGATGCAACCACTTCTTATATATAATAGACCTTATTAATTATTACATGTATGGTATATGTTTAGATAAATAAGGTTAAAAAATTGAGGAGATTTAAATTGTACATTTGGTTGGCTTTGGCCGACGTTCTATTCTATTTTCAAGATTGGGTTGACTTGAGCGGTGATAAAAAATCAAGACCTATGTTTACCGAAAAATTGGATTAGAAGCCTTTGATAACATAGTAGATCTCCACGACACCCAAGAATGACCAAGGTAGCTATCTAAGCTAGGAGTAGCATAAACGCTAACGCTACGTTATATTCAGACCCTCGGAACCCTTTCCACTTCGATTTTAGTACTATTGAGATAGGCACATGTTAGTTAGGGTAGTTTGAGCTTCTGCTTTGTTGAATGGTGAGTGGTCTCTTAAATATGGCCACTATGTTGTTAACCGATTCCTTGGAGGGAATTGAGACAATGTCAGATAGCCCTGTACCTTGCCAGTGCACAAAGATCGCATCCCCCAAACATAGGTGATTCTATGGTCTTACGGAATGAACCAACCAAGCTCCCTTTGAGCATGTTCAGACTAGAAATAACCGTATTGTCTCATCATAATTTTATGAAGTCGTGCCTCAACCAAGGTCATAAAAAACTCACTGCATAAGTAAATTAAGTTACCATGGTCAAAGAACAGAATGATGGTATAAATAAGAAAGAAAATGTAGCATCTAGGTCGTTAGTCGTTGGTACGGTGTCAACATAGCTTCAACTTCCTTTTTCACTCTAGTACGAGTACCATCGAGCCAAACCTAGGCCAACTAGAGTTGTATGAACTATAGTTTATTTGGATTATCTTTCACAATAGGTCCGTCTAGAGAGGGAACATAGGATTATAAGGGATCACTCCCCTAACTTTGGGCGACTAGATTGCCTTGTGGGTAGGGTTCGCCAAATAACCTCTCATGGATTATGAGAGCAGGCTAGCACTTACCATGCTATCCCAACTAGAGAGAGTTTTACAATGTTACACCTCAACCAAGAATATCAGTTACATGGTACTTAGGCAGAGTAAGCTAGCTAAGTCTAAGAACAGGAAAGTAGTTCACCCTAGAGATAAAATTTGCCTCCTAAAAGATCTACGATGTCAGAAATTGGTGAACCACCCCCTCCGTATCCATAATGGATCCAAGAGCAGCTAAAGTATCAAAATACTCAAATAGCACCAGAGAAAAGGTTTAAAGTTCCTAAAGCCTAGAGAAAAGTTTGTGGATATTTACTGGGTTAAGGATGGGACGGATATAATTAGGTTGTTTATTGAGTATATTTTTATACCAACTACTTTTCCTTTCTTTTTCAAGAATTCACATGTTGTTGGTCAAGATTGAGAAGTATCCGAGAACTCTACAGTCATAGAATGTGTCATTCTGAAGCGTCAATCTATTTTTACATTTTTTAGTCTTTTGTATTTTGATTTATAATTATATCGAGAACTCATTTCCCCCTTTGTAATATTTTTAACAACACAATCTTGCTTTAATTTTGCATATAATATTTGTGTTGTTGACTTTATTTTGAGTGAGCGTGTGTCAGCATTTGGCATTGAGCGCATTTCTTCATTGCATGGCCGACACGTGTCCTTATTAAAAGAGTTCAAATTTCTGGAAAAATCTAGTTATTTACGAAGTAAGCGCTTCTCGATTTCGACTTCTAATATAATTTTTCGTCAAGTGGCAACACGAAATTTGCAAGAATCCGCACCTAAGTTAATTTAGTTGAGTATTAAGAACCAAATAAATGAAAAAACATTAGATCTAGGGTGGAATCCCAAAACAAAAGAACCATAGACTTAACTCGTGTTCTAGCTCGTTTTTCGATACAATTTGCATTGCACGTATGTTCAATCCCCCCTCAAAGTGGTTGTGGGGGCAAGTGTACCATTTTTTCGTTGACTTTGACTCAAATTTTCAAATTGATTCTAAGCTCCTTCAGGTGTCTTGAACATTTTTCCTTTCTGCCCCAGTTTGAAAATCACACTCTAAGACCTCCAAAAAAGAAGAAGAAACAAATTACGACTAGGGCGTGGGTATCAGTTGTAACACAAGACCTTACATTTTCTCCCCATGACCATAGTTTGAATCATCTTCTTCTCATGGGTAGATGTGTTGGTTGATTTTGTTTGATTATGGTTTTCATTTTTGTAACAGAATTTTAAATTTCAAGTAAAGGTTTTCTAAGTTTATTTATGTGATTGTCCAAACTTAAAACTTTGAAAATACGTGTAGATAGTCGGTAACCAAATAGAAACGAATGGCCATATCCATCCTTGGAGTCGCTGAAAGTGGCGCTGGCAGAGTCGACGAGGCTAGACTTAAAGCAGATCAATAACTGGTTCATCAACCAAAGAAAGCACCCTTGAAAACCATCAGAGGATATGCAGTTCGTGGTGATGGATGTTGCTCATCCACACTACAATTTGAACAATGTCATATGCAATCCCTTTTCTATGGACTGTTCATCCACTCTTTTCTTATGAGATGTCATTTTAACGCTGCGTTGTTTATGTTTATTTCACTTTTGTTTTAAACCTTTTCCTATTACACATTGAACTTAAACCCTTAAGTTCTTTTTTCTTAATTCTTAGTTTAGGCTCTTTGTATTGTATGTATGGATGCTTACTCCTATCTTTTGTCATTGTTTAAAGCCCAAATGATAGGAATGTCAAACTCGATTAAAAGATTAGAACTTGACTTAGTAAAAGAAGTTATTAACCTAGCAATTTTAGGATAATTGTTTAGTAGTCACCTGAATAAGTTCATTAAATTGTTAGTCTTTTGATTAGTAGAATTGATAGTATGAGCTGACTTATTGAGAAAATTTATGAAATTTGTTAGTGTTTTTCACGTAAATACTCATACTCATGAAATGTAGGTTCTTTTTCACGTCAACAAATAGGATTGAAAAGTTAAGTGATTAAGGTTTCTTTGTTTCAAGAAATCTCTATTCTCAAGTAGTTCATTTTGCTTATTTTATTTATTTCGACATATTTCGATCGTAAGTCATATCCAATGACTTAGAGCAACAATAAATGCTAGTACATAAATCCCAACTATTTTAATTAAGCCATAAATGGTGAGGATATGACAATGAGATGGTTGGGTATGAACTAAGTAAATTCTTTAGGTTGATATGTATCCTCTGCGTACAGTACTTGAATTTTGCTTCAATGCCTTTTTTGGATTTTAACATTTAGAACATCCAACCCAACTTAATTTTGTCACTTCTAATTCTCTTCCTCTAAATAATTATTTTATTAATATATTATTTAAAATTAGGATGAATCTCCCATAATATTAATGGAAAGAAGAGTGGAGAGACGGTAGGCAACCACCCTAAATTTTAATTATTTAATCTAAGGTCATTACTCTGCTTCTAATCTGCTTCTAACCTTACATTTAATGTGGAATTGCTTTAATGGACACTTTATGGTTTTGATATTAATTCATACCTCCTTTATTTCTTCGTGGGTAAACAAATACAAGGAAAAGAAATAAAAAACAATGTTGAATTAAATACCCTATACTAACCTATAGTTTATTAATACAATTACGCCCCTGTACTAACCTATACTAATAATGTTAATGAAATTCAACCTATACTAACATTGTAACGTTACAGATCCACCGCTAGCAGATATTGTCCTCTTTGGACTTTCTCTTTCGAGCTTTCCCTTAAGGCTTTAAATAAAACGTCCTCTTTGGACTTTCTCTTTCGAGCTTTCCCTTAAGGCTTTAAAACGCGTCTACTAGGGGAAGGTTTCCAAACCCTTATAAATGGTGGTTTGTTCTCCTCCCCAACCAATGTGGGTCATCACAATCAACCCCCCTTCGAGGCCCAGCGTCCTCGCTAGCACTCTTTCCTTCCTCCAATCGATGTGAGACTGCCCCCAAGTCCACCCCCCCTTTGGGGCCTAGCGTCCTTACTGGCACACCGCCTCATGTCTACCCCTCTTCGAGGAACAGTGAGAAAGCTGGCACATTGTCCGGTGTCTGGCTCTGATACCATTTATACCCTAAATTTTACCTAATTAATCTAAGGTCATTACTATACTTTAAATGCGGAATTTACCATAAATGGGCTCTTATCATAAATGCGACATAATGTAACGGATCAGATAAAAAAATATATATAAAAAATAAAAATATACATAACAATTTTCATCGTATACATATCATACCATAACATATCGTATCACAATAAACCATAATATAAACATATCAATTTATCACATATATCGTACCAGAACATATATCATATCATTTTCATATCGTATTACAATACACACCCACACACACACAGATATATATATATTCGTCATTAACATGTCATATTATAATTGTATCATTTCGTAAACTTTTCATAGGCATATTGTTTCCATATGCATATCCTAGTCATATCGTATTTTTAATCTTGTCATAACCTTATTGTCCTTGTACATCTCATAGTCGTATCATTTCATGGACATACCTTAGCATATTGTTTTCCAAACGTACCCTAACCATATAGTTTTATCAATTTATCATAATCATATCATTTTCTATACATAACCGATACCTATCGTTTTTTAAATCTATCATAACCATATCATTTTCTATACATAACCTAATCATATCGTTATATTAATAATATCTTAGTCATGTCATTACATTACGTTCATCGCATCATTTTCGTATCCTACCCAAACATATCATAACGTAAGAGTTATCATACCATTCACATATTATAATATATACATATCATATCATAGTCATATCGGTTCATAAACAATTCCTACATATCATATATATGACATGTGCATAACCACGGAGCACGTGTCAGCATCAAATATAACGATGTCGATAATAACATCATTTACTTAGTTGACCTTAGCCTACGTTCTATTCTATTTTTAAGATTTGCTTGAATTGCGATGGGACAGAATTGACCGAATTGATTCAAGTTGTAATGGTAAGAGAAAGATTTCCATTTTTTTTTAATGACGGGAGATCCTGGTGGTGTTAGGACAATGGGCGTGTTAGGAGGAGAGATGGGATTAGTTGATTTTTTAATTATTTTTTTCACTCATTTTACACCATAGGCATGAAGTGACTATTTTATGTGAAAACACTCTTTAACATAATTAATAAAATAATGTCATGGACTTATACGTTTGTATTAAGAGTGTTGAAACAAAAACAACTAAAAAAATCTTCAATGTGAAATATAAAGAAAAAATGTCATGGACTTATACTTTGTGCAATCACCATCCGAACGATTTTCGTATCCACGTCTCGTTTTTTCCTGACTCCTACAACCAGCTCGACCCCATCGCCATCATTGTGATCATCGTCATTTGCACCTTGGCTGTAGCCAGCACCAAAGGCTCCTCCCGCTCAAACTACATTGCTTCCATTTTCCACGTTGCCATCATCCTCTTCATTGTCATTGCCGGCCTCACCAAGGCCAACCCAAACAACTTCACTCCCTTTGCCCCCTATGGCCCTCGTGGCATCTTCGTAGCCTCTGCACTTTTGTTCTTTGCATACGTTGGATTCGACGCCGTTTCGACAATGGCTAAGGAAACTAAGAACCCTGCTAAAATATACCTATTGGTCTTGTTTGGTCAATGGTGATCACCACATTAGCCTATTGCATTCTTGCAGTTACTTTGTGCTTGATGCAGCCCTACCAACAAATTGATGAGGACGCGCCATTTTCAGTGGCTTTTGAGGCTGTTGGATGGGGTTGGGCTAAGTACATTGTGGCTGCTGGTGCTATTAAAGGCATGACCACCGTGTTGTTGGTTAATTCTATTGGACAGGCACGCTATCTCACGCACATTGCCAGAACCCACATAATCTCACCATGGTTCGCCAAAGTGCATCAAAAGGACTGGCACTCCAGTGAATGCAACAGCCACAATGGTCGCTGCAACAGCAATAATCGCCTTCTTTACAAGCTTTGGAATCCTCTCGAACCTCCTCTCTATCTCCACTCTCTTCATCTTCATGCTCGTAGCCATCGGCCTGATCATTCGACACTACCACGTCAGCGGTGAAACGACACATCTGACCGAAACAAGGTCATAATCTGCCTGGTTCTAATCTTGGGATCTTCAATAGCAACCACCGTATACTGGGGCTCAAGCGACGGCTGGATCGGCTTGGTGGTATCCAATTCCATATGGTTTCTCTCAACTCTAGCCCTATGGTTCGGTGTCCCACAGGCCAAAAAGCCTCGTGTGTGGGGCGTGCCGCTCGTCCCGTGGCTGCCTTCACTATCGATTGCCATCAACCTTTTCCTTCTTGTCTCCATCGACAAAGCTTCATTTAAAAGGTTTGATATCTGGACTGGGATTCTGTTGATTTACTATATCTTGATTGGATTACATGCTTCTTATGACTTTGTCATGGAGTCCAAGACTACATCAGCAAAAGTTAATAGCAGTTTGTGAAAGGATCTTTTGAATTTATAATGATTTGCTTATTGCTTTGATTGGGGGATTTGTGGTTTATGTTTGTTATTGTGTTATCTACCATTCATGTGGGAAAGGATGGCTGTTTGTTTGTATATGTTTGAGCTTTCTCTCTAATTTTTTTGTACATGTAAAAATTATAGCTAAATAAATCGCTATAATGTATTTTTTATAATGTTTTTTTTTAAGATCTTGATAGTTGACGTTGTTACAAGTTTGAGACTTTTTATATTATTTTTGTGTAATTATAATAAATGCTATAAAAAGATACTAAAAACTGTGAAAATAAAGTATTCATTCAATTGATGAACATAAATGGTTCACCTTATATAATTATCAACAACATTAATTAATTAGAAAAAAATACAAAAATTTACAAGTGTTCAAGACTGTAGTATCATGTAGTTGAAGCATTTTTAATTTTTTAATTTTTGTGTACGTTACTCTTTCATTCACGTACATTGTAATGTTCGAGCTGGGTAGGTAGGTAAGTTTCCCTAATTTTTGTGTACGTTACCATTTCATTCACCTACACTCTTCATTTTTGTGTTCGAGCCAGCTTCTTTCGTCTAGCATTTTCCTCCTTTCTCTATTATCGTGGAGTGATTGTTAATGTGTTCTTTAATTTCAACTCTTCGGTAGGGTATTTCTTTTCTACTAATCAATTTTATTGTTTGACATTGTTCCTTGCCCTTTCTTTTTGGCGTTTTGATGTCTGCTTGCAGCTTTCCAAGATGTTTATTTCGTAACTCAGTTGCATAAATATGTCATATCATAACATTTCCATATTTCCAGACATAACAATTTTCATCGTATACATATCACACCATAACATATCGTATCCCAATATTTCATAACATAAACATATCAATTTATCACATATATCGTACTATAACATATATCATATTGTTTTCATATCGTATCACAACATCTCATACTCATATCGTTTTCATATACGTATCCCTGCCATATCGTTTGTTTAATCTTGTCATAGCCTTATCGTCCTTATACATCTCATAGTCGTATCATTTCATGGACATACCTTAGTCATATTATTTTCCAAACGTACCCTAACCTTATCGTTTTATCAATATATCATAATCATATCATTTTCTAGACATAACCTATACATATCGTTTTTTTTTTTCAATTTATCATAACCATGTCGTTTTCTATACATAACTTAACTATATCATTATATTAATCATATCATAGTCATATTATTACATTACGTTCAATGCATCCTTCTCCTATCCTATCTCACACATATCATAACGTAAGAGTTATCATATCATTCATATGCATGTCATATCATAGTCATATTGATACACAAAAAATGTATACATATCAAATATATGACATGTACATAATCATGGGACACGTGTCAGCATCAAATATAACCATGTTGATAATAAGGTTATTTACTTGATTTGCCTTGACCGACGTTCTATTCTATTTTTAAGATTGGCTCGACTTGCCCTTAAGCTGGTATCCACCGGACATAATTTATTCCCGTTGTGATTGCAAGAGAAACATTTCAATTTTTGACTATGGGAGATCTGGTGGTGTTAGGACAATGCAATGACACATGGAAGAGTGGGAGACAGCAAGGAGAGTTGGTTTAGTATTTAGGGGAAGTGTGTGAGAGGTTGGCCCGGAGAGATTGAGGTAAGTTGGTTTTTTTTTTTTCTTTCCTTTCTTTTTAATTGTTGTTACACCATATGCATGACATGACCATTTTATGTCCATACATTATTTAAAATAATTAATAAAATGATGTCATGGACTTATACATTTACATGAACAGCCTTAAAATAAAACAATAAAAAATATTCAATGTAATATAAATAAAACCAAAGAAAAGATTGAACCAATAGTCTAATCTAACGTAATATCTAAGAATTGAAAATGCAACTACACTAACAAAGATTCTGTGATCTTCAACGCGATGTCGTCGTCAACCATACATGGGTACCTTGCCTTTACCTGAAATTTAAGAATAACACAAGGCTTGAGTATTTTAAGAAATACTTCTTAAGTGACCCAATATTGGGGTTGGTGAATGCAAACACATGCATAGATGAGAACTATAATTTTAAATCGTATTCTCTTGGCCGACTTTCTAGTCAGGAAAAATTGGATATGTGGTACTTCTCTACACACGACCTACATATGCAAGCATGGGCCCACAAGGTGGGCTTGTGCACCCTTTGAGCCTACTGGTCGGACTAGCTCCTTTGGATAATTGTTTTCGTCTCATAGTGTACGCATCCATACTTCATCATAAAGGGGAAGTATCCCGGTGCACGTGAACATACAAATATGCATGACGTCCACATATTTTTCTTTGTGGCGTAATAAATCATGCAGGACAACCCTCATTCTTTCATCACATATCACACTCGAGTAATGTACCACACTACTATTCTTGCTTAAATTAGAGGCATCATCACATGAATGCCATAAATAACATATGTGGAAGTTTGAAATAAAATATTTGCAAATGAAGCCATGAACTTACACGTTTAATTTAAAATAAGAAAATAAAACCAACACAGTCTTTGAACGTGAAAAATGAAATAATCATCCTCTCAACTACTATATGAAAATCAATGCATACTACTTATCTATCATGATTTCTTCCATGGTAATTTTAGAATTCATCGTCACCTATGCACGAACGCTTTACCTTTACGTGAAAAATAATGGTAGCATGTGGCTTGAATATTTTAAGAAATACTGACTAAGTTACCCCATTGTTGGGATTAGTAATGCAATACACACATTTAATGATGGGATATATCCTTTAAAACCATGACTTGACCTTAAAGTCTTTCCAATTCCAGACATGGTTGGATGCGTAAAGCCCAAATTCTGAGCTCAAGGTTTCATACATTAAAATAAACCCTAGGTTTAGCTACATAAACCCTAGCCCAAGCCCAATAAATTAAAAATTGAACCCTAGGCCCAAGCCCAATATATTAAAAAAATAAACCCTAGGGTTCAGCTAGTAAAAGCCATAAAAGTCAACCACCCATATAATAGAACACGAAGCCTGAGACAAGACAGCCACTCAAAAACCCTAGCCGCGGCCTTGTTCTTCCTCTTTATCATCATCTTCTTCTTTAAGTCGTCATTGTCGTCCATCGCTCACGTTGTTCTGCGTCACCATCACCCACGCCATCCCACGCCACCACGATCAGTCGCCATCATGCATCAAATTTTTGTCGTCATCACGAATTGAACACTGTCGTCATTGCCAGAACCACTATTTGGAGGAGTAAACATAACCAAGGTACAATGCGCCAACCAACGAAGTGACAATGTGGTTTCTTTTCTGAATAGTTCGAATTTGACCCAACCTCTACGTAGGAAGAAGGTAAGCAATAAAACCCTATGATTTGTAGGAGTCGTTGTATCATGTCAAGTTGGGTTGGTTAAACTTGGGTGTTTAAATGTAGGCTTGATCTAAGTCGAAGTTGGACCAATATCTATAGGGTCGATTAGAATAGAAGCTCTCCAAGTAAGAGGTCTTCGTATTGAAACTTATCCCTTTTTCTACCAAGTTTGAATATGTTTGGTATTGTATGGTTGAGTGTTGCGTGATACGATGGATAATGACTATAAAAATAAATTTTTTGAGACCTATTGCATGCATAATTATGTTTGATGATTGAAAATATATCAGATATGAGTTGTGTGACATAATATATGGTTGCTCATGAAAATAAACAGTTTGGGACATAATGCATGCATGTTACATTTGATGATTAAGGAGGTTGTGGTTAGGGTTACACACTGTGTGTTTTCAGTAATCATCTACTAATGGTCACTCTACGAGGTGATTTAAGAAAATGGTTATCAAGGTTAGGGTTACATGCTATGTGTTTCAAGTAACGAACAATTGATAACCATTTTAAGGAGTTAAGATGGATGTTGATTTTCATGTGTTAAGGTTACATGCTGTGTATTAGATAACCAGACACTAATTGTCACTCTACGAGGTGAATGCAGAAAATGATTAACAAGGTGAGGGTTATACACGATGTGTTTTCAGTAACCAGCCATTGATTGTCATGTGATGGTTTTTATGTGATTGATCTCATTTTAAGGAGTAAAGGTAGATGTTTTTTTTTTATGTGGTAAAAATTACGCACGGTGAGTTTTGGGTAATTAACCACTAAGATCCCTCAATTTTGTTTGATTGTCATGTGATGGTTTTTATGTGATTGATCTCAAGTGGGGTCACTTATTGAGCATTTCATAAAATACTAAAGTCGTGTGCTACATTTATTTTAGGTAAAGGAAAGACACATTTATACGGTTGATGACGACATTGCAAGTAAAGACCGAGGCACATGCATAGGATGTTTCTTAGACTTTAGGTAAGTATAGGATGTTTTTAATTTTAATATTTTATTGGTTTTACTTAGTTTTGTTACGTTGCTTTAAATATTTTTTTTTTTTAAGAATGTAAGTTCATGGCAGTGTTTTATGATGAAGTTTTAAATGTTTATTTTCGCATAAGAGAATATGTTATGATGACATTAGCCACTTTAGAGTAGTATAAATCTAGGGTCATTATAGAGAAAGTGCCCCTCGGATGATGATGAATGTTAGAATGGCCATGGAAGTCAAGATAGGATAGTAGTATGCATTGATTTCATTTACTAATTGATAGGTGGCTTTTCATTTTTGTATCAAAAAACTGTTACTTTTTGTAACACTTAAACTTCGGAGGTATCAATGACCTTTGTTTTCCTACTTAAGATTCAAATATATGCATGATAATTAGGTCTTGATTTTATTATTGTAGGCTAAAGAGACCGAGGCTAGAGTCGATGAAGAACAAAACTATGTTCCAGATAGTTGTAAGATTAAATAAAACGGACAAGATCAACATAGGGACAAGGTTATTTTACCCCTACTCCTACTTGAGGAGTCTTGATAATTGAGTCATCACAAGAAAGGGAGAGAAAGGGAAAGAAAAGAAGGGATAAGAAGTTAGGATTTTGAAAGAAAAGAAGAACAGAGAAATCGGCTGCCTCAAATCCGCCGTTGAGATCGAATCAAAGGCAAGAAACTTCGAATCAAGACTCCTCTTGGTGCTAGAAGAAGAGTTTGGGGGTTGTTTCGCCCATTCCGACTAGAAAATCCGAGAATGGAAAAGGTAAGACTATGACCAAGGTTTTGATTTTTCCTAGATTTAAGGAGTTTCTTGAATGATAGATTGAAGTTTTGAGGTGTATAATTAAAAGAAGATTCACACACTTTTCTTTAAGGAATCTCAGAACAAAAATTGGAGCTTGATCGGAGTTCGGGTGAACTGGTCAAGAATAGAAAACGTGAGTTTCACGTTTTCTAGTATCTTTGAATGAATTTAATTCATTCTATATTCAAGAAAAAAAATAAAAGAAAAATATGTGAATGTAGGTGAATAAAAAATCTACAACTTTGGTGAAGAAACCAAGTCATGTGGGAAAAGTTACTAAAATTTGAAACAAATGGTTTGAACACATGAAATTGATGAAATCTGGAAAATTGAGAAAACGCATGAGAGAGAAAATTGCCGCCACACGTTGCCTAATGTACAAAGGAGCTCGGTGGAACTGGTGAGTAACAAGTGGAAGCATTTCACTAGAGAAATGCATTCAGCCTACCTATTGACACGCGTCAGCAACGCTTGGGTTAAGGTCAAACCGAAATCAAAATGCTCACGTGAATCAAACAGCGTCTAGAACCACCAAACTGACCCGTGACCGATCTGGCGACCATAGTCCAACCTAACGATCTTGCCACTCCCTTTGCGCCATGTGTATCGGCCAAAAAATTTGAAGGGTAAGTTTGCGTCGTTGGGGTTTAATGTGCGCCACTGCTCGCACGATGCCCAAGCTTACCGCGTGTGTGCATTGCATGTGGGGGGCGCGTGCCAACGCGTAGGGGAGCTTGCCTGTGTGTGCAGGCACGTGAAGTCCCCTATTCTTACTCGTTTTTCGCCTGTTTGCTTGTTTTTTATCCCAATTCCAATACTGACCTTATTATTAGTGAATTAGGACCCATCAAGGAAATTTTATAATTTTTGGAATCCTCTCCCGCGAGAGACTTGAGATCGGGAAAATACGCGTTAACCAAGAAAGTAACCATTTGAATTCCCACGAGTAGTAAGTGTAGGAAACGCTTGGATTAAGCATGCATGCTGTAAAATTGATAAATCTAGCTAGTCGGACCTACCATATTAGCATGTAAGCCATGCAAATAAATTAATTAAGAAAATCAATGGGATCTAGATATGATTGACTCTGAAATAATTTTAGAGTGAGAATGTGATACTATATGTATGCATGATAAAGTAGGAAGGAAAACTTGTGAAATATGTGCTCCCAATGAAGATGGACGTTATATTCCCGTTGAGCATGTTTGTTAATATTGCATGAACTGTTGCATGTTAACTCAAATGTATATGGTATGTTAAGACTATATATGAAATTTGGTGGTCATTAGATAAGGTTAAGTAGGTAAACCAAGAAATGATGTCAAATGACCATAATACCCCTAAGGTAATTTACCTTCGGTTCATGAACTATATAACCTCCAAATATTATGAAACTCTGTCCCTTGGAATGCATGAAACTTGGACAAAGGTTGTCAGGTTCATGACTAGTACGGTAAATCTTAGGGGGAGTGTCTTGGAGAACGAACCTGAGAATGTTTGCTAAACCACCACACTTAAATGGTGTGTGAAAGTTCTCTATTTATAATCAAATAAATTACAAGGATGTGGAAATAGTAATAAAGGGAAAGAACAAGATATGGAAAGATACCTACGATAAGACGACAAATATTTAGATATTTGCCTATAATAAAATATCAAATATGATGTATATGGTAAACTATAATTTAGTACTAAATATCTTTAACGGAACAAAGAGCAGAACAAGAACCTAGAAAGTACAAAGAACAAGACAAAGATCAATGACTAGAACATGGATCATGATCTAAGTTCTAAGACCAAGAACCAAGAACTGAGAACTATAGTACTAAGGCCCTTAGATTAGAACTAAAGTTTAAGGATCCAAGGACCAAGGTCCTCAGGATAGATCGTGATATGAACCCAGAAGTCAAGGATAAGAACTAAAGAGCATAAATACTTACAACAAGAACAAGAAAAAAAAAAGAAAAAAAAAAGAAGAGTGTGCTAGCATATCAAGGACACAATTAAGAGCCTACAAATAGGCTACTTACCGAGTCTTTGTACTCATTTCTTATTTTTCATATCTTTCAGTTAATAAGGAGCTTTTCGAGGTTGGGAGCGAACTTTGGAGTTGGTGTTATAGACAAGTTTCACCCGTCGTCCTCAACCTTTCTATTTTAAAATGTTTTGTGTCCATTCCATATTCTGTGTCTTAATTGTTGGTTTGTATTTTAAAAACTTATGTATAAACTTTTTTTTGATATAATATATATTATGTTTTAAAAATTTTCCGTCTTTTATGAAGTTATCAAGTCAGCCCGGTTCTTACAACTTGTATCTTTTCAGAAATAAATAAATAAAAAAATATATATATATATATGTATATATATATATATATGTAACTATATGATCTTTTATTTTTATTATCATCAATATACATTTTAGCTCAACAATTTAAAAGGATGGACCTCGAATCTTAAAATAGAAAAGTAATAAGGGTTTTCTTGTGTCTAGATCAACAATTGTGTTGAAATCAACTGGATGAAACTCAACAATTTCCAAGGGTACTCTAATAGATATGGTTCTTTAGAACCAGGACGTAAGGAAATGCCATTGTCTTCTACTGCCAAAAAATTGCACAAAAACCGTGTTGATTGCCAAAAATTTTCTTTGAAGGTCCAAGAGTATTTCTCTCCAAGGCAAATTTCATGTTGGCCTAAATAGTTGTCTTTAGACTTGCAGTGAGCCAAGGGAGTTAATCCTTCCTATGATTTCAAATCGCAACTTCCCATGGAAGTTATTGTTGGGTTTTATGTCCTAAAACTCATAGTTTGTAAACAAAGATATATTCTATTTTCAATAAAGTTATTATTGATGTTTATTCAGTAAAAATTGTTATTGAATAAAGTGAACTTTACGATCATTAATCTAAATCCAATAAACTAAGAACACTCTGGCTATAGTATGATTACTTGAACTATATGTAGAGACATAAGAGTGGATCAAGTTCAAGTATATAGTCAAAATGATCTATAGTATAAGGATAAGGCTGAGTACCTTATTCTGGGGACACTATGGATGCGGCCCACTTTTGTATATGATATAAACAATGTGATCACTAAATTGTGCATGTGGAAACATGTGAGTAGGGGCGTCCTATGCAATGAGTATTGCATAAGATCGGACCATGAAGAAAACCACTCTCACTTTATAAAGTCGTTTACTGTTGAGACTGATTTTCTTTTCATTCGATAACCTAGGTAACTCGGTTTTAATCCTGAGCTAACCATGAACTCCTGTTTATTCGGAATTATCCTTAGATTTGCATGGGTGGGAGTGGCTCTAGTTCGCCGACTCAACAGGCCTCCCATTTCAGGGGTAAGACTGGGTGAATGGCTAGAGACGTGGGGTGCAAGACGGAATTCACTCCTACCCACTTTTAGGGATAGAAGAAAGGTAGTTCCCTTAAGCACTAACTCCAGGTCTTGAACAAGGGGCCCCACCCTCTCATTGGCCTGAGAGGGATTCGGTTTACTGGTTGGACCACAAACCAATTGTTCATTAGAGGATCAGTGAGACATAAGGAACAAGAAGTAACTTCAAGGGTAAAACGGTAAATTGACCCAGCTCTAGTTACGAACAACCTGTGAAGGATCGACTTACTAATCATGGTTATATCAGTGGACAAAAATATATCTATAGTGAGGGGAGTGCAACTACTAGGCTATAGTGGAGTGTCCTAGTAGTTAACGAATGTTGGTTAACCAGGTTAATGAGTTTAATCGGTTAATCTTGGATCGTTGGAGCCCATGATCTATAGGTCCATTAGGTCCCTCTGCTAGCTCATATCGGACTAAACCATAGAACAGTGTGACGAGTGAGTTCGAAGTGTTCGAATTCAAATTAGGGAATATGCGTTACATATATACGATATATTTAACCGCAATTTTGTTTTATTTACAAATTAAACAAAAAAAGAGAATCTGAGATATTTAAATAAGATTTAAATATGTTAATCAATTATGTGTCGGAATTGATTGGGATTGGCATTTGAATTAATATTAAATATTAATTAAATAGTTTAATTAATCATTTAATGTTACTTTAATTTGAAATTCATTATTCAAATTAATTGTTGAATTAAAATGAAGAAAGTCAAAATGTTGACTTTCATCTAATGGAAAAATCCATGTTAGTGGAATTTTGAGGTGTCAAAATTTGGTTTAACCAAACTTGCATGTTTGCCAAATAAACCCCACAAGTTTGAGTGGAATTTTGAGTGTCAAAATTTGGTTAACTCAAACATGCATGCTTGCCACATAATCCCAAACATTTGAGTGGAATTTTAAGTGTCAAAATTTGGTGATCTCAAGTTTGCATGAACATGCAAACTTGACTCTTTAAATAGAGTGATCATGATATTTGGAAGGGATTCTTCATCTTGATGAAAAAACCTTGAGACAAACACTCTCTTTCACATATACAAAATCCCTCCCAAGCTTTAGTCACTCATCGGATTCCACAATCCCGTTCTAAGGCCGGAGGATAGTGGAGAAGACATTAGTGGTGGTTCGAAACCGGTTCGTGAGGCAAAAGGAGTTTGAACTACAAAAGGTTAGTATTTAAACTCATTAAGTTTTAATACTTATGAACATGCTAGTTATTTACAATAATTGATGTTCGAAAAGTGCCTAAGATCCAAATTGCTTCCGCATGTGTTATATTAACACCATCAGTTATATCTTTGAGTAGCTAATAATCATGTTTTATTTTAAAAGCAAGGGACCACACAAAATATGTTTTGAGAATTAATTTTTGACTTCATTTTATTTATTTATTTACTTTTTTTTAGTTTAAGTTGGTAACTTTTTCTTTGTTCAAATATCCATTTTGTTTTATATATATATATATATAGCTATATATAGCTAAATCAAGTTGGTGTACAATAAAGATTCACCAGTTATACAATCTAAATCTCTTATTTATCTAAATGTATACCATACAGTTCAATAGGGTGCAATATACATATAGAAAGTTGTTACATCCAAGTTAAAATATATTATTATATTTGGATGAGTGTTTAAATTCAGCAAAACCTACCCTATAATGATCTTTTTGTTGATAATGATTAAGGCAAAAGTAACAATACAAACACATAAGAAATTCAATATTTAATTAACCTCTTTGTCGGGTAATATAATCTAGAATCTGACCACTCTTTTACTTTTGTTGGATGAAAGATTGTTATGATCCTAGATTTCTAGTAACCTAAATTCTCTACTGTCATCATACTCTATGCTCTTATACCGAACTAAACATTTAAAACTTTATCTTAAAATATAAATTCAAAATACTCCCATAAATTTAGGCCTTTGCAAGCATCTTTAAGACCACATAAGGAAATAATAAATAAAAAAAATAATTAAAACATCAAAAGTAAAACACCCTGTAACGACCCAAAATTTTCTACTTAATTTAAGGTCACTATTGTATACGTACCATAAACATTAAATGTGGAAGACTTCATTTAAATTCCATAACACAATCTTCGTACTTGGAGGAGGGGTGTTTGCCCCGGTGACTGATCCTGCCATAATGTACTCCTACCTATAGCACCGGCAAACGAAGTCGAGCATACATACGACGAGCCTCATGCGGGAATAGCCGGGAGGTAAAGAAAGGGCGGTAGATGATAATGAAAGAAAAGGGCGTCTGCACGGGCGGAATGGATGAGCGAAAGGTGCCATGCCATGGAGTGAGGAATATCTCGAGTCTCATGGAAGACAAGAAAGAAAACCTCGAGGTGCTGCCCAGGAACTGCGGGACCTTCTCGAACACAGGACCCGGCAATTGAGAAGCTTCTCTATTGTATACGTACCTTCTCGAATACAAAAATGATACCCTATAGAGATAGAAGCTTATTTCAGAACCTCCATTACACACATAAACTCAAAATGAACACTTTCTAAAGACATACACTTCTCTAAACACCAACAGAAACATAAATCACATCACTAAAATACACACTAGGTACACACTTACACAAACTCCTGAAAACTGAGATACTCTACTGTTGCGAGACTGGTATACTATACTTTTCGGCTCACAAGCAAGATATAGACTGCCGGTTGGCCATCACTTACTCGCTCTCTTTTTCAGGCCCTTTCTATTCTCTTTCTAGTATGGTTCCCCTATAATCACACTGAACGCCCAGCTTCGCAGAGCTTCTCTCTCCCCAGCCCACAGCATAGTGTGAAGGTTACTTAAAATACAGCCATGGACTTACATGTTTCGAAAACATCTTTAAAACGACACAATAAAAGACCCGAAATAAAATAAATAAGCGTTTAAGTTTAAAACATCCTATTCTAGCCTAAGTCTAATAAAATAAATACCACTATCCTATGCATGTGCCATGATCTCGAGTTGCGATGTCGTCGTCACCTGTACATGAATGCCTTGCCTTAACCTGAAAAATGTAGTAGCTCATGGCTTGAATATTTAAAGAAATACTCAGTAAGGGATAAATGCAACAATCACATGCAATGAAATGATGAGACCTATCTTTCGTTTCGTTTCATTTCGTTTTCCCTACAGTGCTGTCCTAACGGGTAATCGTGGACGTGTACCATATATACTCTACACACAGCCCATACGTGCGAGTATGGGCTCACTAGCTAGTTCGCACACCGCTGGGCCACTTTCCTCATCCAGTGGGCATACTCTAAGAGCCTCTTATGCTGGGAGCCATTAGAACTAGTAACTGTCACAACAGCGCTATACAAAGCATAACGATCGTTGTCCTGCTATAGGATGTACGCATCTGTACCCTCGTGATGGGATAGGGGTATCCCCCCATATGCATGAGGTCCCCACTACTTCTACAATTTCATAATCCTTTAATACAACCCTGCTAGCATTAAGTACATATCATATCATTTTTCATATCGTTTCAGATATCGTTTATCATTCATATCATATCGTTTCTCATTCTTCCGTTCTCAAATCATACATAATTCTAACGGGGTTATATTTTATGTCATTTATCGTAATTTCATGTCATTTATATCATGTTGTATACACACACAATTTAAGAGACCTAACATAACGTTCTATGCTTTTAACGTAACATTTCATCATATACACATCATACCATGACATATTACATCACAATGTATTATATCATAAACAAGTAATAACGTAAACATTTCATAGTCATATCATTCTCTAACTTATCATAGCCTCAACGTTCTTATACCTATCACAGACATATCATTACATGAACGTACCTTAGTCATATCATCACAAGAACTTAACCTAACGCTATCATTCTATCAATCTATCACAAACCTATCCCTTTCTACCCGTAACTTAACCGTATTCTTCCATCAATCTCTCTTATTCATATCACTCCCGTATATAACCTAACCGTAACGTTTCGTGAACGTATTTTACTCCTATTGTTACATTTCGTTTTTTGCATCCTTCTTGTATCTTATCTCAAACATATCCTTGAACACATCATATAGTAACTATTATCATACAATTCACATATTATAACATATACATAATATATAGGAAGCATATTGATCCATAGACAATTCACACATATCAATATGTATGACACGTGCAGAACCACAGGGTACGTGTCAACATCAAAATATAACCATGCCGATAGTAAGGTCCCTTACCTGGCTAGCTTAAGTCGTTGTCACGAATATTTCTTTAATCAAAGTTCGATTCCGTCCTTTGAAATCCAAGTCAACCTATATGAGCCCATGACATTAGTTTCAGCTTTGAACTCTACAACATTATTTCTCTAATTTACATTGGTTCATTGTTAAAAATCTGAAATGTTATATATTGATATTTTTATTAAAAATCTTATTTTTCATACCGTTGTATTAGAAACTAGATACACTTATTTCAAGTTATTATGGGCTTTACTACTCTTTGTATTTACGTGGGTTTACCTTTCCCTCTATATTTAGTTTGTGATTGTGTTCTCATGCATTCCAAATTTCTATTTGTAGCGATCTCGGTTCCCAAATCTTTCCTCTCAGTGTTTATTATTCACAAGTTTTCTTGGTCATTCTATCTTTATCCTATAGATGATTGACATTTAGTTTCTAACTCAAGCCTAGATCATTGTAATAATTCAATGAAGATCTAACTATGGTTGTGATTTCTAAAAAAAATAGGATAAAAGAAAATTAAGATTTAATATATACCTTATTGATCAGATCTATCTTGAAGTAAATCTCCCCTAAATCTCAACTGGGTAAAGGTCATTCTCATTTTTTTTTCTAAGTAAATCTGACAATGATGGCTGTTACTTTGTGATGTAAGAATTTGTTGAGGAGAGATAATTGTAGGAGAGGATGAGAGGTTAGTGGAGAGAAGTGGGGAAAGGTTATTGTTTTTTTTTTAATTAATTAATTAATTATTATTATTTAAACTATTTTTATAATTATTTTTCTTTGTTTATTTATTTATTTATTTATGGGCTATTACACACACCCTATACTAACCTATGTCTAAGAAAATAAAATACTACTATCATGTGCACGTGTCATGGTCTCTACTTGCAATTTTATCGTTAGCCGTACAGGGGTGCCTTACCTTTACGTGAAAATAGAAGTAGGACATGACTTGAGTATTTTAAGAAATACTCATACATTACCCCACGATTGGGGTCTTGTAATGTAAGCACATGCAACTCATAATTTAGGGACCTATCGTTAAAACCATCACAGGGGTAACCCCCAGTTCGGACAAAATTAGATGTGTAGTATTTTGCTACAAATGACCAACACGTAGGAGCGTGGATCCCTAGGCGATTCGCACCCTTTGGACCAAAACGTATGAGCGTCGAGCTAGTTGTACGTAGCGACATCTGAAGGTCAGCAGACCTTTGAGTGTCATGCAAGGCATGAGCATCATCATTATCATAGTGTACGCGTCTGCACTCATCATTATAAAAAAGGAAAGTAGCTCGATGTATATGTATACACAAAATGCATGAAGTCCCTATATGTTTTCATCTTTATTACATCTATATGACACAACCCTATATTTCATTCACATATTACCCTAATGCATGTATTGGTCTTCTTATGTTCATCATCATTAACATTAACTAGGGTTATGCATTAGAAAAATAATCGTTATAATGCATCATTGAATTTAAAACATGCGCCTCGTCTTAATATTTAATAATGTCATATTAAGTAATCTCATAATCTTACGTCTTACATCGTTATGTTGTCATGCATCATCATCATCATAAAACATCATGATGTAAAAACATTGTAGAGCATCATATAACATCATATAACATCATCATATAACATAATCACATCATCATATATCATACATCATTATCATATAATATACTCACTACATCATAAAATATAAAGCATACATGACAATTGCAAGGGCCACTGTGTACGCCGTTAGACGATTGCACAATTTTTTTTTTTAATTTATGGTCGTTACAAAGATTTTGATCTAGTTCATGTTGAGGACAAAATTCAAATTATGCCATGGCTTGTGAAGTACTATGATCTAAATCACAAGATTGAAGTTTTCATGACATTTGCAACCTTGGAATGTATATTAGTATATAGGATTCAAATAAGATAATTATTTTTAAAAATATTATATTACAAATAAAATAAAATAAACCTATCACGGTAAGTAGGTACTTGCAACGACACAAAAAAGAAATATAGTAGTTCGCCAAAAATTGCGAGATTTCCAGTGAGGTGGCGAAGATCTCACAAAACGAAACCACCCATGTCCCTACAAAAACTCTGCCACACAGCACTTCGATCACCCAAGCACCCCTGCCATTTGTGAGCGTTTAATGCATAGAAGAGACAGCGGCAGCAAGTGAGACTAAAGGGCTCAATTTAGCACTCAACGAAGTACAAGATATGAAGCGTGAGAAATGACCAATGATCTCCAAGCACAAAAATTGTAAGCCTGAAAGTGTGTTACGTTGATTATGCTACATTTTCGGTGCATGTAAGGTGGGTGTTTTATTGAGAGATTCGTGATGATTAAAAAAATCATTATTGTAGGTGCATTCGAGGGACTCAAGCATCGTCGGTGTGGAAGGTAGGTAGGCAGAGAGTCACGCTGGCCAGATCTTAGGTGGAGAAACGTCAGAGAGAGGAGTTTAAGGGCGTCAGGAAGAGAGAAAAAAAAAAGACGGAGGATCGAGGGAGCCAGGTGAGGAAGAAAGGATCCATGGGTCGAAATCAGGTTAGACCTAGACTTGGGGTGTACCCATCTGTAGCCACTCTATGCACACGACAAGAAGCCCACATGCAACTCACGAACGCACGCGGCCCACGAAAAGCCCATAGATGCAAGAATGACACGAGCAACATAACCCGACCCACTCGAGAACCCGCCTGTGCCTCTAGCCCCCTTGAATGTGCATGGGCGTGCCTCCTCTTGACTTGCTTGATTGCTCGACTGACCAGCTTTGGCTCGACTCTGTTGGGATTTATGCCCTAAAGCCTCGTAATTAATTATTTAGCTTTTAACAATAATTTTTATTATTTTATTTGTAATTTAATTGTTATCCATTGTATGAAAATCCAAGGTTATTAATGTAATCTTGAACTATATGTGGTTGACATATAAGAGGATCTTGTTCAAGTAATAACCTAAAGAGTCCATAGTATATGGATATGGTTCGGTGTCTTATCCTCGTAAAACTATTGATACGGCCCACTTTGTAATCGTTACAAATGATTTGATCCAAATCGTTCATGTGGACGGACCAAAAAATATTTAATCTCATTTAATCTCTCTTTATAAATCCGTTAATTGAGAAGATTAATATTTCACATGATGATCATGTGCGACTCGATCTTAATCTTGAGTGAGTTATGAACTCCTCCTGTGAGGGATTGTTCTTTAATTTACATGGGTGAGAATGACTCTTTTAGCCGATTCAATATGCCTACCATTTTGGGGACTTCACCAAATACGGAGTTGGGAACATAATATCATGAGATGGAATTCAGTTCTTTCCATATATAAGGAAAGTAGATGAGTTCTCTTAAGTACTGATTTCAGGACTTGAACAAGGGGACCCCTACCCTCTCATTGGCCTGAGAGGGACTTGGTTTATGATTGGATCATAAACAAATTGTTCATTAGAGAATCAGTGGTACTTAAGGTGAAAGATGGAATTACAGGGGTAAAACGGACTTTTGACCCAGCTGTAATTATGAACAACTCATGAAGGATCGACTTGCTTGTAATGGTTATATCAATGGACATAACTTGTCCTACAGTGCATAAGAGTGCAACTCTAGGTCTATAGTGGAGTGACATATAGTTAATGAATAGAAATTGATTAATTAAAGTGTTTAATTAATTAATTTTATAGCATTGGAGCTTATAAAATGTAAGTCCACAAGGTCCCCTTGCTAGTTCATAGTAACGCTAAAAGGTTCAATTTATTTGGAAGAAAATTTGACGAGTTGAAATTGGTATTTAATATATTAGATATATTAAATATAAAGGAGAAAATAAATTTAATTTGAAATGTCAAATTAATATTGAAGTACAATGCGCTAACCAACGAAGTTACAATCGTAAAAATTAGGCATTGTGAGTTTTGGGTAATTAACCACTAAGATCCCTCAATTTTGTTTGATTGTCATGTGATGGTT
This sequence comes from Cucurbita argyrosperma subsp. sororia, assembly GCA_018691285.1. Taxonomy (NCBI): domain Eukaryota; kingdom Viridiplantae; phylum Streptophyta; class Magnoliopsida; order Cucurbitales; family Cucurbitaceae; genus Cucurbita; species Cucurbita argyrosperma. Next base: position 7,409,501 of record CM031898.1, read on the forward strand.
CATGTGTCTGATCTTAATAGCAGAGTTCATTATTGAGTATTTTAATACTCATCCTTTTTTTTAAAAGGATTTTTAGGCAAGGCTATGATACGGGAGTGACGAGTAGGGTGGAGAAGTTAGTCATGGGGCAAATTGAGAATTTTATTGTTTCATTGATAGATATTTTCGCATGTAGTTTTTGATTGACTTAAGCTCTGTTAGAGGACACCTAGTTTATGACAACTAGTGTGTAACAGCCCAAACCCACTACTAGCAGATATTGTTATATGATAATGTAATGATGTTCTATTATGGTGTGATGTTATTATATGATTATGTGATGAGGTATATGATGATATGACATGATGATATGAGATGAGATGATGACATGATAGATGACATGATGATGATGATATATCTGAACATCAAGATATAAGTTGCTTGATTATGAGATAACTTAATATGATGATATTCCATATTAAGTTGATGTAGATTTATTAGATGCCACGATGTGTCATGAAGATGATTTTTCTAAGACACAACCCCAATCAATGTTAATGATGATGAACGTATGAAGGTTAATGCATGCATGTTACCTACGGTAATGTGTGAATAATGTATAGGGTTGTGTCATAAAATAATTTAAAAATGAAAAAATATAGGGATCTCATGCATATTCTAGTCATATACGTCAGGTTACTTTCCCATTTATGATGATGAGTATGGACGCGTACACTACGATGATGACGATCATCATCATGATCATGCCTCGTATGATACTCGGGGGTCTGCTAACCTCCAAATAATCGGTTACGGACAACTAGCCTGACTATAATGGATCCAAGGGTGTGAACTGCTTGGAGACTCGCGTTCGCACGTATGGGTCGTGTGTAGGAAAATACTACATATCTAATCATGGGTTACATGTGTTAACATTACCAGACTCCAATAGTGGGGTCACTTACTGAACATTTCTTAAAATACTAAAGTCTTGTGCTACATTTATTTCAGGTAAAGGCAAGACACCTCTATACGGTTGATGACGACATTGCAAGTACAGACCGTGGCACATGCATAGGATAGTGGTCACTACATAAGGTTAAGTAGGTAAGCCAAGCAATGATATAAAATGACCATAATACCCCTAAGGTAATTTACCTTTGGTTCATAAAGTAGATAACCTCCAAATATTATGAAACTTTGTCCCTTGGAACGCATGAAACCTTGGACAAAGGTTGTCAGGTTCATGACTAGTACTGTAAATCTTAGGGGGAGTGTCTTGGAGAACGAACCTGAGGAGAACAAGAACCTAGAAAGTACCAAGAACAAGACAAAGATCAATGGCTACAACATGGATCAAGATCTAAGTTCCCAGACCAAGAACCAAGAACTAAGAACCATAGTACTACAGCCCTTAGATTAGAACTAAAGTTTAAGGATCCGAGGACCAAGGTCCTCTAGATAGATCATGATATCAACCCACGAGTCAAGGATAAAAACTAAAGAGCCTAAGTACTTCCAACAAGAACCAGAAAAAGAAAAGAGAGAGTGTGATACTCTAGCATATTAAGGACACGATTAAGAGCCTACAAGTAGGCTACTTATTGAGTCTTTGTACTCATTCCTTATTTTTCACATTTCTCAGGTAATAAGGAGCTTTTCGAGGTCGGGAACAGACTCTAGAGTAGTTGTCGTAGGCAAGTTTCACCCGTCATCCTCAACCTTTTTATTTTCAAATATTTTGTGTCCATTCCGTATTTTGTATCTTAATGGTTGGGTTGTGTTTTAAAAACTTATGTATGAACTTTATTTTGATATAATGTATATTATGTTTTAAATTTTCTTGTTTTATTTCGTTAAAATTTTTTCCGTCTTTTATGAAGTCATCGAGTCAGCCCGGTCCTTACAACTTGTATCTTTCCAAAAAAAAAATATATATATTATATATATATAACATTATCATGTTTTATTTTTATTATCATCCGTATACATTTTAGCTCAAAAAGTATAAAGGAATTGACCTCCAATCTGAAAATAGAAAAGTAATAAGGGTTTTCTTGTGTCTAGATCAACAATTGTGTTGAAATCAACCCAATGAAACTTGACATCTTTGGAAGTTGTGTTTAAATCAACCCAATGAAACTCACCATCATTTCCAAGGGTACTCTAATAGATATGATTCTTTAGAACCAAGACGTAAGGAAATGCCATTGTCTTCTGCTGCCCATGTACAAATACTATTATAACATTGATCACTAAACCAATTTTCAAATTCTGGCCAAAATACTTCACCAGAAGCATGTCCGTGTTTGCTGCTAAAATTGCACCAAAATCGTGTTGTTTGCCAAAAATTTTCTTTGAAGGTCCAAGAGTATTTCTCTCCAAGGCCGATTTCATGTTCGCCTAAATCGTTGTCTTTAGACTTGCAGTGAGCCAAGAGAGTTGAATCCTTCATATGATTCCAAATTGCAACTTCCCATGGGGAGAATGGACGTTGTATCTTTGAGTCAGATTGTGCAGAACATGAGGTAATAATCATGTTTGATTTAAAAGCAAGCAATATGATGAGACCGAATATATTTTGAGTTTTCATTTTTTGGTGGGAGTTTAAGTTGGTAACTTTTTCTTGGTTCACAAATCCATTTTGTTTTTGTTTCTTTTATATATATATATATATAGCCAAATCAAATTGGTATACAATAAAGGTTGACAAGGTTGACAAGTTGTACCATCTAAATCTCTCTACTTTTCTAACCTTATTTATCTAAATATATATCATACATGTAATAATTAATAGAATGTATTATACATAGTAAGTTGTTACATCCAAGTTAAAATATGTCATATTTGGACCAAAGTTTAAATCCAACAAAACTTACCCTATAATCATCTTTTTGTTGATAATGACTAAGGCAAAAGTAACAATACAAACACATAAGAAATTCAATATTTAATTGACCTCTTTGTTGGATAATATAATCTAGAATCTTTTTGTTGATAATGACTTAACCAACTCTCTACTTTTCTTACCCGAAGTCTGCGTTTCGAGCCGAATCACAACTTGTACGCATTGGCTCACTACCGACAGGTGTCTTGTCCCCAGCCACTGGCTCACTCGGCTCGAATTTGCTTGTCTCTAACAGCTAAAAAAAAGTCATTTGATTTGGGTTAGACGTTTTAAGAATGATTTCAATATTTTTTACCTTCTCGAAGCTGAATTTGATCTTATTTGAGGGAAATTAAGGTGAGTACAATGTTCAATTTCTCAATTGAAGATAAATTAGGTTAGGAAACAAGAATTTTCTAATGAAACAAGGTGAATATTCTAATAGGGTGAAACATCTCTACGATACTTAAAACAAACTTTGAGGGATGAAATCAAGCGTATTCGAGTATTAGATAGAACGTCGACCAAGGTCATCCAAGTAAGTGGTCTTACAATAGGCATAGTTAGAAGTTTGTGTTATGTAAGATGACACGTGCTCAGTGACTCTACAGTGTCATATGTTTGATATGTATGAGATGTTTATGAGATGACATGTCTATGATATGATATGGTTGATGATATGATATGTTGAACTATATGATATGATATTTGAACTACATGATATGTTGAATGATATGACATATGGAACTATACAATATGTCGAAGGTTACAATGTGTTGCATGACATAATATAATACGATGTATTACATGAATGATAAGCAGTAAAAAGTTTTGACATGATACACATCCCCAGACATGTTTTAAAGACTTTGCTATAAAATTATATGATAGGAAAGAAAATGGAAGGGGTTGTCTTACATGGTTTAACTAATGTGAAAAAGTTGGGATCTCATGCATAATGGTATGCCACATGCATCGAGATACTTTTTCCTTAGTATTAATATGAACGTGTAGTTTTGAAAAGGAAAATGATCGTCAGTTTAACAAGATGCTACGATGGTTGCTACTCCTTTTGGTTGTCCGACAATAGCACTAGAGACGCTAACCCAACAAGTACGAGGCCCAGAAGGCGTGCAAACCCCCTCGTGGGTCCATATTTGCACGTATAGGGCATGTGCAGAGTAGTAAATACACATGTAGAGTAGACGAAACAACCAGCACCACCGTCAGCTCAAGCTAGGGCTTATGCATCTAGGAACAAAGATATTGGGAAGTCCGACGGCGTGGTGACAGGTACACTATTTGTTTTAGGTCATTTCATTTTTACCTTATTTGATTTTCTGGTTCTACGCATTCCTTTATTTCTATGTCTTTTGTTGTACAAGCAGGGTTCGAATTAGAACCCTTGCATGAAATGTCTGTAAGCACCCCTACAGGGGTAGACTTAGTAGCTAGGAATAGAGTAAAGAATAGTCAAGTAATCATAGGGAACAAAACTTTAAGCGTTCACCTGATAGTAGTAAATATGACGGACTTCAACATCATACTAGACATGGATTGGCTACCCGAAAATCGTGCTAGTATAGACTGTCGTAAAAAGAAAGTAAATTTTTTACCACCGGCAGGGCCTACCTTCAAATTTAAAGGCAAAAGTATCGGGATTACTTCCAAAGTAGTCTTGATGATGAAAGCAAAAAGGTTAGTTCAACAAGGCGGATGGACTATATTAGCAGCATGTGCCGTAGACGTAAGAGGAAAAGAAAAGACCCAAGAAAACGTGTCAATAGCAAACGAGTTCCTAGATGTATTTTCAAACATCTACTAGGAATACAACTTTCCCAAGTTGTCGACTTCGTCATCGAACTCGAGTCGGGAACTGGGCCTATTTCCAAAGCACCCTTTGGCATGGCGTCAGCAGAGTTGAAGAACTCAAGGTGTAGTTACAAAACTTACCGGATAAAGGGTTCATTTGACCTAGCATATCCCCCCTAAGGTGCGCTAGTGTTGTTTGTTAAGAAGAAAGATGGATCCATGCGTCTGTGCGGCAATTATAGAGAGCTAAATAAGAGAATCGCAAAAAACAAATACCTTCTGCCTAGAATAGAAGACCTATTCGATCAACTCAGAGAACCAACTGTATTTTCAAATTAGGATCAATGAAAAAGACATACCAAAACTAGCGTTTAGGACAAGGTATGGTCACTAAGAGTTCGTAGTGATGTCATTTGGTCTCACCAATGCCCCAACTATGTTTATGGAGTTGATGAACCAAGTATTCAAGGACTGTCTAGACACGTTTGTGATGTTTTTCATTGACGACATCCTAGTGACTCGGAGAGACACATCTAGGACACCAGGAACACCTCTGAAAAGTCTGAACAACCCTGAGAGAGAACAAGTTGTACGACAAGTTCTTCAAGTGCTAATTTTGGTTACGACAAGTCTCTAGTAGGACACATGGTGACAAAGGACGGAATATCGGTAGATCCCACCAAGGTAGAAGCGGTCAGAAAGTGGGAACGCCCATCTACGGTAACAGAAGTAAGAAGTTTCCTAGGATTGGCGGGATACTATCGAAGGTTCGTGCAGGACTTCGCTAGGATAGCCTCGCTTTTAACACAGTTAACAAGAAAAGGGGTACCATTTATAGGGAATGATGTTTGTGAGGCAAGCTTTCAAAACCTGAAAGAGAGATTGGTAATCGCCTCGGTACTCACGGTACTCGAGAGCTGAGAAGGGTACATGATTTATAGTGACGAATCCAAGAAAGGACTGAGATGTGTATTAATGCAATACAACAAGGTTGTCGCAATCTAAAGTTGGCCGCTGTAGTGTTGGCACTAAAAATTTGGCGACACTACCTGTATGGAGAGAAAACTCAAATTTTTATGGACCACAAGAGTTTAAAATATTTCTTCGCCCAGAAAGAGTTAAATATGAGGAAGAGAATGTGGTTAGAATTGGTGAGGATATTAAGTTAAGTATATATCTAGTACCACCCTGAAAAAGTAAACGTGGTCGCAGATGCTTTTAGTAGAAAGACGGTCCACTCGTTGGGTCTCATTACAAGGGAAGTAAAGGTACAAAGAGAATTTGAGTGAGCCAACATAGTTCTAGCAGCCGAGGGAGTCATAGCAAAGTTGGCCCGACTCATAGTGCAACCTACGCTTAGGCAGAGAATTATTACCTCCCAACGAGAAGATCCAAACCTACATAAAGTCCTAAGCCAGCTAGACGAGAGTCCAATAGATGGATTCTCGAAGTGCTTAGATGAAGGACTATTGTAATAGGGACACATATGTGTCCCAAAAATAGAGGAGCTAAGGAAAGAAATATTGACGGTATCTCACAACGTGCCATTTGCCATGCACCCAGGAGTTATTAAGATGTACCAAGATTTAAAACAACATTTCTAGTGGAAGAGCATGAAGAGGGGCGTGGTTGAGTTTGTGATCAAGTGGTTAGTTTGTCAACAAGTGAAAGCTCCTAGACAAAAGACAACGTGGATGTTACAGCCCCTAAACACCCTAATCAAACCGACAAAACCCTCACCGACCTTTATACCTTCCCCCAGAGTGAACACATGTCGTGAATCACAGGTATCACCATCGAAAAAAGAGATCTAAAAAACGAGTTTTTAAGGAAATGAGATCTACCTCCACAAATGTCCAACAACCATGAATCTTCATGGGAAGGTGGATGTAACACCTCAAAAAAAAAAAAAAAAAGAAAAGAAAAGAAAAGAAAAGAAAGTTGGCCATTTTGCCCCACAAGCCATAATAGGGGGCCAAAGACCTAATCAGTGTACCTAAAAAAAATGAAAGAGAGTTAGAGGGAAAGGTTGAGAGAAAAAATAGGAGCTGCCAGAGATCCTATCAAAAACTGCCATAAGAATCCATTTTCCGCCGACTAGGGACCACTCCTTAGAGAAAAGAGAGGTCTGAGAAGCAAAGGTTCGTTCGCAACAAGGTTTGAGAATGTTTCGTGAGGTAAGACCCTTGAACGAACTTTTTCAAATCTGAGATTTTCCTATGTGAATTGAATCCTAAAATGTTGATATATTCACCTAGGAACAACTCTCCACATGATATGTGAAGAAGTTTAGCCAAAATCTCAATCTGAAGGCGAAAATTTAAGAATCGTTCGAGAACGGTAAGCGAACTTCCGACACTCGTAACATATACTGTCACGACGAGACTTTTGAGGCTTCGAAAGACCGAATCGTGACTAAAAAGACGAAATTCAAAACAAATAAAAATAAAAAGAAAATAAAATAGAAGGTAAAAAATTGGAAAAATTTAAAACAAGAAAAGGAAAAAAGGAAATCAAGGACACCAAAATTAAATATAAAATCAAAGTCAAATGTTACAAATAGTAATTACAAATATAAAATGAAATACAAAAGACTCTAAATATAAAAACAGACAAATGACTCTAAAAGACCGACAAGGGACTGACGCTCTGGAACGATAGCCCTCTGTGGTAGTGCAGCTCTCGAACACCAACCCGTATCGACTGGTACCTGAAAAAAAAGGGGAGAAAGGGGTGAGTATAAAAATATACTCAGTAAGCAACCTACTTCTAGGCTCTTTTCGCATCCTTATCTTGGTAGGTATTCACGGTCTTTCTTGGGTTTCTAAGGAGAGTGATCTAAGCTGCAACTCTCTTTTCTGTATCTTAGGAGTTTTGCCCATCTTAAGCAGTGAAATGATCAGTGTCCTGAGGTGAGACCCGACCTCATAAGTAAATCTGAGGGGATCGTATGGCTGGATCTGAATACGTGACTCTCTCTAAACATAATCCGTAAAGGTTAGCTGATGATCCTCACACGGGACCATACATCCACTAAATTCGGGGTGTGACCCTCTGTGTGCCGGTCAACTATTGAGTCATCCTGTGTGGCTCCACATCCCCCGCTCAGGGATGGGTTTCTACGACCCAAGAGTCCTATTCAGAAGACCTCTTAGCTATCACCACTAGGTCTAGGCACCTGTCACACTTCCCTTTCCAGATCTGCCAAGCTCAACGATCTCCGTACTGGAGCTCTGTCTTGACAGTACGGTATCGGAGGAGAGAGGGAAGTGGAGGTTCTGGTGACACTATCGTCACTGCTCAACTCTAGCGGGCTACCTACAATGGTGACCTATTATTCTTTCTAGGGTGGAACTTGGTGGCAAAGACTTGGATTCATGTATCTCTAGGATTCTCGTGCCTGGTCTCACAAACCTATCGGGTTTGGAATTCTGAGCTCTAGATCCGCTGGTAATCATTTTGCGGGTCTAATTGCACAATATTCTAGAGGTCCCCAAATCTAGGGTCTCGTCTAGCCTACTTAGTCACAAGCACCCTAATCAGAATCTCAATCAAAACAGATTTAATAAACATTTCATATCTAGCTATCCTTAATCATTTCATTTTCGCAATTTCCATACAAATATTCTAGGTCCAGCTAGCTAAGTTTATGGGTGGTAGCATGCATGCTCGTTCCTAGCGGTTCCTACAAGTATTGCTCGTGGGAATCAAAATGGCTACTTACATAGTTGACGCGTGCCTTCCCAAGCTCGAATTATTTGCCGAAATAGGTTATAAAAATTTTGGAATTTCCTTGATAGGTCCTAATTCAAGTTAGACTTGGATCAATATCAAAACTGAGATGAAAAATAGTCAAACGGAAGTCAAATCGGGATAAAAATAGATCTCACGCGTTGGTTCACGCGCCTCACGCACCGGAGGGATTTCCTACACAGACAGACACGCACGCGTACGGACGCGTTGAGGGGATGGAGTCGCGCGCTGGTGTGTCGCCACGTGGCGAGGGCTGACTGATCCACTGAGAGGCAGGGCGTGTGTTCGAATCTGGACGCACGCGGGTTCCTACGAATTTTCCCACGCTGACGCGTGGCAGATGCGGGTTCGGGTCGCACGCGGGTTCACGAATCTGATAGCTGGCGCCGATCTTCAAACCCTACGTAACGCAGTATTTTTTCGTTTTCCCCCACCTTTTCACCTTTTCACTCCTAACACGTGTCCTATCTTTCAGACAATGCACGACACTCTCCTTTCCTGACACGCGTCCCTCCATCGTTCGTCTTCTTCCTCTCATCTCTGCGGTTTTCCAGAAAACTGATTATTTTCTATTTTCTTTGCATTTTCGTATTTCTTTCTACACAACTTGGATTAACGGGATTTCTTCACGAGATTTATAGATCTCATATTCATCTACATATAGGTATTTTTCTTGTAATTTATTTCTAACTACAGATATAATAAACTTGGTCCAAAGTTGGCAAGATCATCAATACTTACATCCTTTGGTGAAAGCCGGAACTCCTATTTCTGATCTAATCGATCAAGACTTCCTTCACGGATTAAGAGCGTAATCCTCTCTGAATTAACATAATCAAATTTCAGAATCTAACTCTCAATATTTCTCATAGATCTGAGGAAAATCTGAAAACAAATGTTCAAGAATTTACCTACGGATTTTCTTCGTTCCTTGACGGTTTTGAATGATTCAAGGGTCCAGAAAGCTTCCTATAGGTTCTGCGAATCAAACTCCTTGTGGCCGGAATCAAAATTGAACTAGCTCCAAGTACGATTTAGGGACTTCAACTTAGCTACCTTGGTAAGTTTCTTCACTACTGTTTTAGTTCGATGAATTGTTTGAAGCACGAGTGGCGGATGCCCAGTGGCCCTTGCTTGTGTCGTCCCTTGTTATTTCTATATTTGCATATTATGTTATGACGTGTTGTTATGATGACAAATGTTACGTTTTGTAATTTCATGTTTACTTATTATGCTATGCGCGAATGTGACATATTATGAAAGTATGGTAGCATAGAGTACATTCACCTTATGTAATGATAAGAAATGGTTATGTAATGTATGAAATGAACAAAGATATGCATTACACCAAAGATACATGCCCAGATTTTAATTGGGATTGCATGGCAAGTGCTAGGCTGCTCTCATCATCCATGGGAGGTTCGTTGGCGAACCCTACCCAAAGGACAATCTAGTCACCTAAGGTTAGGGAAGTGATCCCCTATGCTTGTAAACTATTAAGATTAAGATTACCCTCATAATCCTACGTCCCCTCTTTTGACGGATCTACTATGCAAGATAATCAAAATGAACTATCGTTCACACAATCCTAGTTGGCCTAGGCCTGGCTCGACGATACTTGTACCAAAGTGTAAAAGGAAGTTGAAGCAACAGCCTAGATGATAGCTTTTCTTACTAATTTGTACCATCTTTCTATTCTTTGAACATGGAAACTTGCTTTGCTTATGCAGTGTGGGATCGAATACCTAGGTTGAGGCATGTCCTCATAAAATTCTAATAAGGCAATATGGTGATTTCTAGAATGAACATCTTGGAAAAGAGGTTGGTTGGTTTCTTCCTTAGGGCCACAGAGTCACATATATTTGGGGGATGTGATACTTGTGCATTAGCCAGCAATTAGGCTATCTCATGTTATCCCACACTCCCTTTTTTTAAGGAATAGGTTAACAACATAGTGGCCATATTCAAGAGACCACTGGCCATTCAGCGGAATAGAAGCTCAAACTACGCTAACTAGCATGTGCTTAGCTCAATAGTACTAATATTGTAGTGGAAAGGGATTGGAGGGTCTAAAGATAGCGTAGCATTCACGCGTCTCATAGTCTAAATAGTTACCTTGGTTATTCTTTGGAGTCGTGGAGATCTACTGTTTTATTAGGGGTCTCTAATCACATCTTTGGGTAAACACAGGTCTAGATTTTTTATCACCGCTCACTATCCTACGGTATTTTGATAAAGCAAACCCTAATCCTCAATCCAACGAATCATGCTTTTGTTGAAGCAAGAACACTTGAATCCAAGTAATTAACACCTACTTATACAAAATTCGGATCAACCAAGAGATAAGGCTAGAATTAGATTACCTCTTACGATCGAAGATCTAGAAGCAAGATTTAGAAACCTTGTTTTAAATCGAGTCACTCCGCAATCAAACAAAATCAAAGCTTGATTGAATGGCTCGGATGCAATTCTACCACAAGAATTGCTTCAAACTTAGAAATGACAAATATGATATTCCAATTTCTAAGGAAGGGTCTAAATTTGAGATCTCAATTTCATTCATCCACAAATTTGATTTTTACATAACAATTTCTTGGTATTTATACTCCCCATAAATGACATTTGTGGCCATGATTTAATTCCGATCCTCTTAAATCTCCATGAAAGACGAAGTCAATTTGACCCTTTGACAATTCCAAACATTATGAAATTAAAAATAATAAAGATTCTTATCATATTTAGCCACTAGAAATCTATGGAGCTTATCAAGATTCTGCACACGCTATTGCGTCCTAATCTTATCAAGATTCTCTAGTGCTTGCGAAGCACACATCGCTCTTACCAATTCTAATTTCCTATGCAATGGAAAGCATAGAAAACGACATTCATACAAAATTTTATAATAGGGGCATTTTGGTAATTTCTTCCATCATGCATAACATACTCATCCATATTTGCTCAATTTGTATTTTAATCATGCATATAATACATAAAAGACATACGTACAAAACATACTCATAAAAAGAAAGCTTTTCTGAGGTCGTTAACATGTATTTTTGATGACCTAAGTTAAGGAATGCTCGCATGCTATCATGTCCTAGCGATCTATACAAGTATTACTTGCTTAAAGTTTATGTGGTTACTTACTTGAATGACGTTTACATTCTTGTGCCATCTATTCCACGTGTTTGGAGCTCAAGAATTTATGGAATTTCTCTCGTAGATCCTAATTCAAGCATAATTTATGTTAATATCGAAGTCAAGACAAAAAAACTAACAAACGGAGGTCGAATGAACAAAATGAGACTCACATGCGCTTACACACGTCGGGAAAGGCTTTTCACATGGAATTTCATGCATGGAGGTTTTTTGTAGATCTCGGTTACTCATTGAGTCACTGGATCAGGTTCAGGTTGCATTTTTTGTTAGGGTCGAAGGTTAACGAGTTGCACACGCAAACTTTTGATTGAATCCAGGTTTAGGGATCGGGTTAACCTACATGCATGTAACAATTAGTAGCTGAACGATTCTCTCTACTCAGCATTTGCCACTTGTCCTACTGAGCTTCAGACTCGCTACTGCCAACGTCGTCTAACGCGTGCCTTCTCCCTTTTTGCCAACATTCATTATTTTAGAAATAGGATGAGGTTTCTATTGCCTATCTAATTTATTCTAAATTTTGTAACTTCTTAGGGGTACACATACGTATTTTCTTTTAAGTTTGTTTTTGCCACAAAAAGAAATAATAAAGTGCAAATTCGGTCCAAAATTTAAAACTTAGAAAATTTACCATTTCTTTAAATTCAATGAAATACAGCCTTTAGATCCTAATGAACTCTAGCTTTTTGTATGAATCTTGGGTGAAATTCCCCCAATATGAACCTACTAAAAGTTTAGAACTTAATTTCAAGAAACAAAATTAGAAAATATGAAATGCTTGCCTACGCTTTATTCATTCTTGACAGATTTGAATGGTAACACCCGAGCCACAACAGATACATAACTCTTACTTTAATACCTTAAATTTGGAAATTTTTGGATTTTATTATTGACATAGAGGGTGAATCTCAAGTGCATAAGGGAAAAAAAAAATGCTTGAGAAGCCATAGGGAACCTTGGAACAAAAATTCAATATTTATCAAATTAAGAAAATTTTAGATAAAAATCCACGGGGACAAAAAGGTAATTTTTTTCTACCTTATAATTTGAGGGGTTTGAGATGGGGTGTATAGAAAAAACAAAGAAGAGTCGGGAAGGGAGAATTTGGGTTTTTGTGGAAGGAGGAAAAACAAGAAAGTAAAGAGGACGCCAATCGGACACTTTAATGAAAAATTTGGCAAAAGATTTATCTCTAGTCCTAGTAAGAGGATCGGTGAGTGTCAGTTTTGGATGTAGGATCGTTCGATTTGACTACGATGTTCCAGGAAAGTATTCTTACAAGTTTCGTGTTGAAACTAGACCCTGATTTGTTTCAGAATTAGATTCGAGAGATTTATAATTTTGATAAGAAAATATATTTTTTCCAAAATTTGAACTCAATTATTATGGACTCTATGTTCCTAAAAATAAAAAAAAAAAATAAAATGGCATCCAATTGGTTGATTCGATATCTTTATTTTTCGTGAAGAAACCGAGTCATTTCTAGTTAACGATTGGAAGATAAAAAGTAATCCAAAAAAATAGATAGAAATGCGTCGCTTAGTGAAATCTAGAAAAATTGAACGTTGGTAGAATCGACCATGGATACAGAACTGAACTGCTGGCGACGAGAGAGAAGCGTATTAGCAAAAAGTTGAAATGTATCACAACGTGGCAGAAATGAAGGGTCAACAAGTAAACGAGGACGTGTTGTGAGACGCCACTTTACTCGCTAAACCGCACACGACCCAGTCTACCCTCTGTAACTCAAACAGTACCAAATAACTGGAGTTCGATCCGTGTGCTCAAAATCCTACCCGACATGTTCACTAACCAACGACACACGTCCCGTGACTGTACCTCCGCCAGACGTGTGGTAAACACGCGTAGAGAACATCTTTTGTGCTTGAATATCGCATGGTATGCGCACGTAGAAAACTTCTTTGGTGCTAGAAAAGCTCGTGAGAGCGTGTATGGACTTTCTTTTTGTCCTGTAATCCTACTCGAGAAGGCACACGACAAATCTATAAGTAACAACATAAAAATCTACGAAGCAATACTTGTACAATTCGCTTTCTTAGAAATGCATGCTAGTAAAATTAATCCTAGGTAGCTATTCTTGATTAACAACTACCTAGGAAAGTTACTAAGAGTGAAAACAAGCTTGCTAGTTGTTGAAATTTCTTGTCTTACCCAGTATACTGTCTTGATATACTTTACTACTGGTGTAAGTAATCATGCTATGACAGTGGATGAGATGTTTATTTATCAGCACTCTAGGTGCTGGATGGATGTCATCGCCCCATTGAGCATGTGTGACTCCTGGTGAATGATTGTGTGATCCTTCCCTTTTTAGAATAAGCAACAGAATCGAATTAAGTCTAGGGTAAGCACGTAGATTGGTGGGTCGAGACTTTCTAGGATTTATTCTCCAAGACACTCCCCCTAGGATTTACGACACTAGCCATACACCTGACAATCCTGTGTCCAAGGCTTGTTACTCAGTGGTAGATCGACTACACTACATTGTGGACACGTCGTTTTTAGGACATTAATCACGAGGCTAGGTAGTAGTTACCCTGCACGTAGGACCCGTCCTATGAGAGGTCGTTGATCATGTGAGTAACTTGTTTAGGTGGCATGTACCGAGGGGTAGCACCCCCTCACCATAGGTTACTTCATGGCTTATGGGACGAGTTCACCAGTTAACACTCCCATGGATGCAAGAATACCAACACTCACCATGTTCTTCCCCACCTTGTACCATTGCGAAGGCTAAGTTTTCTGCCCAGGTCTTTGTATCAAGAGTGTGGAAACTCTAGGGACAAAAGTAAACAATTGGTTCCCTGCTAGGTTAAGGATGTGATGAGAGACTACAAGTATGTTGCTTAATCGTGACGAGAGGGTACTCTAGAGTTTAGAAGTAATAGAGGAATTATGGACCTAGGGAATCATGTATCTCGTACCCTTCCCTCGTTAGATTAATTTGGCATATATTAATACATTTTGATTTCCTTCTTATTTTATACAACATTGATTGGCAAAATTTTTCCTAGAGATTTAGGGTGTGACATGATGAAATCAAAACCCCATAATGGTTCTCCCAACAGGCATGAGTAATTCTTGAGAACGAAGTCTTGCGCAATTCCTATTTAAAACTATAGTTCTAGAATTTTTTGAACTTATCTGTTCTACCTCACCTTAAAATTTCTAAGGTCCTCATAAAAGGTTTGAAAGTTCAACTTATAAAAGTAAATCGGGAATTTAATACCTTGTTGGACTTGGGTGCTATACCATATGTAATCTATGAATTGCTTTATCTATTTCATATTTTTCTACGGGAAAGTATTCATATTTTGTTGTCCAATTTATGAAAGTGTTGTAAAAATCAATGAAATATTTATTATTCTTGGGCTAATAACTATTATCTATTCAAGGAATTTTGTTATTGAAAATCTAATAAATCTTTAAAATTATCCCAAAATTAACCGTAAATTGTGTTGCATGACGGAAATTAGTTAAATGATTAAGTTTTTTACAACCATAGCATGCATTTACATAGTTTCTTAGTACATATATTTATTCACATGTCCAACACAAGTTAGTAGTTAAGCTAAAGGTTGATTAGGAAATTATAAAGAATATTGTCGTTTTCTTTCTTTTCACGGTGGCTTTAGTTGGGGCTCAGGTTCCAAGGGTCGCGTTACCACCACCAGGACCTTCTAGATATTACATTCATGTGGTTAACGGGCTAAGCAAACTTGGGTTGCTTGTGCATTGTCAGTCTAAAGACGATGACTTGAGGTATCATCGTTTGCTTAATCATGGAGATGATTACCAATGGAACTTCAAAGTTAACTTTTGGGGAACAACCCTCTATTGGTGCAAATTGGAGACACCACATGCATATGTCTCTTTTGAAAGCTTTTGGCCAGAAACGCAGCACTTATGGCTCCGTGATAGGTGCAAACATGGAACTGTAGGAACTTGTATTTGGACGGCTAAAGATGATGGAATTTACTTGAGAAACTTTCTTGCTAATGTTGATGAATTGATTCACAAGTGGATCTATAAAAGATAGAGAAGCTTTATTATCTCCTTTCGGTGGAATTATCCTTGAGGAAGAAATGAAAAATAATGGGATAACCCATTGTTGTTGTTGTTTTTTTTTTTTTATTATTATTTTTTTTTTTTTGTATGAAATGTATTTGATAATGAAGTGTATTGTTGTTCTCCAAAAATTTTAAATTATGAAACAAAATAAATAAATAAATTTGTGTATGAATACAAGTTTTCAAAATTGTAATATGCGTGAATAAATTATAATATGTGATGGTGTGCGAGAGGTTGGCCCCGAGAGATGAGATTAGTAGGTTATTTTTATTTTTTTTATTTTTTTTTATTGTTGTTACACCCTATGCATGACGTGACTATTTTATGCAGATCTATTCTTTAAAATAATTAATAAAATGATGTCATGGACTAATACGTTTGCATGAAGAGCCTTAAAATAAAAAAATAAAAAATATGAAATATGAAATATAAATAAAACCAAAGAAAAGATTAAAACAATGGTCTAATCTAACGTAATATCTAAGGAGTGAAAATGCAACTAAACTAACAAAGATTCCGTGATCTTCAAGGTGATGTCGTCGTCAACCATACATGGGTGCCTTGCCTTTACCTGAAATTTAAGCATAACACAAGGCTTGAGTATTTTAAGAAATACTCCTTAAGTGACCCAATATTGGGTTTGGTGAATGCAAACACATGCATAGATGAGACCTATAACTTTAAATCGTATTCTCTTAGCCGACTTTTCAATCAAGAAAAATTGGATATGTGGTACTTCTCTACACACGACCTGCATGTGCGAGCATGGGCCAACTAGGTGGGCTTGCGCACCCTCTGAGCCTACTGGTCGGACTAGCTCCTTTGGATAATCATTTTCGTCTCATAGTGTACGCATCCATATTTCATCATAAAGGGGAAGTATCCCGGTGCATGTGAACATACAAATATGCTTGAGATCCACATATTTTTCTTCGTGGCGTAATAAATCATGCAGGACAATCCTCATTCTTTCATCACATATCACACTCAGTAATGTAACACCCCTAATATTCTTGCTTAAATTAGAGGCATCATCACATGAATGCCATAAATAACATATGTGGAAGTTTTAAATAAAATATTTACAAATGAAGTCATGAACTTACACGTTTAATTTAAAATAAGAAAATAGAACTAACGTAGTCTTTGAACATGAAAAATGAAATAATCATCCTATCAACTACTCAATGAAAATAAATGCATACTACTTCTCTATCATGATTTCTCCATGGTAATTTCATAATTCATCGTCACCTATGCAGGACCGCATTACCTTTACGTGAAAAATAAGGGTAGCTTGTGGCTTGAATATTTTAAGAAATACTAAATAAGTTACCCCATTGTTGGGATTAGTATACACACATTTAATGATGGGACATATCCTTTAAAACTATGACTTGACCTTGAACTCTTTCAAATTCCAGACATGGTTGGATGCATAAAGCCCAAATTCTTGGCCGAAGGCTCAATACATTAAAATAAACTCTAGGTTCAGCTACATAAACCTTAGCCCAAGCCGAATAAATTAAAATTTAAACCCTAGGCCCAAGCCCAATGCATTAAAAAAAATAAACCCTAGGGTTCAGCTACGTAAAGCCACAAAAGCCAACAATCCATGTAATAGAGCACGAAGCCTGAGTCGAGCCAGCCACTCACAAACCCTAGCCGCTGCCTTGTTCTTCCTCTTTATCATCATTTTGACTATATACTTGAATTTGATTCACTCTTATGTCTCTACATATAATTCAAGTAATCATACTATAGCCAAAGTGTTCTTAGTTTATTGGATTTAGATTAATGATAGTAACATTCACTTTATTCAATAACAATCTTTACTTAATAGACATCAATAATAACTTTATTGAAAACATAATATGTTTTTGTTTATAGACTATGAGTTTTAAGGACATAAAACCCAACAGGTAGGTTGGATGTGTAAAGCCCAACTTTTGGGCCTTAAGGCCCAATACATTAAAATAAACCCTAAGGTTCAGTTGCCTTGTTTTTCCTCTTTATCATCATCTTCTTCTTCTTTAAATCTATCGTCCATCGCTCGCGCTGGCGCCACCATCGCCCATGTTGTCCCGCACTGCCACCGCACGTCGAATGACCACCACCAGTTGCTGTTGCGCATCGAATTGTCACACCCTATGATTTCTAGGAGTCGTTGTGTCACGTCAAGTTGGGTTGGTTAACTTGGGTGTTACAATGTAGGCTCGATCTAAGTCGAAGATGGACCAATATCTATAGGGACGATTAGAAAAGAAGCTCTCTAAGTAAGAGGTCTTCTATTGAAACTTAATTGTTTTGTTTTTCTAAAAGGGTTGAATATATTTGTTATTGTATGGCTGAGTGTTACGTGATACGATGTATGCTAACTATAAAAATAAATGTTTTGAGACCTATTGCATGCATAATTTTCTGTTTGATGATTGAGAATATATCTTATGTGAGTTGTGTGACATAATGTATGGTTGCTCGTGAAAATAAACCGTTTGGGACATAATGCATGCATGTTACCTTTGATGATTAAGGAGGCTGTGGTTAGGGTTACACGCTGTGTGTTTTGAGTGATCAGCCACTAATGGTCATTCTACAAGGTGATTTAAGAAAATGGTTATCAAGGTTAGGGTTACATGCTACGTGTTCTGGGTAACCAACCATTGGTAATCATTTTAAGGAGTTAGGATGGATGTTGATTTTCATGTGGTAAGGTTACACGCTGTGTGTATCGGGAAACCAGACACTAATGGTCACTCTACGAGGTGAATGCAGAAAATGATTAACAAGGTGAGGGTTACACCCTATGTCTTTTGGGTAACCAGACATTGATAGTCATTTTAAGGAGTACAGGTAGATGTTGATTTTCATGTGGTAAAAATTATGCATGGTGAGTTTTGGGTAATTAACCACTAAGATCCTTCAATTTTTTTTTGATTGTCATGTTATGGTTTATGTGTCTGATCTCAATAGGGGGGAGTTCATTATTGAATATTTTAATATCATCCTTTTTTTTTTTTAAAAGGATTTTCAGGCAAGGTTGTGGATACGAGAGTGACGAGTAGGATGGAAAAGTTAGTCATGGGGCAAATTGAGAATTTTATGGTTTCATTGATAGATGTTTCCGCATTTAGTTGTTGATTGACTTAAGCTATGTTAGAGGACACCGAGTTTATGGAAACTAGTGTGTAACAGCCCAAGGCCACACTGCTAGCAGATATTGTTATATGATAATGTAATGATGTTCTATAATGGTGTGATGTTATTATTATATGATGATGTGATGTTGTATATGATGATATGAGATGATGATATGAAATGATGATATGAGATGATGACATGACGATGACATGGTATGATGACATGATGATGATGATACATCATAACTTGATGATATAAGTTGCTTGATTATGAGATGACTGAATATGTGATATTCCATATTAAGTTGATGTAGATGTATTAGATGCCACGATGTATTATGAAGACAATTTTTCTAAGACACAACCCCAATCGATGTTAATGATGATGAACGTATGAAGGCCAATGCATGCATGTTACCTACGGTAATGTGTGAATGATGTATCGGGCTGTGTCATAAAATAATTTAAAGATGAAAACTATAGGGATCTCATGCATATTCTAGTCATTTACATCAGGTTACTTTCCCATTTATGATGATGAGTATGGACGCGTACACTACGATGATGATCATCATGATCATGATCATGCCTCGTATGATACTCGAGGGTCTACTAACCTCCAAATAATCGGTTACAGACAACTAGCCTGACTATGATGGGTCCAGGGGTGTGAACTGCTTGGAGACTCACGTTCGCACGTGTGGGTCGTGTGTAGGAAAGTACTACACATCTAATCATGGGTTGTACAATCTAAATCTCTCTATTTTTCTAACCTTATTTATCTAAACATATATCATACATGTAATAATTAATAAGGTGTATTATATATAGTAAGTTGTTACATCCAAGTTAAAATATGTTATATTAGGACGAGAGTTTGAATCCAACAAAACCTACCCTACAAGGATCTTCTTGTTGATAATGACTTAACTTACTCTCTACTTTTCTAACCTGAAGTCTGCGCTTCGACCTAAATCGCAACCTACACGCATTGGCTCACTATCGACACGTGTCTTGTCCCCAGCCACTGGCGCACTCGGCTCGATTTCGCTAGTCTCTAACAGCTAAAAAAAAGTCATTTGATTTGGGTTAGATGTTTTAAGAATGATTTCAATGTTTTTGACCCCCTCGAAGCTGAATTTGATCTTATTTAAGGGAAAGGTGAGTACAATGTTCAATTTCTCAATTAAAGTTAAATTAGGTTAGGAAACTAGAATTTTCTAATGGAACAAAGTGAATGTTCTAACAGGGTGAAACATCTCTACGATACTTGAATCAAACTTTGAGGGATGAAAACAAGCGTATTCGAGTATTAGATAGAACGTCGACCAAGGTCATCCATGTAAGTAGTCTTACAAAAGGCATGGTAGAAGTTTGTGTTATGTAAGATGACACGTGCTCAATGACTCTACAAGTGTCATTATGAGATGTTTATGAGATGACATCTCTATGATATGATATGGTGATGATGATATGATATATGTCTATGATATGATATGTTGAACTGTATGATATGATATCTGAACTATATGATATGTTGAATGATATGACATATGGAAGTATACGATATGTCAAAGGTTATGATGTGTTGCATGACATGAGATAATACGATGTATTACATGATTGATAAGCAGTAAAATGTTTTGACATGATACACATCCCTAGACATGTTTTATAGACTTTGCTATAAAATTATATGATATGAAGGAAAATGGAAGGGGTTGTCTTACATGATTTAACTAATGTGAAAAAGTTGGGATCTCATACATAATGGTATGCCACATGCATCAAGATATTTTTTTCTTAGGATTAGTATGAACGTGTAATTTTGAAAAGGAAATTGATCGTCAGTTTAACAAGATGCTACGATGATCACTGCTCCTTTTAGTTGTTCGACAATAGCCCTAGAGACGCTAACCCAACAAGTACAAGGCCCCCAGAAGGTGTGCAAACCCCCTCGTGGGTCCATATTTGCACGTATGGGGCATGTGCAGAGTAGTAAATACGCATCCTATGGCCTAGTTAGGATAGTCGCCTATGAGAATATGGATTTAAAATTATAGGTCCGATGACCCAGTTAAGATATTAGCCTAAGAGAATACAATTTTAAAATGATAGGTCCAATTCATGTTCCATGTCTTTGCCTTTCTTAGCCCTAATAGTTGGGTCACTTGCTGAGTATTTCTTAAAATACTTAAGTCACATCTACTTCTATATTTCGGGTAAAGGCAAGACACCCATGCACATTTGACAGCAGTATCACAATTCAAAGACAATAGCACATGCATAGGGTGGTCACATTTAATTTCGTAGATTTTAGGTTAATATAGGGCATTTTGTTTTATTCTTACCTATGAATATTTTAATTTTTTCTTAAACAAGTCAATGATATTGTTTTATGAAGACATTTTAAATGAATATTTCTATCTAAGATGTTACATCATGCATGTGTTGGCGACTTTAAGTTAGTAGAAAACTAGGGTCATTTAAGACATGATTTTATAAGAGTTTGTGCACGCATATTGTCGAGTATAATATTTGAGGAATAAATGGAGATTGTCTTGCATGATTTATTTAAAATGAAAAATTATAAGGACCTCATGCATAATTGTATGTTCACATGCATCGGGATACTTACCCTTCAATATGAGTATGAACGAGTACACAATGAGATGAAAATGATAATCATGTTCATTATGGTGATACGATGTTCGCTATTCCCTCTATGTTTCTGGCAACAACAGTATAGTTTCTAGCCCGACCGGCAGCACAGGAGGTGTGCGAGTTATGGGCCCATACTCGCATGTGTAGGTCGTGTTTAGAGATGTGTAGAGAAGTACTACACATCTAATTTCCTTGAACTGGAAAGTCGCCTAAGAGAATACGGTTTTAAATGATAAGTCTCCTTCATGTTGCATGTGTTTCCATTCCCTAACCCCAATGGTGAGGTTACTTACTGCGTATTTCTTAAAATACTCAAGCGTTGTGCTATTCTTACATTTCAGGTAAAGGCAAGACACTCGGTATGGTAGACAGCGACGTCGTGTTGAAGACCATCAAACTTGTGTTTGGATAGTTGTGTTTTATTTTTGTTGATCTTAAGTTAGACATCATTTTCAATCTTCTTTTTCATTTATTTACATTTCACATTGGTTATTTCATTATTTTATTTTAAATCTTTTAACAAAACGTATAAGTCGATGACATCATTTTATAAATAATTTTAAATGAATGTTTGCAAATAGAAAGTTTGTGTCATGCATATGGTAGCGACTCTATTTCAGTAAGAAATTTGAGTCGTTATAGTTGGTATCAAAACTCTAGGTTATAAATTCTAGACTAGCATATGAGGTAGGCTTAACAAGTTCCATGGTCCCACCGCTGATACTCTGTCACTGTCACATACGTTATGCATAAGACAACAAAAAAATTAAGGTAAATGTCACCGATGAAATATATTGTTGCTACTTGGTCATTATCTGATGTAATTCCTGATTGAATGTGTCACCATTGATTGTACCACTGTTGACTGAGTTCTATATTTGTCATGATATTATGTGGAAATATTATTTAAACAAAAAATCAATAGTCTTAAAAATAAATATATGGTAGTTTTAGAATCATGGCACCTAGAGGCCACGAAAGAGGACGTGGAGGAAGGGGACAACCTCCTGTTAAAGGTGATGGTGTTTAATATAACACATGCGGAAGCAATTTGGATCTTAGGCACTTTTGGAACATCAATTATAGTAAATAACTATCATGTTCATAAGTATTAAAACATAATGAGTTTGAATACTAACATTTTGTAGTTCAAATTCCTTTTTCCTCACGAACCGGTTTCGAACAACCACTAGTGTCTTCTCCACTATCTTCCATCCTTAGAACGGGATTGTAGAATCCGGTGAGTGACTAAACTTGGGAGGGATTTTTTATATATGAAGAGAGTGTTTATGAGAGGTTTTTCTCAAGGTATTTCACCTAGAAGACCTTTCATGTACCATGATCACTCTATTTATAGAGTCATGTTTGCATGTTCATTCAAATTTGAGATCACCAAATTTTGACACTCAAAATTCCACTCAAATGTTTGGGATTATGTGGCAAGCATGCATGTTTGAGTTAACCAAATTTTGACACTCAAAATTCCACTCAAACGGGTGGGGGTTTATTTGGCAAGAATGCAAGTTTGGTTAAACCAAATTTTGATACCTCAGAATTCCACTAACACATACTTTTCTGTCAACATTTTGACTTTCTTCATTTTAATTCAACAATTAATTTGAATAATTAATTTCAAATTAAAGTAATATTAAATTATTAATTAAACTATTTAATTAATATTTAATATTAAAGTCAAAGTCAACGAAAAAAGGTACACTTGCCCCCACAATCACTTTGAGGGGGGATTGAACATACGTGCAATGCAATGAAAAAAAAAACTAGGGTTTCAAAAGAAGAATTAGAAGAAAGGAAAATGTTCAATCCCGCACTTGGAGCACCGATTTCCTAAATATTTCCCTCCAGAATTACTCAGAGAATCAAGAAGGAGCGGTCTGGCTTGTTTGATCATTCGATTGTATTGAAAAACGAGCAAGAACACGAGTTAAGTCGACGGTTCTTTTGTTTCGGGATTCCACCCTAGATTTAATGTTTTTTTGTTTATTTGGTTCTTAATACTCAACTAAATTAACTTAGGTGCGGATTCTTGCAAATTTCGTGTTGCAACTTGACAAAAAATCATATTAGAAGTCGAAATTGAGAAGCGCTTACTTCGTAAGTAACTAGATTTTTCCAGAAATTTCAACTCTTTTAATAAGGACATGTGTCGGCCATGCAATGAAGAAATGCGCTCGATGCCAAATGCTGACACACGTTGCTCGCTTGCTACCTAAACTATCGTCCCAAAATATCCTGCGTGCCCTTGAAGTGACCCGACAACTCGCTATCCAACTCGACATCTACTGCCAACCCCTACACGCCACGTGTCACACCCACAAAAATCAAAGGGTAAGTTTACGTCTACCAGTGCTCTAAAGGCATCTCTACTCACGTGCACCATGCACGTGAAGGGTGCGCATGGGGGGTGTGTGGGAAACTCTAATTTTTGGTGTTTGATTCCTGACTGTTAGTTTTTTGTCCCGGTTTCAGTGCTAATCGTATTTTCATGAGACGTAAATACTCATACTCATGAGATGTAGGTTCTTTTTCACATCAACAAATAGAATTGAAAAGCTAAGTGATTAAGGCTTCTTTTATTTATTTCGACATACTCATGAGACTGGGTGACTAGCTAGGGACGTGGGGGTGCAAGATGGAATTCGCTCCTACCCACTTTTAGGGATAGAAGAGAGGTAGTTCCCTTACTAGCTGGGGACTCCAGGTCATTTGTCTGGGAGAGATTCGGTTTACTGGTTGGACCACAAACCAATTGTTCATAAGAGGATCAGTGGGACATAAGGAACAAGAAGCAACTTCAGGGGTAAAACGGCTAATTGACCTAGCTTTAGCTACGAACAACCTGTGAAGGATTGACTTACTAATCATGGTTATATCAAATGGACAGAAATATATCTATAGTGAGGGGAGTGCAACTACTAGGCTATAGTGGAGTGCCCTAATAGTTAACCAGTGTTGTTGATTAACAAGTTTAATGAGTTTAATCGGTTAATCTTGGATCGTCGAAGCCCATGATCTATAGGTCCATTAGGTCCCTCTGCTAGCTCATATCGGACTAAACAATAGAACAGTGTGACGAGTGAGTTCGAAGTGTTCGAATTCAAATTAGGGAATATGCGCTACATATATACGATATATTTAACTGCATTTTTATTTTATTTACGAATTAAACAAAAAGAGAGAATTTGAGATATTTAAATAAGTTTTAAATATTTTAATCAAATATGTGTCGGAATTGATTGGGATTGGCTTTTGAGTTAATATTAAATATTAATTAAATGGTTTAATTAAACATTTAATATTACTTTAATTTGAAATTAATTATTCAAATTAATTGTTGAATTAAAATTAAGAAAGTCAAAATGTTGACTTCATTTAATGGAAAAATCCATGTTGGTGGAATTTTGAGGTGTCAAAACTTTGTTTAACCAAACTTGCATGCTTGCCAAATAAACCCCACAAGTTAGAGTGGAATTTTGAGTGTCAAAATTTGATTAACTCAAACATGCATGCTTGCCACATAATCCCAAACATTTGAGTGGAATTTTGAGTGTCAAAATTGGGTGATCTCAAATTTGCATGATCATGCAAACATGACTCTATAAATAGAGTGGTCATGGTACATGAAAGGTCTTAATAGGGGTTGAAAACTAAAAAAAAAAAAAAAAAAAAAAAGTAATACAACCGCAATTATGGAAATTGTGAGATGATTTAAAAGTATCGAGCCACAATTTGGATGAGGCATTACGATCATGGTCAAAATTTTAGAGGTATATGGAGAGGGACTTCCGTATGAGATTGTCAAGGTACCTTAAATTTAAGAAACCATGATTTAAAATGAACTTAGGTGGGGGATACACGAGGATTAGAGTGGAACATTGTCTCTAAATCAACTAGATGTTTTGTGGTAATCCTCCTTAGGGTACACGAATGCACTCAGGAAGCTCAACATAAACAAATTGTTGTAGAAAGTTACCGAATAATTTTTCCTAGCAATGTCAACCTGGTTAAAAGGTATTACCATAGTTAAAGTTTCAAGACTCATTTTATGTTTGATTTTCAAGTATTCCAAGTTTTATGGCATCGGAGGATATCCACCATGCTTATACAATACCAATTTTTATAAGAGAAAAGGTTGTGATGCCTTTCGGTTATGGATATAGGAACATTTGTTTTGGGCTATACTAGATAAGGTATACCAAGAGAAAAGCCTATTCGACAATGTTTCCAATCAAAGTGTAACACCCAAATTTTTAGATAAATAAATAAAAAAATAAAAATAACAACATAGGGGCAAAAGGGTCATTTTGCCCCTACTCTTATCCAAGGGGTCTAGTTGTTTGGGCTTCAAGAAGAAAGAGAGAGAAAAGAAAAGGAAAAGAGTGAGAGAATGAAGAAAGGAGAAGAAATTAGGGTTTGGGAGAGAGGAAGAACAGAGATGACAAATCGCCATTGGAGATCGAATCCAAGGCAAGAAACCTCGAAGCAATACTTCTCTCAGTGCTGGAAAAGGAGTTCGGGTGGTGGAATCCACTCATTCCGGCAAGAAAATCCGAGAACGGACAAAGTAAGGTTCCGAACTTCTTATTTCGATTTTATCTAGATGTGAGGAGTTTTATGAGCGTTAGATCTGGAGTTTTTGAGGTATGTGACTAAAATAAGATTCTCACAGGTTTCTTGAAGTTCTTGGACGAGAATCGGACGAAAATCAGAGTTTAGTCTGACTTCGGGTAGAGCGATCGAAAATAGAAAATGTGAGTTTTTCTGTATATTTGGACGGCCTTAACTCATTCTGTGTTCAAGAAAAAAAATAAACAAAAAATATATTCTAGAAGTAGAATATGAGATCTACAATTTAGGTGTAGGAACTTTGTTGATATGGATTACGGATTGAGAGATAAAAAAATCGGAAGAAAATAGATCGAAATGGGAAAGAGACCTGGAAAAATGAAGGCAGGAGAGAGGGTGGAGGCCGCCACGCGTCGGTCGGCGTGCGGAGGAGAGCGGCGGAACTGGTGATCGACACGTATCGATCACCGGCTGGTGAGGCGCGTCCTCACCCGGCAGCGGGCACGCGTCAGGCGCGCGGACCCGATCGGCCCGATCCGCGCCGCACGCGAAGCGCCCGACCCGGCACCTCTGACCCGCGCCTGCACGGGGGAGAAGCGCGTAGGGCACGCGCGCGTAGGAAGCGCGCGTAGTGACCTTCCAGGGCGCGTGCGTCGCGCGTGGGGGCGCGCGCGAGGCACCGTTTTTCTTCCCGTTCGGTCTCTGTTTGCTTGTTTTCCGACCCGATTTTGATGCTGACCCTATTATTATGTGAATTAGGACTTGTGAAGAAAATTCCAGAATTGTTGGAATCCATTCCGTCAAGAAAACTCGAACTCGAGAAGGCACGCGTCGACCAAGTAAGTAGCCATTTGGATCCCACGAGCAGTACTTGTAGGAACCGCTAGGAACAAGCATGCATGCTACCACCTATGAAATTAGCTAGCCGGACTCAGCGTGTTATTATAGAAACTGTGAATATAAGATGATTATGGAAAGCTAGATACAAAATGTGTATTCAATCTGTTTTGGTTGAGACTCTGATAATGTATGTATGCATGAGGAGGTTGGGAAACTTGTGAAATCTGCGCTCCGGGTAAAGATGGACATTATCTTCCCGTTGAGCATGTTTGATAATTTTGCATGAACGGCTGCGTGTAAACTCTATTGTATGATGATTTCTTATATTATCTTTCTTGATGAATAGGAAGAAACTAGGAGCTTAGATCAGGTCGCTTATGGCTAAGTAGGCTAGGCGAGACCCTAGATTGGGGGACCTCTAGAATACCGTACAATTAGACCCGCGAAATGATTACCGGCGGAGCCAGAACCCATAATTCCAAACCCGATAGGTTTGTGACACCAGGCACGAGAATCCTAGAGAAACACGAATCTAAGTCTAAGGCACCAAGTTCCACCCTAGAAAGAATAATAGGTCACCACGATAACTGTAGGTAGCCCGTTAGAGTTGAGCAGTGAAGATAGTGTCATCAGGACCTCCACTTCCCTCTCTCCTCCGATACCATATCGTCGAGACAGAGCTCCGGTACGGTGATCGTTGAGCTTTGCAGATCCGGATAGGGAAGTGTGACAGGTGCCCAGACCTAGTGGTGATAGCTAAGGGGTTTTCTGAACAGGACTCGTGGGCCGTAGAAACCCGTCCCTGAGCGGGGGACGTGGAGCCACTTAGGATAACTCAGTAGCTGACCGGCACATAGGGGGTCGCACCCCGTTTTGTGGATGTATGGTCCCGTGTGAGGGTCGTCAGATAACCTCCACGGATGATGTTCAGAGAGAGAGTCACGTATTCAGATCCAGCCATACGATCCCCTGAGATTTGCTTGTGGGGTCGCGCCTCACCTTAGGACGCTGATCATTTCACTGCATAAGATAGGCAAGCCTTTTATGATACAGAAAGGAGAGTTGTAGCTTAGATCACTCTCCTTAGAAACCCGAGAAAGATCGTGGTTACCTACCAAGATAAGGATGCGAAAAGAGCCTACAAGTAGGCTGCTTACTGAGTATATTTTTATACTCACCCCTTTCTCCCTTTTTTTTTTTCCAGGTACAGTCATTTATAGATCCATATGATTTCTAGTGCATTCCATCTGCATTGGGTTAGGGTGGAGTTTTTAACCAGTTTCATGTCATGATTTTGACTCCAAAAGTTTACTAGAATTGGGGTAGGTAGCGAAAGAGAAGAAATATTACAAATTTCTTGATTTTGTGGGGGGAAATAGGCAAATTTGTATATGGAATTCATCTACAAACATGAGACCTTAACGAAGAACCAAATCAAGTGGACACTTACCAACAATACAAATACAAACAATAATGAGGAAAGAAAAACAATTCTTTTTTCATTTTTTTAATTATTAAAAATTTAGAGAACGAATTCTTTTAATTGGAAAAAGTCCTCTAATGAATTCCCTCGGAACTTCTATAGTAAATGGACTATATAGAATTGTGATCATTCAAATATTACAAAGCCCCAGTATCTATTATCGGTCAGAATTGGACTATAACGAAATTTCGATCTATACTGGCACCATAATATCTGATTGGGGAGGAAGATTATAATTAGAGATTGATCGAGAAACAAATATATGAGTGCGTGTGAGTAGGAAACAAAAAATATCTATTCTAGTTCAATCATCAGCTATGGGTTCGAATCTTAAGAGAAATTCTCGAGAAGGTTTCTACCATGAAATTTTTCGTTGTCTTTCTTTAATGATAAGGAGAGGAAAAAAATTAGATCAAAAGAAAGTGTCATCTTGGAGTTTTACCAACAATTTTCTTGTGTAGGCGAAGATCCCGTATTTTAAAATGAGATTTTGAGGATGTATGGACAAGCAGGTCGATTAGTGAACCTTTAGCTAAGTGTAGAAAATCTAATTTGGAGAATAATGTAAATCAGAAACTAATAAAACTATTGATCCAATAGATGGAATCATAGTAAAAAAAAGGTGAGGAACTATGTAAGTTTTCCAACCTTATTGTACACCTCAACATTTATTTCAATGAAGTGCCTGAGCCATAAACCTTAGATGAATTATGTTGTCCATGAAATCTTAGAAGAAGACTCAATATGGCATGATAAGGTTATGTACAAAATTTGGTGACCATTAGGTTATGATAACGGGCTAAACCAAGTGTAGGTGTAAAATGACTAAAATGCCCCTATAATTACGTACCACTAGTTTATGACCAAAGTGACCTCTAAATGACATGAAATTTGATGAGGAGCCTTATATCATGGTGTAAAGGGATTACACAAAGTTACAAGGCCATTGGAATAGGTTGAAGAATTAAACCAAGATTTGTGGGTAAATGGCCAAAAGACCCTTTTGGAGTATGAATTAAGATTTAAAACACCTATCTATCTGACAAGACACGTTATGAGGAATCAAAGATTTTATGAATACAAAGTGATAGGCTTATGAAAGTTTTATGCATGCAAATAAATGCTATGACTCATACGGATTAGGGTATACTTGCTAAGAATTTCTACTTAGTGGTACTTAAAGACTTAACAAAGAACTCTTAGAATAAGGACGAAAGTTTCTTTCAAAGGGATATAATGTAATAGCCCAAAAATAAATAAACAAATAAACAAATAAAAATAATTATAAAAATAGTTAAAATAATAATAATAATAAATAAATAAAGTTTTTTAAACATTTCCTCACTTTTCTCCACTAACCTCTCATCCCTTCCCACAATTATCTCTCCTCAACTCATCTTTAGGCCCGAAAGTAAAGTAAAACAATAATTGTCAGATTTACTTGAGAAAAAAAAAAAGAGAGAATGACCTTTACCCAATTGAGATTCACTGGAGATTTATGTGAAAGATCTGATCAAGAAGGTATATATTAAATCTTCATTTTCTCTTATCCTATTTTTTTTAGAAATCACAACAAATTATAGTTAGATCTTCGTGGAATTATTACAATGATCTAGTTTGAGTTTGAAACTAAATGTCAATCATTTGTACGATTCTAGTCAATCACGTCAGATCAGTTGATATGAATCCAACAACTGATCACTTCCATGTATCCGAACGAGCAATTACAAGAAGCAATACAAAGAAGATTCAAGCATCAAATCAAGAAAATAATGGAGTGGCTGATATTGGAAAGTAATTAAAAGACTTGCCTTTTGTAGTTGAATTACCAATAAAGGAAATTTATTAATACCTTATTTTCTTCAATTTATATTTAATAGCGTTTATTAAAAGTTTGTATGAATTGCCTTATATTCTTCAATTTGTATTTAATAGCATTTATCAACATTTATTAGTGATTGGTGGCTGAACCATATTATGTTAGGGTTACCTTTTAGACCTATTTAAAGGCATGTAATACTCATGTTTGTGGAGATTTTTGGTTGAATACAGAAAAAACCTTTGTGTTTTCTTGATACCCTTTTGGTGTTATTCTTTTTCAAACCTTGCTTTAGGTTTGATGTTTAAACCGATTCATTGAATTAGTTTTGGTCAAGCTAATTCTGGAGTGAATTGTCTTGGTATCTAAGAGTGACCATCATAGATTTCAAGTTCGATCTAAGAGTCATTCATCTTCTAACTAGCTCTTGGTTGGAATCAATCCGTTAAGTTATCTTTCTCTGTGAGTGTTTTGCAAGGATTCTAGAAGGACTTCTAGCTTTGCAAATTCCAGCATTGTAGGCGCTTATCATTTGGTATCAGAGCATTTGGTCGACGTTCTTTGGCCACTCTAGAGGTGAAATATCTTTACTGCTTTTTTTTTTTCTCTTTTTTGTGTCTCTCAAATTATCGCGAAAAAAAAAAAGAAAAAAAAAAGAAAAATCAGTAGAAGGAGTATTTAGTCCATATTATTGATAACAAAATGTCACATAATGGAGAAGAAGTACCACCAGTACCAGATCTTAATACAACCATTCTTCAAGCAATTCAAGGTATGATGAAAATGATGATGGAAGATAGACAAGAAAGAAGGACGCAACAACAAAGACAAGAACGAACATTACAAGAAGATGAAGGTATAGTAGTACAAGAAAGACAAGTTGATGGTAGATGGAGAGGAAGAAATAACCATGCAACTATTATGCAACCTAGAAGGATGGAAAGAGTACATGAAGATAGAGATGAGGGAGTTAAACTCAAAATCCCGCCCTTTTGTGGAACGGCAGATTCTGAGGCATACTTGCAGTGGGAAAGAAAGATAGAGCATGTGTTTGATTGCAACACCTATAGTGAAAATAAGAAGATGAGACTTGCTATTGCCGAATTTACCAATCATGCTGGTGATTGGTACCAACATCTCAAATCCGAGAGAAGAAGAAAAGAGGAGGATCCAATAGAGACATGGGAAGAACTTAAAGAAGCCATGAGAAAAAGGTATGTTCCAAAATATTATGAAAGAAATTTGAAAACTAAATTGCAAGGTTTGAGGCAAGGAACAAAAAGTGTGGCGGAATATTATCAAGAGATGGAAACTATGATGGAAAGAGCAAATGTTAGAGAAGAAGAAGAAGATACCATGTCTAGATTCCTTGGAGGTTTGAATCGAGAAATTGCTCATCTTGTTGACAGAAATCCACCACCATATCTGGAAGACATGTATCATTAAGCTCTCAAAATTGAAGGAAGAAAAAGAGCATTAAAAAAGGTACACCTCATGAACTAACACCTTTTCAAATTCTAAAACTTGGAACAAGGATAGTTTTGTGAATAGAAATGAATCAATGTCACCAAAAGAAAAGTTTGTGGCTGTTAAAAGAGTGGAGGCTGAGAGTTCCATTGGTAAAAAGAATGAAGCTTCAAAGACGGTAAAGGAGAAGTCTAGTTCTATTCAATGTTGGAAGTGCAAAGGGTTTGGACACATGAGCAAAGAGTGTGTTAATAAAAAAGTTATGGTGATAAGGAATGGTATACTTGATTCAAATGATGAATGTGAGGATCATGATTCACAGCTTGTGGAAGAAATCGTAGCAATGATGATGAGTATGTTGAAGAAGGTAATTCCATATCTTTGATCACAAGAAGGGTACTCAATGTTCAAATCAAGGAAGAGAAATTTGAAGATCAAAGGGAAAACTTGTTCCACACAAGATGTTTGGTCAAAAACATAGATCTAATTCTGTTCAAGTAACAAGTTAACTATATAATACGCACTTGAGATACCATTTTGGACACCATTTGGTTAATAATAAAAACTCAATCAAACGTGGTCTGAGTGACTGAGCAGACATTAAGTTTCTAGGGGATGTAAGCCTAACAAAAAATTAAAGGGTAAAGCTGTGATATTGCTTTCCTCAAGTAGGAAGACGAATAGGCAATTAGGCTTGACTTCGGAGCGAGTTATTGTCTACGTTGATTCTCTAACGGAAGAACCAGTTGGGAGCCCGCATGAGAGAGAGCGTGGTGATTTGTGGCCCAAAAGTCCAATGGTTGACAAGTCCGTTTATCTCCAAACCCGTGAACTTAACTACACAAAGCTATTATGATAAACACCCTCTTTTTTGATTTGGCAATTCAATCTATGATTTTTTCATCGATAAGACCTTCAAATTTGGCAACACCTTAGAATGACATGTGTTCCAGGTGAGTTCAAAGTAGGAAAGGGCTATTCCCCACTCTTAGAATGACATGTAGTTAAAGGTGAGTTTCAAAGTAAGGAAAAAGGGTTATAGTGGGATAGCTACACTTACCATCCACTTCCCAGAGACAAGGGAGGGTGTATTAAGTGATGAAATAGTTTGGAGAATTGACAAATAAACGTAGATCTGAAAAATTTTCGAATAGGTCAACTTTTTAATCAACTGTCGAATATATAGACAGACAAGAGAACACCTACAGGCCGAAACATTCATAGAAATAGCCCGAAAGAAAAAGAAAGTAAAAAGGTGGAGTGGTGGCAAGGTGAAATGCATAGTACCCTTAGATCATTAATGGTGGGTAGGATGGGTAATTGGTAGCTTATCTACACAAAAATCCCCTAACATAATAAAGTTAACCTCCGTTGTAAAGTGTTGTATAATTTAATTTATTTGTTTTTTTTTAAACCTTTTAAGTTGATTGTCGAATACGATGGAGAATTCGGTCTGTAAGGTGGACATCACCAATTTGCACTCTTCCGGTAGCTGAAAAACGATTATGCGGCACTTGTTCGATTCAGAGAACAAGTCAGTCGTGGGAAATTCCGGACACTTGGCAGACAGTATCGGCCATTACGCCCTAGTCTCATGTCCCGTTTGAGAGAATATTTTACCAACATGTGACTAGTAATAGTTGAAAACAATTTTAAATAAAATAGTGTTATAAGCTAAAAGCGAAAAGGTAACGACCTTGATAGCTATAATTCGAGTATGAAAAATTGGCAACTAGTCAATATCCTACTGTTAATTTGGGGAATAAGCAAGGACATTTCCGCTGGACATGTTGTATGACAGGACAGTGAGAGAGGAAAAACGTATATAATATGGACGGTTTCGATTATTGCGTTGTTGGGCAAATTTTTTTTATGACCGTCTGTATTTTGAAAACTAGGGAGAAGGGGGGAAACTCCATCTGCAAGATTTTTCTTTTATGCAGTTACCGGGGTTTAAATTTTATAAAAAATCGGTATAAAGAAAGAAAGAAACAATGTGAATAATAA
Source organism: Cucurbita argyrosperma subsp. sororia (assembly GCA_018691285.1). Lineage (NCBI taxonomy): Eukaryota > Viridiplantae > Streptophyta > Magnoliopsida > Cucurbitales > Cucurbitaceae > Cucurbita > Cucurbita argyrosperma. The sequence goes on from CM031898.1 coordinate 7,443,187, forward strand.
TTATTTAAAAAAAAACCTGAAAAGGAC